>VXAZ01008135.1:204816-401676 GCA_013399875.1 Gymnorhina tibicen | reverse complement strand
GTTGCTCCAGGGTTTTGCGGGTGGCATTGAGCGGCTGCCTGTGCCTGGCTTTGCCAGCGTGGAGGCAGCGGCGGGTCCGGCCCTGGGAAGCGGTTTGGAAAGGCAGGGCGGTCAGTCGGGGTGGCCTTTGTCAGTGGGGGGTGGCCGGGTTGTGGCTTGGCCCCTGTGCAGCGGAGGCTGCTGACCCCTGCTCGCGGCCGTCGCTGGGCTGGCGTGCTCCTCACCCGGGGGGCATGCGGAATTCTGTGCTGAGGCCACAAGTGCCAAGCCGTGCCCGAGAGGTATTAGCAGATGAGCAGCTAAGGAAGTGCCCTATGGAGATGGCACGTTATCGGCGTGGCCTGGTGGCGAGTTAACAGCTGTCGGCATGGTTTTCCCGCAGGTGCCTACAGAAGGCGTCCCGGAGCCGCAGGATGCCTCCCGTGGACGGTGCCTGCGCCGCACCGTCAGCGTCCCCTCCGAGGGCCAGTTCCCGGACTACCCGGCAGAGGGGGCCGCCCAACTAGGTAAGAGAGCCCTTGGCCGCGGGAAACACAAGTGCATCAGCTGAGCTGCGAGCTCCCGGAGGGCAGCGCCCTGCCGGAGCAGCCCGGCTAGCTGGGCAGCACCGCACGATGCGGAGGTTGTGTGTAAATGCCTCCGGCAAAGCGACTGCCCAACACCCGGGTTTATCCCAACACCAGTGAGACGGGTATGGGGTGCTGGAGGAGTGTGGCTGTCGCTGCACACGGGGAGCGTGGTAGCTGTGTCCCTAAACTCACCACACAGCCCTGGGATCCCCGGGCGGGAGCTGCTGGATGCGGGTCAGTGGGAAGGCAGCTCTTGCAGGCGGCTCTAAGTGGTTCCCGCTGGTTTAGAACTGTTAGGTGGTTATGTTTTACCTCACCTCTGGAATTTCCTTTGCTTCGTGTTTTCACAACAAGCACCGAATAACAGGTTTTTCTCTAACTTACCTCATGCCTTTTCAGGGTGCAGTTCCTAAAAGAGGCAGCCATTTGCCTGCTGTTGGCTATAATTATCCATGTTGAAATTCAGGCAAAACAAAATAAAAGATAGGTATTAAAAATGACAGACAAAGGCTGTGTTGCAGTGGTTTCCCAGGTCCAGGTTTGGCCCAGTTCCCTCTCTGTTCCACCCCACCTGTGGCTGCATAAAGAGCACCATTCCAGCTCTTTCCAGAAAAGAAGGAAGAGGCAGCAACCACACACAAGCGAGCTCTTCTTTCTCTTCCCAGCCTATGCAAGAAGCTTTCCTTGGCATAGGCTGGTGAGACTTAGGAGCAATTCTTCCCTGGTTCAGCTGTGAAAAATGTCACTCCTGGGAGAGTGAGCTATGAGGAAAAAACCACGCATTTGTAAATAATAAAGCAGCCTTGATAACAGCTATCAAAGGTAAAAAGCAAATAAGGTATTTGTCATTTCACAGCCTCAGCCTTTTTTTTAAGTAAGAATTTTATTCTGTGAGTATATTGCACACAAGTAAGGACAATCCCACTCTTGTAGATAGTTAATTAACACATTGCAACCATATTGCTTGTTTATTTGTACTTGTCAGTAGCACTGTTTAACTCTTCCTTATTTGAGGAAGGCAGATAAGGTTGTTTTTTCTATTCCTTAGATTCCCGGATTGGACAGCTAAAAATAAACAGGGCAGGGTTGGGGATTTAGAGGGAAAACTGCAAAGTACTTTGAGATGAGCGACATGAAAAGAACCCTGACTGGATTTGTTTGTGGCATTTCAAATGCACCTGTAAATTATCATCTTGTTTTGCCATATGAATAAATGTTCATTCTTGTTTGGGAACTAAACCCAGTATTAATCATGTGTACGTGGTGTTGTAGGCAAAGGACTTACTCCAGGTGTATGGTTAGTGGGGTGAATGAAGAATTGTATTGCAGCCAGTCTGCACTAGGCAATGAATATTATTTGTAGCTTCCCAAGCTAGAAAGACCTTTAAAAATCTAAGATTTAAATGCCTTCTTCTTCTATACCATGTGCAAAAAAAAGTGTAAATTTTCTGGATTTCACTGAGCACCTCAATAGCTGGAAATCCCAGTGTTATGTTTTTAAATGGAACCTTGTAATATTCTTGATTTTTCCTGTGGGCCTGAGAGAATGGGTGACTCTGCTGTGTGGTATCTGCCTTGCTGTGTATTTTGCTTCAGTTTTAGATGCAAGTGGCATCCTGTAGCGTGTTATTTGATATAAGCCTGACAAGAATATATTAAAAGTACAACATATCTACATGGTCTTCTCCGTGTGAGAGCTGCAGCTGTAGTGAATAGAGATGTCACAGAGTGTGTAGCCAAAGCAACTGGGCATGCAGTGGGAAGGGAAGAACTGAGCAATGCCCATTCTGTGAGTGTGGGTGAGAGCGAGGGGGAGGGCAGGTTATATTTAATCTCGGATTGCAGTGCCCTAGGTAGTTCCCTTGTTTGCACATCCCGGTTAAAAATGACTCTTGTCATGATTACGGAATTCCTGCTAATGAAAAAAGTGGGTTGGTAGCAAGCAGTGGGAACAGCTTTGTGTCAAGATGCTGAGCCAGAGGACACATTAGTGAAGGGAGCCACTGCACCTCTCTGTAAAGAGAAAGAAACAGATGGTGGCAGCCAGGACGTATCACAAGCAGTGCAGATAACAACTGCACTAAAATAGCTTTGGAATGGACACCAAAAGCTGAAAGGCGCAGCAGAGGCAGCCACAGTATCTGGTAGAGAAATTGCTATGCAGAGCTGATAAGAATATCGAGCTTGTCCTAGGGAAGCATGTGGATAACATGGCAACTGCAGGCATTGCATCTGACAGTGATATCTGAAATTACTCCTTGCAGAAGAGCTCCTTAGGAATGGCTCTAGTGCAGAGGTGGAGGCATAGCAATAGCATTTGCTCTTTTCCCTGAATAAGGTTGCCATGCCTCTCTTGTGATTTGCTTATCAGTAGATTTATTTATTAAAAATAAAAAAGGGGGGATAAGGTGATGGGGCTCTTTTTCATTTGTAGCAATAAAGTTGTAACTTACTTGTACGAGAATCTTTTTGTTAGTGGAGCAAACAGAACGGTGCGTGTTCCTCAAGGGCTTTGCATAATCAGCAGTAGTACCCATTCTGCAGATTTCTGTGGCATTCTTTACAGAATTATGCACACATCCGTGTAGCACCATTCCAAGGAAGTGTGTGGGAGAGAAACTACCCACGTTACAGCTGAGAAATTGAAGCAGGAGATGTGTAACTCCCCAGAGTTCAGCATTAAGTCAAGTGTGCTTCACCCGAGGGCTGCTGAAGTCGTTCTCGCCGTCCCTTTCATTTTTCACCCTTGCTGCAGGGTTGGCTCAGCTGTTGGGAGGCAGCTGCTGCACCACCGTGGTTACAGTCCCGTGCACTAAGATAGACACCAATTTCCACATACTTCAGTACAGCAAGCCCTAATTTGTGATGGTTCAGCAGCTGCCAGCAGAGCAGCTGAGCCATCCCTTCTGTGCAGGCAGGAACCACTGTGGTCACCCTCAAACGAGGGCCGGAGGGGCGGACACAGGAAAAAAAACACAAGATAGAAAGTGACTTGTTTAAACACTGAAAACTAATAAGATCACTTAAAAACTGTAACTCCAGAGGCACCCAGCATCTACTGCTAGCTTAGGAGCTTGCCCTCTGCTTGCAGGCAGTGGAGAGGTTGTTGTTAATGCTGAGATTCTCAATTCCTGTCTGGAAGACACACTGTACACCGAGTTGTGGCAGCAAGCCACCCGTTAAATATATGCCATAAAACTTCCTTGGTGCATAATCCCTGTCATTGTAGTAGTACCTCTGTGCATGAACAGGCACCCTCTAAATATGTCATTTACTTGCTAGGATTTCGTCTTGGCAGCACTGACTCCGAGGAGCCTCCGTTCAAGGAAGCTAAAAATGTAGCTGTAATTTCCCCCTAACTCCAGCTTGACAGCCTCTAACCTTCTTCCAAGTGTTACTTGCAATGGGCCAGTTCTGTTGCAAAGTGTGGTGCAGGCCCTGCAGACCAGCACCTGAATGTCACAGGAAGAGGAGCTCAAGCTGGCCCATCTCCGTTTTGCCTCCGTTTCTGCTTCAGATCCTGCTCTTTTTCTAACAGGTGTATTTTTTCCTGTTAGGGAGATTACATCCTTTTAAAGGATCGTTGTTTATGACAGTGTGTTGGAATTAGCCATTCATACAGTAAAAGCATGATTCAGATTTCCACCATTCATGCTGTTTGACAGGCTAGTAGCAGTTACCACTTCCTTTCCCAAAATAATCGTCTTCTCTCTTGCTCTGCTTCCTTCTCGCCACCTGCTCGCTCTAAATGAGAGTTGTTAAGGAGAACACACAGCAAAAGTTTGAATTCTGGCAGCCTTGTGGCATTAATAAGAGATGGTTTTGCCTGCATATGTGAAAATATCAGGAGGAATTGAATGTGAGGAGAGGCTTTGGGATTTGGTCTTTGTTGCTGTTGGTTTTTTAAATTATTAGGAAGGAGCATCATCATCAGGGAGCGTTTTTGGGATTCTCTGATGCTTAGAAAGGCTAGTAGTGATGCAAATAAATCTTCTTTTTATATTTGGAGGTGAAATCGTCCAAGAAGAAAAAAAAGACTGTTTCACTTGTTGAAACAAGTTAACCCTGCTTTTTCTCAGTCTGAATATGCATCTCTTGAAAAAGAGGTTGCTGAAAGCAGGTCGGAGGTGAAGATGCTCCTTGCAAATTTTGGTTTTGTCCTCACCCTGAGTCACTAGCATTGAGAATGAAGCACTGATCTGTTTTGATGCCAGGCCCAAACTGCATTGCTATCCGGTGAGCAGTTAGCTGGGCAGAAATGCTGCCTCTGTAGTCTTCTAAAAATCCAGAGGCTTTGGGAATGGAGTGAGCAACAGAAGATGAGTTAAGCAACATCTGGTTTCATTGCTGCCTGGTGTGTACCTCTTAGAACAGTTTCTGCAAGTCTCTGCTGAGCCCTCCTGCCTGGGGAGGATTGCTCCAATACCCAGCCCGTGCTCTTCCTTCAGGTAAAAACCTGGCAGGAGAGAACAGACAAGAGCTAAAAAGATTTCTGGGGTGATTTTAATAACTGCTGGTTTAAAGACAAAGTTGTTTACAGCTAAAACTATCAAAGCTGAGCCTTGCTTTCTGTGTATTCCAGCTGGAATGAGTATTTGTGATGAAAGAAAAATTAGATTTACTCCACGCTCACCACAAAATTATGATCCTTGCACACTAAGAGCTAGGATAAATACCTGGAAAGTGTTACTAGTTTTAGAGGTGGGGAGAGGGAGACAGTTTTGGAAGAAAAGGGATTGTTTGTGACCTGCTCAATGGAAGAATCTGCAATGCACCAGTTTTTACATTCAGTAAAGATTTTTGTGTTCAGCAAAGATTGATTTAGGAGATATGCAGGAATTTGATATCATGGAAGTCCTGTAACTCCTAAGAAAACTGTGTGCCGACAAGAGGGCTGTCCTTCATCTTCCACCGCTCAGCTTGGCCTGCAGAGAGTATCTGTTAGAAAGTAGGGATGAAAAAATAGCATTCACAGCTCCCTGTATCTCATCTGTAGGGATTTTTGATGTGCCTTGATGAAGTAATTTTCCCAGGAGCACTGTCTGCTTTGTCACCGTGCTGCCACGTGCAAAATATCCCATCTACTGCCAGCTGTTGTGCGTGGCAGGGATACAGAGCAGGCCTTGGCTTTAGCCCTCAGACTGAGGGGTGTGTTTGGCAGTGTCCCTGGCAGGAAGATGGATTCAGATGTGCTGACTTGACATGCTTGCAGCTCTCTGGGTTTGCCCGACGTGGGCTTGCACGAGCGTGTTTGTGTGTACCTGTGAGAGATCCCCGTCCTCCTCCCTGCAGGCCCGCGAGTCTGAAGGAGCAGATGCCTCACTGCCAGTTCCCTTTGTCGTGTCGTTTAGCCAGCCCCAGTGAGCGGCTGGGGATTTTTTTTCCCCTTTTTGACCCGTGCTTTGTACCGCAAGCCTCAGTTGCAGTGCCCCTGGCCGGAGGTGGGGATGGGGAGCACGGCTCGGCACCGCGGGCTGTGACCCCGCGCCCTGTTTGCACAGCCCGCAGGTGCTCCCGTGTGTTTGGAGCCCCATGGCTCCATTCTCTGCTCCCCTCCAGCCCGGGCCTGCCAGAGCTGCCAAAAGCCGTGCGTGGGTGCCTTTAGTGAGCTGGGATCTGAAGCCTTTGGCTCGTGTAATTACACAAACAAGGGTTTGCTGACAGCTACAGCCTTTGCCTGCTTCGCTGTCTGGTGCCTTGGGTCATGGTCTCTTAGCGCTGTGACTTGGGTATGGTTAGTAGGGAGTGTAACTATGCCAAGATCAATTGAAATTCTGAAACTTTTAAGTCTTTAGATGACACTGTTTACCCATCATGTTCCATCCCAAAATGCAAATGCGTACAAACCGTGAGTTGCCTTTTAAAAAACCTCCTGTGAAATCCAGCTGCTCTTGGACATCTTTACAGGCTACACAGGGAAGCATCTACTGTGTGAAAAGTGCCCTGCTATCTTTTGCATCCACAAAAGAGGTTAGGAAACTTTGGGAAAAGCCCTGAAGTAATCTGAAATTTGGACAATGTACAGTGCAATTTGCCTGCCTTGGAAGGATGAAGAGTTTAGACAACTCCGCTTGAAATTAAAGCTGACTCCAGGGAGGCTGGATGTAACAAACAGGATGCCTGGATCTCAGTGACATTCCCCTGGGCAATTGGAGTTATTTGTATACAGAAGATTGCCAAGCTGCTATCTTTCTTCTTCTATAACGCAAGCGGAGCCAAAGGATTTTGGTTTGTTCTGAATGCCACTGAAACTTTATTCCCTTGCACGCAGATCATCTGTGCTGAAAGCTGAGTTTCATCATGGAGCAAATTTTATCTGTTTAGATCTTAAACCTTTTTAGGTAAGGGGTAAGAACACACAATCTCAGCTTTCTAATATTGACACATAATCCATTAGGGCTTCTTTTTTTTTTTTACTCCCTTGGAAATGTATATTACATCCCCTGCCCACTGCTTCCAGAGCACACAAAAAAATCAGTTTAGTGATTTTTATATTTAATGTTGTGAGCATGAAGAACACTTTGTAAGGAGAGCATGTTGTGAAATGTAGTAATTTCTAAGGACTGGTGGCTCTTGGGCCATCTGGGGCCAATTTGTTGCCTATGTTCTAACCAAACCTTGGTTTATTATGAAGGACACTGGGATTTTCCTTTATTTTCTCGAGAACAGCAATAAAAAATTATTTATGAAATTCTTCAGAGAAATCCACCTTAAATCACTGGGGATTGTTCAGTTTTGTAGCTTCTCTTTCCTAGTTGTTTATCTTGTGGCAAAAAGTAATTACACTTCACCCAACCATGTGTACTTACCTTTTTTCCATCAGTAACAACTGGCTTAGCACTTAATGGAAAATTAGCCTTCCTTCCTACTGCCTGAATTTCCTTGTCTTGCCTAGAGTTAATTTGAACTGTTGAGCTAAACTTAAAACCCCTGCTCTGGCTCAGAGTTTGGTATTAGAGTACAGAATTAGCTGTTGATCAGTTTATTGCTTTAGCATAAATTAATTACTCAACAACGCAAATATTTGGGGGATTGGATTAGGCGCATCTCGTTTGAAGTCTGCGTGACATGAAACGCACGCAGCCGTCTCTGCTGTGCAGGGATGTGCAGGTTCCTGTCTCCCTGCTTTCCCACCCTCCTTGGGGCCGCGGCTGCCGCTCGCCGGGGGAATCGATTGGGCTGCCCGCGGCGAAGCCGTGCTCACGTACTTGTTGTGTCGCTGGGTTGGCTCTGGATGGGACCTGGGAGATGTTCCAAATGACCCCCAGTAGCAGCCCGGAGTTGGAGCAGCTTGGGTGTGATAGGAGGCTGCTCTCTGTGCTGGCTTTGACCGAGGCAGTGCTCTTGCAGGAGGAGTGGAGCCAGGGCCCAAGCGCGCACTGGGGGTTTTACTGACCTGCCCCCCTGTGTCGGCGATCCCTCCTTCGTGGCAGGAGGGGAGGAATGAATTAGAACTGTGATTTTTATCTGCAAAATGGACAAAAGCGTTTCAGCAGCTCAGCAGAGAGGTAATTTACTTAAAGGAAAAATAATAAGGCCACAGAGGGAAACTGGGCTATTGAACTCCGCTGGAGTTCATCGGGAGCTCTTCTACCAGGCACCTCTGTGCTGCAAGCTGCTCCCGGCTCCCCAAGGCAGCCTCGGAGCTGGAGAGGACTCCCCATGCTAGCAGTGGTTAGTGCCCGTTTAGATACAGTTGGTGTCCACAGAGTGCTTTTGGTACAGACTGATAATTCTGGGTGCATGTTTGGGGCTGATTTATCTCGTGCTTCACCCAGTGAAGAACTGAAGGGTTTTTCTGCTTTGTTTTTTCATCTCAGTTGAAACTGCAAATATTTCCTTGACCTTGCAGTGAGCTGGATGCAGTTTAGGTGAGGATCTGACCATTGAAAACTCCAGTCATCTCACTTGTTCCTCCTCACCAGTGGTCTTTTCCCACTGTTCTGTGGCATGGACAAGCTGAAGCAGTAGCAGAAAAGTCCTGTTATTTGAACCGAAGTCACATAATAATATTATTATTATCAATAATAATATCATTATTATTTCTAATAATTTTTATTCTATGTCACAGTCTTTTGGAAACAACTTTTATCCCTGGACATTGCAAGTTGCATTTCAAGTTTCTGAATCTGGGTAGATTTCTAGAATAACTTGTATAATCTGCCTTTCCCCCCTACAATGTATTTATTTATTAATTGCCCGTTCACTCTTTCTGCCTAAGTCTTCAGCAGATGTCTTTGCTTGAGTCAGGCAGGTTCTTCAGCATTTCAGAAATCTTTTTTTGAGGTCCGTGCAGCAAGTTGTAGGATTGACAAGAATAGGTACCAGGACTGAACCTTCCTGCATCACTAAAAATGGCTTCTTTGGCAGAAATAGGCAGATTATGGCCATATTTCAGAGCTGAATCTAAAGCTTTTAACCCTTCTGTTTGAACCTGATTTTAAAACAGAGGATTCCTAAATGATAGAAAAAGCACAACATGGAAACAAATCCAGACAAATTATGAATAAATAAATAAATAATGATAAGAATAATGAAAAAGAAAGAAAGCAAAAAGCCAGGCTTTCCCCATAAAAGCACGAGAACCCTTGGAAGAGATGTACAGGCCAACTTTCGTGTCCCAGTCCTCAGTTTTTCCATCTTTTCTCTCGTGCCCTGTGGCACACGTGAATTGTGTGATGTTGCTCCACCCTCCGGAGAGATGCTTTTCTGCGGTGCTGCGGTGCCGCTGGTACAGAGCTCTGGAATGAGGAGCGCTGTGGAATTACCAGAGCATTCCTGGCTCTGTGCCGTGCAGGGAGACGAGATCATGGTCGCTCCTGAGCTCCTGCTGCTCTTCCGCAGAGTCTGGCTCCGCCGTGATCCCAAGTTTTCCCTGCTGCTTCTGGTAACTGGGCACTTCCAAGCAGCAGGTCAAACCTGTGTCCTTCAGAGGGACTGTACATTTTGCTACGCTGCTGTTAGTGACAGATTTTGGGGGGAGAATGCCTTTTTTTGGGAGCTTCTCTTGTGTCCCGGTGCTGCTCCTGGTGCGGGATCCCCGGGTGTAGTTCAGTGACTGGCTGTAGAGGACGAGGGAGCAGTAGCAACTTTCTGTTATTTGTTTTGCAGTCGGTATTGTTCGAGCACACGTGCAGTAAGTTTCTTTCCCAAGGGCTAGGCTTGCCTTTCCCGCAGGTTTTCCGTGTGCGCCTTGGCAGGAGGCGAGGTGACCAAAGCTGTTTCTTGCAGGGGAAATGCTGAGGGTGTGGGAAACTGTTACCTGAGAGAACGTGCAGGAGCTTAGGTAACCCTGCAAGGGAAAAGGTTGTGGAAAAAAAGGACTGAATCAGAGGAGAATATTGTATTGCAATCAAATGGCAAAATTAGAGAAAATTAGGAAAAAAAATTGAAGAAAATTAAAAATAAACAAAGCACTCGCTCTTGTCAACAGCAAAAGTTAGGAGGGAGCATGCAGCCCCTCAGCTCTTGGTGAGCAATTTTAGCCTGTTTAGCAACGGGCTGAACAACTTCACATTCTCCTTGTGTGTGTGTGTGTGTGCCCTGGTCACCCTGGCTGGCAGGTGGGACCTGCTGAGGGCAAACCATGGGCTTTCAAACGGATCCAGCTCTTCTGTCAGGGGTGGTACAGCTTGTAAAGGACAGCGTGGTGGCAGCAGCAACCAAACTGTGTGGGGTTTGGCTTCGGTGCCTTAAAGAGCTATAAATAAATAAAAATGCCACGCCTGGAAGTTCAGCTCTCAGCACTTCTAAAGTAAAAAAGGAACAGAGCTCAGGAAATGGCAATTGGTATCAGACTTCAGCAGTTCACTCTCAAAGCCACAGATCTTTGAGTTTAAAGACAAAAATAAAAGGCAGTGCAGAAGATAGAAGGGAGGGAAGTTCATTGTTTGCTTCAATGACTCTCGGGGCTTTTTTGGTGCTATGTATTTCCTAAGCTGTAGCAGCATTTGAAGTGGAGAAACATCTTCAAAGGAATCGCAGTTTTTCAGACGCATTCAGATGTAGTTCCCGGTCCAGCTCATGAGGTGTTTTCATCTGAACTGGCTCCTTGCACTCTGGACGGTGTACGCAGCGCTATCACCCTCTTAAGTTTCCCCGGAGCTGATTTTAGACTCGGAGTCAGCTGCTCGAAATCCCTGAGTTTTCTCAGCATCCGACGGGTTTTCACCGGAGCGTCTCCTCCTGCCCACACCCCTCCCACCCCACCCCGAGCGCCGGCGCTGCCTCCCGGCTCCCCCGCGCTCCCTCGGGACAGCGAGGATGGAGCGCGGGCCCCGGCCGGCTGCATTTTGGGGCGCGTCCCCGGCGCGGAGGGGGCCGGCGGCTCTCGGGAGGCGGCTCTCGCTCGGCCCGAGCCCGGGAGCCGAGTAGGGAGGCCGGCGCTGGCCGGCTCCGGCTCTCGTGCCTTCCTGCCCGCCTGGGGCAGGGAAGCGGCGCGGGCGGGGACAGCGCGGGGGCTGCTGCGCTGCCTTTCTGCCCGGCGGCCTGGCAGGAGCATGGTGGAGCCGCCGGGATTGCCGCAGCATGCGGTGCGCAGGTGAGACCGATCCCCCCGGCACGGCACGGCACGGCACGGCGCGGCACGGCACGGCGCGGCGCGGCACGGCACGGCACGGCACGGCACGGCACGGCATCGCTGCGGTGATCCCCGCGAGGCGGGGCTGGCTCGGAGGCACGGAGGTTTTAAAATGAGCTGGCTCAAAGCAGCTAGGAACTTGCGGGGGTTTTAGCCGTGTTGCGCGCGCGCATCGCCTCTTTTATTCCTCGTTTCGGCTTTGCGCGCGGGTTTCTGGAGGGCTGTTTACATCGGTACTTTTCTGCTCGCCGCTGCAGAAATTAAATGTTAGCGTTAGGACAACGCGTGGATGCAAAGATGAAGAACGGGTTTTCGTAAACAGCTTTCAGAGCTAAAAATCTGGTTTATTGCCACTTAAATCATGAGGTTCATTTTTCTGCCTCTCACTGAAAGCCTTTACCTGGGTCAGTACATTTTTAAATGACATTGGATTTCTAGATAAGGCCAGACATCATCATTCAAGGGCACACTGCGGGAGTATTTGTCAGTGTTTATTTGTGGCTGGCATTGTGAGATGTTTCCAGCGTAAGGAAGGATGTTGCCAACCTTGCTTCCTGTCCTCCAGAAAGTGATGGTAAATCAAAGCTGTTCAGGGAATCCTACAGGTTGCACATAAAAACCAGGAAGATTTGGGTTCCTTTCAATATAAAGGGCACTGCCTTAGCAATGCCACTTGCTTTTCCAGCAGCTTTTGCCCTAAAATGCATTAAGTGATAGCAAGCTAGACAGCATTTAAGTTTCCTGCCTTTGGATATGGTTGAACACTTTCCAGTAGGTACAAAACCAATAAATGTTGTCTAAGGAACCGAGGAATGGAATCTCCTGAGTCAAATGTTTTCCTGCCTCGGAAACCTCCTTTAATGGGTGCTGATTACGACGTCGTCCTTAGTCATTTTCCTCCTCATCCGTAGACAGGGTGAATACTAATTTACTAACTTGGAGAGACTGTTTTTGTTAGCCTGAACCAATGGGCTTGTTCTGCAGCTGCTTTTGAATTACACGATCAGAAAATGAAAACCTTCTGCCTTAGCATTTTTCAGACAAACACGCGTTTCTTTGAAAAACAAGCAAACTTTTGGCAAACTGCTCAGAAAAGTTCAAGGCAGCACAATGCCTATCCCCTCCAAATTTCGCTTAGGTGATTCTGGGGTAGTTACCACGAGGTTGCCTTTAGAATTTCCTGTCTCTTTTTGGGGCTCTTTCGTGTGATTAACATGTTAATAGGGTAGTGAATTAAGAGTACAATACCGGGGAGTTGTGGAAGGCAGACGTGAGCAGCAGCTTACATTCCTGCAGATTCTTCATGTTGTGCCCAGCTTTCTCTGATACTCTGTGGGTGCTCTCACTCTTTCTCTCTTTAAAATCTCTGGGGAGGGGAGAAGAACTGGAATTGCAGTGAATACTTGGGGTGACTTGTGTCAGAAAGATCTGTCATGGCTCTTTAAAGCTCATGGGAACAAATCAGCTTCATTTGTGCATAAGCAGGAGGAAGGCACATTCTGCTACGCTGAGCCTTAGCCTGCCCCTTGCCATTTTCTGATAGCTGGGAGCCAGTGTAACACGTAATGTTGGAAGTCAGAGAATTTGGGGATGCAGCAAATTGCAGGGCGTGGATGGCATTTGTAAATGGCTCGTTGGCATTAAGAGACAGATTCATTTTCCAGCCTGCAGAGGTACGTACTTTGTCCAAGCCTTAATTCTCCACAAAGGGAATGCTTCCTTTTATCTAGATTTCTTGGCTAATTGGCATCAGACAGCACAAATGTTTTTTAGGAGGACTAATAATGGTGGGATTTGAAACTGGGCCAATGGCAGAAGGGAGACCTAATGATCCCCTTCCATTTAATTTTCTTTGGCTATGGGTGACTGCTTCTGGTAAGGGAGAGGGAAATCTGCACAGGAAGTCAGCAAGCAAATGGTGCAACTACAGGCAGGGCTTATGGTTTCAGCACCATCACCTCCACATGTGAAATTTGTACAGGCTAGGGGTACGTATGTTACGGATTTAATGGGAAGCGGTGCTGAAATTGTCATGGTACACATAACTGCAAAAATTGGGCTGCAGAGGAATAGCTGCTTCTCTGAGCAGGTGCTGGCAGCTGTGAGTGGCTGTGGTGAGTCTGTGTGGAACCGTAGAATCATTAAGGTTGGAAATGATCTCCGAGATCATCAGCTCCAACCGTTAACCCAGCACCTCCGAGGCCACCACGAAGCAATGTCCCTAAAAGCCACATGCATGCGTTTCTTGAGCACTTCCAGGTGACTCCACCACTTCCCTGGGCAGCCTGTTCCAGTGCTTGGCCGCTGCTTCGGTGAAGGAATTCTTCCTGATACCTTCTTCCCTAGCAGAACAGTGCTGATCCTTGGGCTGTGGGGCTGCTGTGATAACACATGATATTGCATTTTTCTTCTCCTGCACCTGCAGTGTGCTCAGCAGGGACTTTAGGAGGGCAACGTTGTGATGTGAACACCTGCCAGAGAAGTGAAACAGCTCTGCCAACATGTTTCCTTAGAGTTGGGTCTCTGGGCAACCTTCAAAAGTGGCACCAACCACAAGCATTGAAAAATCAATGTCTGGCTTAAAAGGAGATCAGAACTATTTATTTCTATTTCTTTATCCATTTTCCTAATTGTTTTGATTCATTTTGGAGTAGGCTTCAGTCAGATTTCCGAGCTCAGTCGCACTGAAACCGTGACGGACAGGTCCTTTTTCTAGAACAGATGTTGTAATTGTCTCCACATTTGTTTGGTTCCAGGGGTAATGGCTACAGAAAAATGCCAACTGTACAAAGTAAAGCATAATTCTAATGCCAGCTTTCACAGCATTCATGCTCTTAAAGGCCTGGCCTAGGATGTCCCAAGGTCACTCCAAAATGCCAGCTGTATTTTCTCCAGGGAGACTCTCACCAGAGTGTCCAGGAGGAAGCTCTAAGATATTGCATCAGTCAGAAATTAAGCCCATGTCCACAAGATGGAGGACTTGGTATGTCCTTGTAAAAATTCCTCAAGCTATGTAGTCTCTTCCCTTGCCGTGCTTCCTTGCTTCACCACTAAATCTGGTCCCTAATTTGGGAACAGATTAAAAAACCCCTCCATATGCTGCCTTTCTTGTACCAGTCTCTCCTGCTTGGCAGGGCCCTGGGCCTTGGCAGTGGCTGTATTTTGATGCTTTTGCAGAGATTAACATAGTCTTCCTATAAACACAGGTGGAACTGAGTGGTAGGAGGGAGGGAGACCACATGATTCACGGGCAGGGGTAGGGAATCATATTGCTGGTCACAGCCACTCGTTCTCTGGAATGCTCCTGCTGTTCTGCTGCCTACCTGGTAAGCGCACGCCGCGTGCCTTCGGGCTGCTGCACGCCAAGAGCGCTTTGGTGGTGGCTTTGGGTCTCCTCGTGTGGTGCTACAAGGGCGGGTAACTTCTTTTTTTGCCTGTGCCGGTCAAGGAGAGTTCAGCTCCCACCTGATGGTGTTGGCCAAGCTGCGGTTTCTCGGTGCATAAAGGGAGCGAGCGGTGACCTCGGGGTGGAGCAAAGCTCCCTGTTGGCACGGCACCCTCAGCCCTGCTCTGCAGGAATCGCTGGTATCCGGGCCGTGCTGAAAACAAGCAAGCTGAACTCGTTGTGGGAGTGCTACGTAAGGCTGTTAGCTGGCACCAAAGGCTGTAGGAAGAGGGTAAATAGTGCTTAAGTTGATGGGTCGATGTGGCAGTTCCTGTGTGAGCTGGCCAGAAGCTTGGGTGTCACGGGCAGTAGATTATCACATTGATCATGGTGAGTGGCATCCCACAACGCTCGGGAGCCATCCGCGTGGGTGTCAGGCATTCTGGTGGATCCAGAGTGGTGCAGGCTGAATGATAAGATGCTTACTTCTCTCTCACATTTAGTTCTCTGGCGTGTGAACTGTTTTCCTCAAAATTCTGGTTCTCTGTTATCCATGTGATGGTGTGGAGTCGTCGAAGGACAAAGGACCCCAAACCAACCCCCACCCAAACCCCAGCCCTCACTAACTTGTTCTGTCATTTGTTTGCTTGTTGGAGATGTCATCCAAAGGAGTCTAAATAAGAAAAAACGTTCCTGGTGTTCCCCAGCTCTGGTTGAGCCCGTGTGCCCAGGGAAAAACAGTAGGTCAGGAAGTAATAGCAGAGACCAGCGTGAATGGTGGAAGCGTGCCAACAAAACTGCCTTAATCAATCATTTTCACAAAATACAGCACTTGTGAAGACACGAATTGTGCAAACTATGTGGCCTGCAAGGTGAGCAAGAAAAATTCTTGGGAAAAATGTCATCTTGTGAATGCCAGCATCGGAAATGAAGTACCCTTTACATTCTGCTCGGTAAATATATAGCTGGGTGCATTCCTGCTTCAGTACAAGATGTCTGTTGACATGAGGCATATGGTTCACAGTCTGGAAAGGCACTCCAGAGCGGATGGCTCTGTAAATAACGTCTTGGCCCTAATTTGGAATTAAATTAGCTTAATATTTTTGGAGTGGTCATTAATAGGTACTTACAAACTTACCATCCTGCTAGCGGTGTAACTTAGCCGAATCCCTTGGCTATTCTGAGGATACCAAGGAAGTTGGATTGAGTACAAAAATGTAATTAAGTTGGTGTGGAAGTGGGAAAAAATATCCCATGGTTGTTCATCAGTGAAGTTCTGAAAATCCAGCAGCTCTGCACAGCTGAATTACCCATATTATTATATACTAGAGAACTTCAAGGTTTGTTGTTTTTCTCACCTTCCTTTTGAGCCTTTCTGTCCCTGTGTATCTTTCCAGGCTGTCAGCAGGCACAGCTTTCACTGCCCCTGGATTCCTCTCTGCTCCAGAAACTGTTGTTTAGGAAATTCTTTCTTTCTGCCCCCCTCCTGAGTAAGCACTGGTTCAGGCCTCTGATCTCAGCTGGGCCGGGAAGGCTGGTGGTGCTCCCTCTGCAAGTGAGGGGAGCAATTACCCAGCTAAGCGATAATATTGCATCAGTGTGCAGAGGCTGTCATCTGCAGCTGGGTAAGAGCTGTTGGGAGTGAGCGTAGGGATCAGTGACTGTGCTAAAATCACTTCATTAGGCAATCTGAAAGGATAAAACACTAGACGATAATGTGTATGTGTGGGCTGGCACTTCATCAGCAGGGTTTCGCTTTCCACAGTAAATGAACTGGCTTGAAGAGACACTTGAGTGTCCATCCTTTTTTTTTTTTTTCTGATTAAAAAGGGCTTTCTGTGTGCTTTGCCATGCTCCAATGGGGCTGTCCACATCTTCTCATGTCTGACATAAATCTGCTATTGATTTACGCTGCAACAGAATGATTCTGCTCGTAGCTTGTTCCTGGGATCGTGTCACAGCACTACACGCTGCTTTTGCTTAGGTAGCTTAAGCCAAAAAAGTTGTCCATGTTCCAAAATAACTGCGAGTACTTCCATCATGATTTCCTAATAGAGATCGAGTTACTCAGCCTTGTCCACTGGGACCCTCTTGAACTAGATCACAGCTTGTTTAGGAGGCTGTTGTATTGCAATGCTGCTCCTCAAAGCAAGATTACTTGCATTACAGATAGGCATTTAAAATGATTTAATGAAGGAAACGGAGCCTTGTGCGCATAGAATTGACATTTTTAGGTGTCTGGGAAACTTACTGTCAAGCTAGCTGCTTGTTCCATGCTGTGGCATTGAAAATAGGCTTGAAAAGTCAGTACTGCTTTGCATTTTTCTGGGGCAAAGTGCCTCAACCAACCACTGTTACTTCCTAATGGGCAGGTATGAAGGTGAGTGGTTTTGCCTGACACATGACACTGATCCAGGAGTTGGAGAAACAAACAGTCATTGTTTCTTATTCACTCCTAAATTATCTGTAAGACATTTTAATAAGAGTGACTTGGTTGTACAATACCTGAAGTATATTGCTGGGAGGACATCATCTACTGACTAAGGCAATATCCATCAATCGGTCTGCCAGCACCTGTCCCTAGTGCGTGTAAGAGCCATTTTTCCTCCCCTCCAAAGTGCCTCATGCAGAGAACATTAATACATTATGATTTATAATGCCACCACGACTATGTGCTTACAAAGCACCTGCATCACGAGGCGTCCGTGCTCTATTACTTGCATATATTTTGAATTCTCATTTACTAAAAAATCCTGTAGAAAACTCTGAGACTCATGCTTCTGGGTAGTTTCAGTGATCAAGAAAGCTAATTTTTAAATTCGCAGGGTGGCAAAGCTGCTTAGGCTCACAGGTTTCAGACTCTAAACTGCAGGAGAGTGACATTTGTGACAACTGCAGAGTTGTGTCAGTGGCTGTGACACAGGAATTTCCAGGGAGGGATGTATACGAGTTCTAAATGATGCGTTTTTATAAGGTGCTCCAAAGCAGAAGGGTTTGGTTTAATTTCCAGGCTTGTGAACTCATCTGCTTGTAGAACTCAGGGGTGAGGGAGATAAAGCCAAGCACTTTGAACAGGTTCTCTGGTGTTCTCACCTGCTTTTCTGTACAGCTCCTGGTGCTAGTTTTGGAAAGCAGTCTCTCAAGGCAGGCATTAGCTGCTTCTTGTCCCTGCTTTTTGATTGGTTTCTTGGGGTTTTTTTATTTCTACTTTGCTGATCTTTCCACCTCTCTATTTTCATGTTTTCCATACTTTTGCTCTGGTCAATAGAGCAGTTTGTATCTGGGTTTGCATTGGTTCAACAAACTCCCAGTGTAGGCAGGTCCCACAGCATGAAAATAAGTTAGTCCTGTTTTGAATACTCTTCTCCTGCTGATTTGCATTTTATCTCACAATCTGGCTGTCCTGGAAAATTTGGACAAGACTTTTTTTGTGGTTTTTGGAAAGCTTTAGAGCACAAGACCTCCTTTAATACAAATTTAAGAAGCTATTCACAGTATAACTTCTGCCGTGACCAGAACTACACCCCTCCTGCAGCTGCGGAGCTGTGTCTCTGCCTTTCTTGCACAGCAAAGGTTGAAAAATCAAAATCAATGCTCCAGAGGAGTCTGAAGATATATTTGAAGGGATTGTTTGAAACTATGTATTCAAAGGATGTAAGCAGAGAGGACATTTCTGATACCAGGGTTTGATAATGCACTATCAAAGCATCGGAACGCCAGCCAGAGCCCAGGGGCTGCGAGATGAGGCTTGATAAACTCAGCCTTGGAACTAAGGAGCAATTTGCTGGGCAGGAGTGGAGTTAACCACTGGAACAGCTTACAGGGGATCAGACAGGCTCTTGGTATCTTTGCTGTGTGCAGTGACAACTGGATGTCCCTTTTTCTGGGGGACGGGCCTTTTGTTCAACAGGAAATAATTCAGTGAGTGGATGAAGTCACTGGGTGATGTTCTAAGGGTATTTCAAGTCAGGTTAGATGGATTTGGTGTTTTGTAATGTCAGTGGCTCTTCTACATCTCATCTATCACTGTAAATTTCCAGGGTTTCTAGTGGGACTGCGTTCATGACTTACTTTCTTACGAGGACTTTTTAATTCTTGCCTTTGTTCTGATGCCTCTCTCCACCTCCTGAGGGTCCCTTGCAGGCAGGTGACCTGCATGAGAGTGTGACCTGTTAAACCACACAACATGAAGGTAAACGATAGGGACGTATTTGTGCAGGTTTTTCCCCCTCTGTGGGTTTCCCCAGGAATCTTAATTCACAGGAGAAATCTGCTTGTCAAAAACTTCACTGCCCTTTCAGTTCCTAGTTGCATCCTCCTGACTGAAGTCTTTGCCAGTTCTAGCTCCATTTTTTACAAAGTTTTTCTTATGTTCCCGTATTTTAAAATACTCCAATTAGCCAGTTTCATATTTGATATTTAATATACTTCCCCCGTTATGGTGCACATTTTAAAATATTGAAAGGGATTAGTAAAGCTAAATTATTACACAAGATGAGGCAACCAGGGAGGAAAACAGGATCTGCGTGTGATTTGTACACCTAGAAAGGATGCAAAATTGGTAAGCATCCATGGGAAATCAATACTCATAACTCTGTTTTCTCTAGAACTTTTATTTATGGAGCTGATAGTTAATATTGCAAGTTTTTAGTGGAAAGACACCCAGGTGATTGTGGGTACAGTATTTGATTAGGGAACTAAAAGAAAGGAGTTGAAATTTTCATTTCACATTGACCAACCAGATAGACCAAAATGACTATCTAATCCTTTCTCCAAAGGTTCTTTAATTCCATTCTTATTGCAAGGAGATTTACGTCATCAGTTTGCACAGTCTTAAAGAAAAGGTTCTACTTGTGGAAGCTGGACAAAATGTGATCCTCCCACCCGCAGAGGGGAATTTGTTGGAACAGTTCATTTTGTAAAACAAAACCCAAAAAACCAGCTCTTTTTGCATAGATGGGAAATCTACCTTTCTATCACAGGATTTTGTAGGATGCAGGGAATGCTCCTGGGTTTTCATCCCTCTGCTCACGCTGGGGTGGGGCTGGGCACTTGTGCAGTGGGGACAGCTCTGCTCGGTCTGGCACGCTGCTGGGGCACCTTGCTCCTGAGCCGCCTGTCCCGTGTCCCCTCAGTAACTGCGGATTCTGGAGAGCATCTGCCCTGCTTGGCAGGTGTTTTATGAGAATATCTGTCCTGCACAAACGATACTTGCTACAGTTTATCTTGGTAATTGGAATTTTCCTCCCTGCTGGGACTTGATAGGTCTTTTTTTTTCCGCTCTTCATTTGTTGGTTGGGATCTAATTTTTTGCTTTGCTGATCTAATGGCTTTTTGGTGTAGCTTAGGTTTTAGTCAGTGGTCAGCAAATGTCCTTGTTTGTAATAGGGATTGGCAAGTGTGTAAATTATTTAAAATAAAGACAGGTTCAGAAACCGGTGAGCAAAAGGCGGCTGCCTCTTTAAAGAGTGCAGTTTGATCAGAGCATCAGCCCCATCCCCTGAGGACAAAGGCAATTTTGATTTGTGGGGCCCAGGAGTCCCTCACTTACCAGGATTCGTCACTGCTCGTGCATGTGTAAACCTGCAAAATGCTCTTTTGTGTAGAATAAATCCTACGCTCTACGATTAAATGGGACCCTCCATGAAGCCACAGCGACGAGCCCTCCTTGCAGAGCGAGCTCGCTGTCCAGACAGGGCGGAATTATTGCCCGTCTGGCCGGTTCTTCCTTTTTCCCAATAAACAACCACCCGTCCGTGGGGATGGCTCCTCGGAGCCCCCCGAGGAGCTGCTGCCTCCTTCCCTCTCTCTGCTGCGCCCGGTGCGGAGGGGGCCGAGCCGGGGGTGCCGGGGGTGCCGGGGAGGAGGAGCGGCTCCCCGGCTGCTGGGCACGGGCAGCGCTCCCTGGCTGCTCTGGGCACGGGCAGCGCTCCCCGGCTGCTCCCTGGCCGCTCCCTGGCCGCTCCCGGTGCCCGCAGCCAGCGGCCGCTTCCATTATCGCCGATCGATGCCGCCGCCATGCAGGAGGAGGGGACGGGGAGGGCTGCGAGCTCCCTCTTCGCGGATTGATCAACCTGCCATTGCACGGGCAAATTCGGTGCAAGGAAGGCTGGGACGCTGGGATAATAGCTGGAGCAGGAAGGGGCTTGTGAACAGGGGAATGCGGGCTCGTCAGTAGTGGGGAGGGGATTTAAATTGCCTCCGAGCTTGCTGGTTTTTCTTTTGGCGTAAAGCACAATACCTGAGCCTTCAAACAAAGCCAACACTGTGAGGAATGGTAGGGCTATACTGCACTGAGCTGATGAGCTGTTGTGCTGACTTATTTGGGCTTCTTCAGCACTGATATATTTCTACTTTTTCCTTAAGTTGATTCTGTCATAACCTGCTGCCTCTTCTGGATTTTGAGACCTCAGTTTCCCCTGCTTCCCTTTTTTGCCTTCTTTCTGTTCCCGCTTGGACTGAAACCTGACACAAAGGGACAAGTACAGCTCCCAGTTACTGCTCCCACCCGTGCCTGCTGTGTCCGATGTAGGGTTGAGAGAACAGGGCAGATCACGCTCTCATGTTTGTCAGTGTAGACAATAACTGGAGTACTGGAATCCCAAGACCATCAGCTCCTCCCCATCCTTCCTGCCCTGCTTCGTTCACTTACTGTGTTCTGTATGGAAAAGTTTTCTGGCTGGAGAATAAGTCTTCTTTCTCCTGGGCATGTGGCCGAATGGCTGGATAGCAGCACGGAAGATGAGAAAAGCCTTCTCTCGTTCCTTGGTACGGTAGGGTACGAACTGTATTTTTTGGGTTTTAACACTTTGCTGGGAAGCCTTTACTACTTCGGTGCTTAATTTCTTCAGTCTTTCGGTTACCTGACCTTATTTCTTTTTAAAAGCTTTTAAGTGGTGTTCGGTGTTAATTAACTTGGTTACAGCCTGTTTGAAACAGTTACAAACACACTGGGCAAAGGTTACCTTGTAAATGGGCATGTGCCCCGAAGCACTTGAACTGAACTGGACTAAACAATGTGCTGCTCTGGTTTTCTTCTCTGTGCCGTTTGACCAGCTGATCACTGGCTTCAGTCCACTTCATCCCGTTTCTGTCAGCTTGCCTGACTTCTGAACTGTGTGGTGGTAGCAAGATAAATCAGGCGAGACTGCTCAAAGTTTTTCTTCTTAGGAGAAAAGTGCAGATCCATTTAGAATAAAAATTCCCAAGTGGTGTGGGACCGTGTTTAGGGTTCACTGATACCTCTCGGATGTCTGCAGTACATTGGGTCTTTTCCTGTGTCCATAACAATAATTCTTCCTGCTCAGGGACAAAATCCTGCCACAGGGAGCAAGAAGTGCTGAGGCTCGGAGCAGCCTTCTGGGCCGTGGAGAGGAGCAGGCAGGAGCTGTTGAGCTTTGGTGCATTCAAGAGCCAGTGAGGCTATCCCAAAGGATTGCTTTTTAGAGAATGCCTCTATTCACAGCCCTTTTAGACAGTGAAAAGATTGGTTTGGAAAGCTGTGGCTCAAGGCTGTTGTTTAATAACGAGGACAATAAATATTGATATCATACTAATATGTGTTTAAGTCATAAGCCTCTAAACAAATTAGGCTGCAGGAACAAGTTACCATGCGTCAGCTGATCGGCGTTAATTGTCTGTGTGCAATCTCTGCAGCAAACACAAGGTAATTTGAATTAGCAGGGGCAGTCCAAGATCATTAGGAACTAACGAGGACATCAGCATCTCCAGGTCATGGGCAGTAGCTCCTTGTCTCTGCTTTTGTGTTGGCACAGTTGTCCGGGCAGTTTGTTTGGCTGCTGCGTGTGGAGCCAGCCATTAAGGGAGGTTTTAGAGGCTGCTGCATGCGGAGGTCAGAAAGGAGCAACCATCCCAAATTTTGTATAGCCCCACACATCAGGCAGAGGATATGTTGAGCAGTTTAGGGACGTGCATCTGCTTCATTTCTGACTTGGTTTGCAGAGCTGGAGGATTTGTTCCTCCGCTTCAAAGCGAATGCATCAGTCTTAGAACAGCTGATGTTGTGCTCACTCAGTGCCAGGTACAGTTTCCTCCAAACTTTCAGGGAAAATAAATTGTGGGAGTTTATACTTAAACCCCAAAATTATTCTCTCCTGTGATATCTGTGCCCTTTCTTCCAGCCTCCTCTGGTATTCATCTGCTTCTCATGTTAGGTCTTGTCTTGCAGGCTGTAAAGTCGTTTAGGAATCAATGACTTAAGTATCTTTTAAGTGACTTAGTGTGTCATTTAGGTTGCTTGCTATGCACCTTCTACACTGGGCACTAATTCAATTACACCTTTTTTATATGCCAGCACAATGCAAGTGTCTGACAGCAACAGAATTGCCTGTCTGTAAATTAAAAATCTTTTATAGTTACCTGGATCATCTTCCAAGACTTATCTGATGGACTCAATCCCTAGTAAAGCACAGTATCTTCTTTTCAAACCCCTGCTAATGGACTGGGAGAGTTTTTGATCATAGTTTGTGTCTAGCAGTTGTTTGATGCTGGAGTTCTACAGCCAGTGAGCTTTGCAGGGTTCCCTTTGTATTTCCCTTTCCAGGCTTGGCAGCTTTTGTGCACTTCAGTGTCCTGAAACTTGGTTGCATTCGCTCTGATGTATCTTCTTGTGATTTTTTTCCCCCCCGTCTGGTTGCCTTGATAAATGTGGAAAAGCTATCTCTGCAAATTTCCGTTTTTTCCTTTAAGTTATACCTTGCAGGATTTGCATAATGTATTTTAGTCAGAACACAAACTTGGACTTCAGGACTTAAGACAGATTAGGGGGGTTTGAGTTTGCTTTTACCTTAGGCTTCTTGTACAGGCATTTAATGAAATTTTTATGACAGTCTGTGAATTGGGCCCAAGTGTGAATTCTCCCCAAGTGAGCAAAATGAGAGAGAATGCTTACCGCAAGGTAAAGCATTAACATTTTTATTTGTTTTGATGTGAGGCTTCCTATTTCACTAGGTAATACCCATCTGAAAAATGCTGTTCAGACGCTTCTTCCTCTTCTTGTTCTTTCTCCTCTACCTGCAAACAGCTCCTACCTGGTGTGGCTGTCCCGCAGAGCTGGGAGGTTTGTTTAGTGTCTGCTTCTCCCACCTGGAGAAAAAGCTCTTCACGGCAAAAATACAAATTTCCACCACAGCAAGGCTTCCAAGTGGCCACAGCACCCAGCAACAGGAAATTTAGGTCAACCCCCAGAGGCCTGTGGTGCCCAGAGGTTGCTGAGGCTGCACCACCGTGGCAGAGAGGGTTCCCTTCAAAGGACGGCAGCCCTGGCCACTGCTCCGAGCAGTGAGGGCACCCGTCTCCCACAGAGCTGCCTGCCGGCCTACAGAACGAGCTTGGGTGCTGCTGAGGGGGAGAGTGGTGCAACAGGATGGGAGAGGAGCCCTGCCTGCATTGGCTCCTCGGGCAGTTCCCTGCTCAGAGGCATCTGCCGCTGCAAGTAATTGGCTCGGCTAATTTGGACCTGACTGTTGCTACCTAGTGGGGATAAATCCTTGTTTACATAAATATTACTGCAGGTCACCAGGATATCAGGCCATGAAAGTGACCCATTGGGATGTTTGCAACTCATCTGTTTGATGGTATAGTGGAAGGTGTCCCTGCCTGGATGATCTTTAAGGCCCATTCCATCTCAAACCGTTGTAAGATTCTGCAATTATTTGTTGAAGCTTGAAATGGGGAAGCTCTGTCAGGTGGGTTTTTTTTTCCTTTTTGCCTTTTTTTTTCTTTTCTTCCCAGAAACAGAAGGGCTGAAAAGGGTTTCAGATTGTTTTGATGGATAAACAATGTGATTTACCTATAGCCTTGGTCCCTGGGAGTGAGCAGTGCAGAAAGCAGTTGTAATTTAATACTAAGCTGATCAGAGGTGCATTGATTTTTACAGCAGGTGAAGATTATGCAAGAGTAGCCTCAAGCATTACTAGTGGAGCAGGGGAGGGAACTGTCTAATTTTTTGCCTGGTGGTGACAGTATAGATTTCTTTCACAAGACTCAGCAAAAATACTGTTCTACAGGCGTCACAGCAAGTTGCTTCAGCTTTTGATTTCCAGTTAACATATCTCGACAATTTTGCTATATCTGGGTCTTCCTTTTCCTAGGGACTGAGCGTGTCTATTTGCTCTTGTTCTTTAGAAGGAGAAGGGAGGGAAAGGTAGTTTTTATTTTTAGTTCACTGCAGGCACCTAGTGAATATTTCATCTTCCCTTCCCCATTTGGTACACTTCTGTGATGGTGTGAGAAAAGAAGAAACTCATTTTACCAATGAAATGTCAACATTTTATTTGCAGGAAACTTGGATTGCTGCTGGGTGGATGCTGGCGGGGAGAGGGAAGGCAAGGGGAGCCAGGCACATTCCTTGTGGTGGCTTTTCGACTCCATTCAGTTTAAAGTTAAGCTCTCTGCCAAACTGCCCCTCCTGCAGAACGCGTGGTGGGATGTAGTGGGGGATTTGGGCTCGTGTTTTCATTTGTGACTCAGCAAAGTTACCAGACTGTTTTAAATTAGCGGAGCGGCTTTGATGTGATTTCCTGCGCGTGAGAAGCGGAGGAAGCCAAACCTATTACGTTACTCGTTACTATTCAGTGTAACACAAAAGGTGCTCGCTCTAGCCCTGTTCCAGTGGAATATATCCCATTTGCCTTCGTTACGTGGACACGGGAATGGCAGGGGCAGTTCTTTAAATCCCACCTGACGCAGCTCTCTGGGCACAGCAGTGCTCAGAGGTGCTGCGGAAAATGAAGTTTCCTTTCCTCGAGGCCGGGCAGGCAGCTGGTGATCCCAAGGTGCGCGGTCAGGTAAAGCCGGCGGCACCGCAGAGGCTCCCGAGGCGGTGGGACTGAGTGACTCAAAGACCTCGGGCTGGCGCTGGCCCTGCTCCAAGCGCTTTGCTCTCTCAAGGTGCCCGGTGGGGACTCTCCCTGCGGCTCTGGGCCGGGTGATGCTGTGGGAGAACGTGGCCGGCGCTGCTCCAGAGCAGGAGGGCTGTCCCCGCAGGGCCGGCTCAGTCGCGGCTCCCGCGGGCTCCGGCGGGCCGGGATGCGCTCGCTGGGTGCCGGCGGGGCTCGGGCATCGCCCTCCCGGCCCCGGCTGTGCCCTGCCCGGCCCCCGGGGTCACACCCCGCGCCCTGTGCCGGGCTCCGCTGCCCGCCTCGCGGGGCTGCTCTCCCTCTCGGCAGCCCTTTCCCCCGGCACACCGAGGGGCTCCGTGTCAGCAGTTGGCTTTTTTAGACCGATAAATATCTGCCCGGTGAGACGCTAATACTGCAGGGTCCACATTGCTTCGCCTCTCCTCCGCTATGCTCCATTTTGTCGGTCTCCAAGCATCCATGGGAGAGACGTATTATAACTCTGCTGAAATCAAAATCCGCTATGCAAAGACATCACAAGTAACGTTATCCCTGAAGAAGGCTTCTCTCCTTTTTTTTCCCCGGCTGCTTGGAGGAAAACGCCGCTCTCGTGGCACCAGCTGGCCGTCTCTCTCCATAAACCCTGGTTTTTGCCGCTGAGAGTCAGGATACGCAGGGAGAATTTCGGTAGCGGAGGGAAGCCGGCAGTAGGGCGTCTGTTAATAGCCTGAAAGTAACTAATGAGGATGTGCAGCCCGAGCGATTGATTGAGGAGCTGCAGTCCTGTGCGCTCGCTCGCTGCCGCCAGCCCGGGGAGGGAGGGAGGGCGGACCGAGGCACCCGGCGCTCCTTCCCTGCGCTGGAAGCCGCGGATCCCCGGGGCCGGGCGGCCAGCGCTGGAAGTTTCAGCTGCGTCTGGCTCTTGGGAGGAGAAACGGCAGGAGTCACAATGCCACTGCCCGGAGTCACGGCTTGCTCCTTCTCTTTAAGATTCGGAAGATAACAATGGACTTTGTGCTAGGAAGTGATTTTTTCCCTCCCCGTGTTGGGGGGTGCTTTGTGAAGCTGGATTCCTTAAAGTCTGGCAATTGAGCTGGAGATGGGCAGCACTTGTGATAAAGGTATCTGTGTGCATACATATGCATATCTAGCTCTATATAAAAATGCATATATATGTGTGTTCGTGGCGAGATTTTTAATGCTGTCTGTACTTCATTTATGCTATCATTCCGGTATTTGTACTAGTCAAAGTCATCAGTACAGCTTTTATGAGTATTTGTGCTCATCAGATCAGTCTGCATGGATTTAAGATGCCAGAGTCGTGTCTTAGTAAGGTCATACTGCCAGAATGAGGAGAAGTTGACCTATTTTTTTTTTATCTGCAGAAATATATATGTCATATTACCCAGGCACTTACAAGTCTTCTGCTGGTTGCATGCTCTGAGCAAGTAGTGTGATCATACACGACCGAACTTTGACCTTTGCCAAATTACATTCAAATGAGCTTCCCTGGGTCTTGATTGTAGTTATCTGTTAATTACTGCACTGCTTATGTAAAAGAATTAAATTTAAAGAAATAGATTTAGGTTCTCTGAATGCCGTCTCTCAAACAGTAACAGAATATTAAGTTTGTCCGGGTGTTGATCTTTACCAGCACTTTTTATTTTAATTGCCCACAGTCAAGTCAGATTCACAACCTTGAATCTGCCAGTGAAAATGCCATTGTAGGTCAATAAGTGAATAAGATACAGGTAAATGGGTGGGTTAATTCAGCAGTCTAGTAATGCACTCGAAACTTTCCTGAGGCTTCTGTCCTACAGAGCACAAAACCTGACTATTCCCCACCCCCGGGCACCCATTCACCACCTTCTTCTTCTCTTCCTCAGAGGTCCCAGCAGAGAGATCTCCTCGCAGACGGAGCATCTCGGGGACCGGCACTTCTGAGAAAACCAACTCCATGGATGTTCCGAACACGTCTCCTTTCAGAGTGCCAGTAAGTGTGCCTTCCCCGCAAAGGGGCATTTGTCTCGTTGGATGGGAGGAGGAGATTACCTGTCACAGCGTACAGCCAGGCTGGGGGAGCCTGGGGGGAAAGGAATATTTGGTTAATACTTCCAGTTGACCGAGAGGTTTTGCTGTCAAGTGTCATATGTTATCAACAAGATTCCTGGTAGATCCCTGACTTGCTCCTTTTCGTTGCCTTGATCTGAAGTTGCAGATGGAGAAACATCAGTGTTAATGTGGGCAGCGACCTATATAAATACTTTTGAAGTCGCCTCCAGGGATTGCATTCCGTATTCAATCTTGACAAGGAAACAAGTTCCTTGAGGTCGCTGGTAGCATGTTATTTTTCCCTCCTGCCAGTGAAGGACCTGGGAGATGGAAATGGTTTTATCGTTTATTTGCAAGCTGATGACATTTCTGCAGTTGCATTAATTCCTCTTTAGCTCTTTGGGTTTTGTCCTGAGTTTGGTTGGCCGTGAGTCTGTGTGAGAGTTGTTCAGCTACAGCCTGGCTTTTGCTTGGGTCAGTCTTTGGTCAGTGTACCCAGGAGCACAAAGGCATTTCTATTCTTAGACTGAGGACAAACGCTTCAAGTTAAAATGAGGTGCTCAGTCATTTTTAACAATATTTGTTCATGTTTTAAAATATCTGACTTGAATATTGTGAATGTTTTCGTGCCCTTCTTTACTTTTGGCAAGTAATCTGCCTACTTTAAAATAAATCTCACATCGTGTCATTTTAAAAATAAAATTTAAAAATGGCCAAAGGATTTAATGAGAGTTATTTAATTATTCAAGGATTAAGGTCGGTCAGAGTGTATAGAATACCTGGTGTTTAAAGCAACCTGTGAACTCGTGGCGTGTTGGAATGGAGAAAGGGACTGAGGAAGCAGTGAATACACTGGGTATCCTTACCTGGTCCCTTTTCAGAGTCATAGAACAGCACAGATGGGAAAGGACTAGGCAATCCCCAGAGGTGCTTTCCCACCTCAGCTATTCTGTGTTCTATGAACGATCCTCTGTCACTTCAGAGATCTGTTTTCTGGATGGTACTTGGGAAAAAAGGGCCTTGGTCTAGTTGTATGTGAAGTTGATACAAGAACATTCTGTTATGTCAAGTTCTGAGATTTTGGTGCTGAGCCCATGATCCACGGAGTTCCAGGAAGGTTTCTGAACTCTGAGAGCCTTTAAAAGTCTTATCTGTGTCTTCATTTATCAGAAATTCTCTGTTTTCTTTGCCTTCATCTATAAGTAATAGCCCAAGCCTTTAGATGTGTACGTGCATTGCAGTAGCCTTTGTCTAACAGCTGCAAGCTGTGTACCAGAAGTGTTTGATGACTATCTGTATTGTTTATTTTATATGCCTCCTTTTCTCCTCATTTTTGTACCATTCCTTTTAATGACGATCCTGTCTTTTAAGTAATGTTTTAATGGTTCTCTAATTCTTCTCTAATAGTTCTCTAACGCTTCTTAGCTCCCGCTCCCTTTCAAAACAAGAACCTTGCAGAATGTTTCTCATTTCCCCTGGTGGTGTGTTGGCCTTTGAGGGCTCTGGCAAATAGGCTCAGGAAGCACTACCTGGCTGCTTTTCTTGGGCATAAACCAGCAGAGAGCTAGAAGCTATTTGTGCCACGTGGAGCTGGGTTCTGCTGCTTTGTCTGCCTGACCACCTGTGCACCCGGGAGCATAATGCACCTGTCCTCCTCATGGGGACAAGGCTTCTGGCTTTGGAGGTTTTGTTCTGAGTAACCCATTTACACCCTGGGACTCCTAAGCGGGGGCTGAGGTCGCCCTGGTGTAAAACGTGGCAGCTTGTGATCTCTTTCAAAGAGCAAGCTGCAGTTACAAGTCAGCTTGCTTAACAATACCGATGAGCTCAAGCCCAAAGTGCTGAAGCCAAACACACTAGTGGTAACTTGGTAGATTGGCACGCACCTAATAGGTGGCTGAGAAGATGGGGAGGAATCACGTTCCTGCCTTTGACTGATAATAGGAATTTCCCAGCTCTCAGAAGGAGGAAAGGTGACTTGGGTGCCTCGTGTGAGTCTCAGTCTTGGATCACTGATCTGAGAAGAGCTTCAAGTGAAGGATGCAAAAGGTGCCTGTAACAGCTTCAAACTGGAGTCTGTGAGGTTGTCTCTATTTGACAAGCACTTATTCTACATATAAAGGAGATAAAGGATATAGGGGAACTTGCCTTTTTGTTTTTTCAGGCTTTGTCACCCACAGTGCAGGTTGCAGGGCTACAGGCAGCTGCAGCATAGTGCTGTCTCAGTTATTCTTCCCCTGGCCCTGACTCTGTGCCATACCTCGTCCACTCACTGCTTGGATTTCTCACAGAAAGCAGCTTAAGGCAGGGGACAGCTTAACCTTCTTCCATCCTGATGGAAAATTATGCTGAGACTTTCATAATAAGTTGCTTTTACAGCTTTTTAAGTTTGTCTCTCAGAACAGCTATTTAAAAGCTGTCTTCTCAATAGGACAGTGGCTTCCAGCATGTTCTGTGCAGGTTTTTTCCTTTCAAGCACAGGCAGTGGTACTCACTCAGAACAAGGCATCTGGTTTTTTAATACTGCTAATTGGCATTGCTTTAGCATCTGGAATTTTGATTCATAACAGCATAATTGCCTTTAAGCAAACATTTCCTTGACAATACATTTTTTAAGTAGTCTCTTCAGTGGCGGTGGTCAGTGAAGGATTTATTTTTAAGGGCCGATGTGTAAAGTTCAGGAAATTTGCCTTTCTACCTCCTGCATGGGCACTGGAGGAAAAGACGTGTGTTTAAATTTGCTAGTGTGTGAAAAGCAGAACTTCAGTAGTTACACTGCTTCCTAGGATGAACCACTACATGAACCAGCGTGTGCTACGTGTTTGTGAGGGTGGGGAGGCCCTGGCACAGGGTGCCCAGGAAAGCTGTGGGTGCCCCATCCCTGGAAGAGTTCAAGGCTGGGTCGGACAGGGCTTGGAGCAACCTGGGAGAGTGGAAGGTGTCCCTGCCCATGGCAGGGAGTTGGACCGAGATGATCTTTAAGGTCCCTCCCAACCCAAACCATTCTCTGATTCCATGGTTTGTTCTGGTTATCTCCCACCAAGGGGAGCAAAGGGGATTCTGCCAATGTTGACACTGCACAGGCCATGCAGAGAGACGTGTGCATACAGAGAGAAGAGCTCTTGGTGCTCGTCCTTTCTTTTTCTTCCCCACTGCTCCAAATTTTCTTGTCTGCACTTAAAACACGAGTCTCCATCTAGGTTCAGCTGTGTACATTGATGTTTGACGATTTCCAGGTGTGCCAGGGAGAAATATGGAGAGAGAAGGGAAGGGCACAAAAGGTAGGAGAAGGGAGATGAAGAAATGTGTCTTCTCACACATAGACAGATGCGTGCTGTTTATAGGGACATATATAGGAAAAGGCATATTTTTAATAATGGATTATTATTTGCCTGAACAAATAAGGAGGCAGAGGGAACTGGCTCCAAGTAGGCACTGTGACGCATAGGTGGGCGAGAAACCAGCTTTTCCCTTCCCACACACACCATGTCCTGGCAGCGCCTCGGCCTCCGTGCATCCCGTTCCCTGCCGTGCCCTGTGGAGCCCCGTGGCACTGCTGCAGCCCGACACATCCCCTCTTTGCTGTGCCCTTGGAGCTGAGGGGCTGGGCTGGATGTGGGGCTGCCCGCGTCCCCAGACCTCCTGCAGCGGCAGGACCGGGAGGCACCTCCGAACCACCCTTCAGACTCTCACTGCGCTCTCCCGTTCCGGCTCAGAGTTGTTCTTATAAATAACATGATTCATCCGTGTCTGCTGGCTAATGGGGAAAGAAAGATGAGAAAGAGGCAAGGAAACAAGTGTGAATGAGACAGGAAAGGCAGAGTGCAGTCTTTGAAGTAAATAAAGTGATTTTTATAGGAACCCTGATGTAGGATACTTGCAGATTGCCTTCCTTGGTTTGTTTCTGGCCAATTCTGGTATAATTGGATCTACAGAAGTGCTGTCTGCCTCTTTGCTCTTTAAGAGTACTGCTAAATGGAACAGAAGACAATGCAGCCAGCCCGAGTGAAGGTCAAAGCTTGATGAGATCTCGTGGCTGCCCAGCCTCATCTTTTATGCAGTCAGCAAGATTGTTGCTTCTCCAGAGCACTGCTCCGCTCCCGCTGTGCTGCCAGGGCAGGACAAGTCTGAGCTGTGCTGCCCGTGTGACCCCGTGGCATACAAATACATATTTTTAATTCTGCATCAGCACCAATGCAGAGATGGAATTGTTGATTTGCATCGGAGGCACCACAGCGTCCTCCCTGAAAAACTGGCTGTGCTCAAATCTGTCCCCTCACTAAGAGATTTACATTTTTCCTTCCACTTTCTACCCTTTTCTTCCTGTGACATGTTTGTTTGAATCTGCTCTAGTTTCTGTCACTTGCCTGTGCTGTGATGGCTTAGATATGCAGGCTGTGCCGTGAGTTCTGTGGCAGAAAGCACGAACGGGTGACTGGCTATCTCCAGGATGCTCGCCACGCCTTCATCCGTATCTTTATTCTGGGGTAGCGCTGTTCATAGGCTCTGTAACCTTCACAGTGTCTTGCTGGCACAGCAGCTTTGTTCATTACCCCAAACTTCAGTGTTGAGTCACATGGTGGGGATATCCAGGCTCTGACACTGGCTGGTGGGCCTCAGCAGCAGGAACATTATTGTCGTGTTTGGTGTAAACCTGACTTCACCCAGATCCCGTTGTTCCTCGGTTAGTGTAGGGGAGTAAGGAATGTACATAGCTTTGAACACTGCTCACATTCCAGTTGTCCTTGGCTCAGTAGTGTTTAAATATGCACCGACTCATTTTATTCTTCACCTCCAAATCATGACTTAGTCAAGTTATGCAAAGTTTAATTAATGCATCCTCTGCAAATGAGTCCTTCTGGCCCTTTTATCACTTTCCTTGCTCTTGTGTTTTTAATTCCCTTCAATTGGTTCTCCAAGTTCTGGTACTGAAGTTCACAGGAATGTGTGTTACCAGTTCCTAATTGCTCCTAACCCTTTGTGTTATTTCTCTGTCCTCCCTGGCCCTCGCTTCACCTCCTAATTTAATATAGCTCAGTGTAATTAATGTGCTGTTTAACTTTTCTTCCGGATGATTAACAAGGATGTTAAGCAGAAGCAGTCAGGCCACTATCCCCACCACATGCCATTGGGCCTTTTCTTCTACCTTGATACCTTATCACTTGTAGTAATTACTCTTTTTAGGTATTCCTGCAGCCATTCCTCGGGTTTATGTTACGAGCTTTAACAAAGCTTGTTTTTAATAATTTTTGTAATTAGCATGTGTGCTGTGTTATCCAAAGGTGTTCTGAAGTGTTGGGCTGCTTGGTGGCTGCCTGCCAGGGAGAGAGCCAGGGTCAGGAAATCATTGCCTGCCCTTCCTGACAGGCTCAGGTGACCTGCTTCTTTTCATGATAATTTTTTATCACCGTTGTTTCGTTGTTCTCCAGACAGACTTTTTACCTTTATTCCCTAATTCCTGGGTAGGGGCTTTTAAGGATGCTCCTTCCTTAATTCCTGGACAGGAGCTTTTAAGGATGCTCTTTCCATCTGCTGTTCCTGCTGTGGGCAGCTCCCCCAAGGGCAGCCAGGTGCTGCTCCCAGTTGTGACCGTGCTAAACACCTTGCTGAACTGGGATCTGAAAAGCTGATGTGGCCCTCCTGGTACCAGGTAGCTCTTGCTTGTTCATGAATTTTTCAGTGTAATTCCCAGTGACTTGGAAATCCGATTCCTGTCGGACGTTTGGCTGCACACCATGCAGAGTGCACGCAGTCTTACCTGCATTTTATTAACAGGTGTATCCTCAATGTACCCTTGTTACAGCATCCTCAGCGTTTCCTTGGCTTTCTTATTTCTGTTCCTAAACATGTTCCTCCTCTTCTGCATCCCTCCTGTGGCTGCAGACCATTTTTCGTTGGAAAGTTGAAATTGTTATCTGGCCAAATCTGCAGTGCTGTCCCATCAGGGGAAAAATATCTTTCCTGATCCTTGCTGTTGATCAGCTTGTGTCCTGAAGCATGATTATTGCTCACTCTTGTTATTTTTAAACCTGACTAATGCAGCTACATATGTTATTCTTCCTTATATAAACACATAATCCTTTTTTAATCTTGCTGAAAAAATTCGGCTGTATAATATCTTGTGGTGGTGAATTGGATGGGCTCATTTATAGATAGCATTAGGAAAGGTCTCCTGACAATCAGTGAAACGTGCTGCCCCTCATGTTAAATTGCCCTTTGGTTTTCTTATGTAACAGGGTGCATGAGGAGCTTAGGTAATTTCCATTCTATTTGTTTTATACATCTATAATCCCTTCTTGCCTTTGTTCCTAAAATAAATAGTTGGTCTTTAAAACATATCATTTGTAAATCCCCCTCTTGTCTGCCTTTAATCAGTTTATACTTCTGGAGTTCTGTTTTGTTCTAGTTTTCTTGCTGAGATGAGAAAATCAGAAGAGTGATGCATTAGTGTGAAAGCTACGGCAGATTTACATAACACCACTCTGCTTTTATTGGGCTTTATCCTCTGTTTGGACATTCAGACACGGTTTTTATTGTTCTGTGCCTGTGCACACACCACCTCTTCAGTGACACAGTGCCAGGTTTTTGGATGAGCGGGTGGTGGAACGTGGCTGTTGTAAGCCCCTGCCTTGTTCTGTGTATTACCTCCAAGGGTACCTAGGGCTGTTTTCATCTGCCTTTCTACTGTGAGTGCTTGCGAGTCTTTTCAAAGGGAGTCGCTGCTAATATTTTAATGCTGAGTGTTACTGGGCTCACAAGCAAACTTCACCTGCTTGCTAGTTCAATTGGCCTTTTGCTGTAGTTCTGCAAGAAGTAGTAAACTTCACCATTTTGCTGCTCATTCCTGGAATGTCCTACTAGTTTGATCTTTCCATTTTACAACCTGGCGATCTTCCCCTGCTTCTTTGCCTCCCGTAGCTTTACAGCATTACTGGCACAGGACAGTGTTTTCACTTGGCTATGACACTATTTTTCTCCTTGATAGCTGCTTGTGAACAGCTTAAGAAATAAAATGCTTCATGTCCTCACCACGCACAGTAGCGGGGAGGCAGTTCTGCTGTCATCCACAGTCACTCGAGGGTTATCTTTGTACCCATCCAGTCCTTCCCCTCAGAGAGGATGATTCTCATCGCTCTGTAAGTGAAGTTACCCACCTGGTGTTATTAATAATGCATTGGTGCTCCTCATCAAGAATTACAGATGTTCAGGATGCGTTGCAAGGCTCAGATGCAGTGTGTTTGTCCCCAGAAAGAGCTAATGTAGGTAACAGCACTGGGTGTGAGGTGGGCCTTTTTTGTTGCCCATTTCACCCTCCTTGTAGTGCTTTGAAACCCCCACTAATAGCATTGCATTTTATCGATGGCTGATGTGTGTTTCATTGGTTCATGGCTGAGTTAACCCTTCCCTTTCAAAGCAGCCAGGACAATCATTATTTATTATGCATGGGCTGCTCTCCCCGGAGTGAAGAATCCTCGAGTGCAGGGGGAGCAGCAGTCCAGGAGTTGAGTAGCTCGTACTTGGGCTGCCTTTGAATTTGTCAGGCAGTTCCAGTGCTGCTCTGCTCGGGTTAGGGACAAACAGCCAGCTGGCGTCTTTGGCACAAAGTGAGCATTTCCTAAAGCCAAACCTGCCCTCAACGACCACCGCCCCTGGGGTGGAAATGCTTGGGGGTGAGAGTTTCTGTGCTTTCCCCATGCAGCTATGAGGGGACGTTCCAACAGCCTGCTGAATTATCCCTTCTCCTGCGGAGATTGCTTCTTGGCAGAGCGGGAGGGTCGAGTAGCTTAACTTCCAAATGAGATGAAGAGAATTCTCAGTGGGATTGAATTATTTTTAGATGTTGTATCATTGGGATTTCTTAAGCCAGTGTTTGATGCTTTTTGGATGAGATGACAAACCTGCCCTGACCTGTTCCTGATGGTGCGTGTGGTTGTGCACCATTGCTCTCCCCCCATCTCTCTTTTCCATCCCCGTTCCCCCAAACCTGGGGTTCTGAGGGCAGCTCGTACCAAGCTCTGTCTCATTACGTGCGAACCTCAAATCTCTCTCTTTTCAGGTTTCATCCTAGCTAGTTTATCCTACCAAATATTTTGTACTTTTTTGATTAAGAACATAGTCTCATCGATTCGGGTGGTTTGGGTAATAATTTACATCTTTTTGTCCGAGGGTGTTTGTTTAAGCAGTAAAATCCCCACTGTTTTTAAAGAAGCTCCATGATGATTCTAAAAGCTCAGACACTCCATTACATTTAGGTATAAGAACCAAACAAGGGTCTGTTTTGTGTTGAAATAAGTATTTAAGAGAAATACCCAGACAAGAAGAAAAGCAGTAAAAGTGGTTTTGTCTTTTTAATGGTGCAAGCTGCTTTATAAACATTGGCAGGGATTTTTTGCCTATAGGAGCAAAAGCAAATAAAACTTCCAGTTAGGTGGTATTGTTGCAGATAGAAGTTTATTTTTCATCAGTGCTTCTTTTTTTATATCTGCATTCGGTATTTAAAAGCATTTCCTTTGGCAAATGGAAGCCGAAAAACTCTGCTCGGTTCTGGCACGTGTGAATTTTTCCTGCTGCTCCCAGGTTGTCCATCTGTAAGCACTGGCCCTGCATGAACTGCCAGCACAGAGCAAATACTGCAAATGTTTTCAAGTCTTTTGAGGATGACCAATAAGGACACCCTTTGTTTGGATAATTTTTGTCTTTAAATATGTTCTTACCCTATTTTTTTTTTTTTTGGTATAGTCCACTCTGGATAGCCTTATTCAACCCCAGATAGAACATTTCTTCCATTGGGGTATAGATTATGTTCAATTAAACCAAGAACATGTTCCATGTTAAAGCAGTGCCAATTGAAAACTGTACGTGCACACAAAAATGAATATTCCCCGTCCTTCTCCGAGAGGGATTTGGAATTATTCAATTTAAATATTTCTGGACCCCTGCTGAATTGGGTCAGCTTTGTCTTATTTGCCCTTAAGTGGAAAAAGCCATGTTATTTCACGTCTGCAGTTTGAGGAGACTGAGAGGTACCGGACTGGAGCCGGGGCCCACCAGATCTGAATCCCCATGGCCGGGTTTGTTACCTTTGATGCTGAGAGGTCAGAATACATGAAAGTGGCTTTGAAAGTGCTGTACATCCTCTACTTGAACTCCAGCAATGGCCCCAAGAGAAGCCCAGGAGCACCTATTGATTACAGGGTTTTTTCAAAGGCACTTTTTCAATAGCAGGACCAAGCAAAGTGCAGCATCACGGGCACGCACAGCTGAAAACGCCTCTTCCCTTTGGGCAGTACCTTTGCTCCCAGCACGTAGGATACATTTGTGGGGTTTGCTTTTTGTGGGTTTTTTTTTCTGCAGTGTTTAGATGTCAGGCCTTTTCTTTTCCACTTTATCAGGAGAATGTAGCAGCTTTCACCCCTGAGGAGCCTGCTGGCTGGCAAGCCACAGAAGCTGAAGGGCAGTCTTGAATGTAGCACTGCCTTCAGATGCAGAAAGATTCCCCTTCCTTTGTTCCCTCTGTCTCCAGAGGTTTTCAATACTTGGCTAGACCAAGTCAGAATTAGGCTGACCTAGTGTTGGCAGCACACCCCCATGGAGCAGGAGATGATCCCAGAGGCCCCCTCCAGCTAACATGGCTTTAACAGGGCTGCGATTGCTGGGTGAACAGTAGTAGTTTGAAGGCAGGTTCTCTGAAGATTCATTTTATTTTTAGATCCTAAGTAGATTTTTGAATTGAGCTTTGCTTCTTACCAATACTATAACTGATATCTGAAGCCACTGGTGTGTGAAATGCTTTGAAATTGTCTATTCTGGCTAGCGAGATTATTGAAATTACAAATTATTTTAAGATTTAATGTGCTATATCTAAATTAAAAAGGAAAATGTGGCTGCAATTGTGGGCTCAATAGAAGCTCATGATGTAAGACATCTGTACTCTTAAGCTCAGCAAGAAATAGAAACATGGCACGTAGAGGGGAAGTAAGAACAAATACTGATATTGAGGATTCCTCCTTATTAGATGATAACTGTGGGGTTTGGGTCTCTTGTATAACAGTTGGAATCCATTGAAGTGTCCCCGTAATGTGAGTGGTGCTAATTACTGCAATTGGAAGCTCTCACCTCCTGGAACTGTCACTGACAATCCAGCCCTGCCTTTCTTCCTGCTCGGAGGAATCCCAGCCCGGCCCGGCCGGCAGCCGGCGCCAGTGGGAATCGCCTCTGCGTTTGGAGTCGGTGGCAGTGCACACTGAGGGATTCCTTACCGGCACCAGTTCCCTGGTTCACCTCTGCACCTTCTCATTTTAGGGCTTCTTCAGCAAGCGCCTGAAAGGATCCATCAAAAGGACAAAGAGTCAATCCAAACTGGACAGGAATATCAGCTTCCGTCTGCCCTCTCCCAACAGCTCTGAGGACAGGTAAGGCGCGGGGCGACCGCAGCACTGACACCTGCAGCACATGGGTGCCCTCACAGGAGAGCCAGGAGGGGCATTTATTGTCCAGCTGGCAGAGCGGGGGTCGTGGGGCTGCCTCTGGCACGTGAGAAGTTCAGTGTGCCGATACAGGGGGAAAAGTGCTGCTCTGCACAGCTGTCACACAGCTCAGGTTAAGCACGTGGACTCCAGTACCTTTCTCTGCATCTGTTTCGAGTGAGCTGCAGACTTCCAGTTTCATGCTGCAAAGCGGTGGGATTGCTGAGCTGGAGAGAAAGTGGCCTTGCTGCGTGCAGTGCTTGCAGCAGGCCGGGGCTGTGCTGAGAAGAGGGGGGGTTGTGCTGGTGCGAGCGGGGCGGTTCTGCCGGCGCTGGCACAGCCCGGAGATGTGCAGCGCGATTCGGGCACGCTGAGCACCCTTGCAGCCTGGGTGTTTCAGTTATTGCAGAGTTACTACGGGGAACAGATGATCTGTTTCTCAGAAAACTGGAGAACTCGGTAATTTCCCACCATCTTGGTGCTCCATTTGGCGTATCTTTGCTTGTCTAGCTTCGGGCTGGAGAGCCAGGCCGGGAATGGATTGTATGTGAGGCAAGCAAAGGCTCTTACACACAGTGTTTCCTAACTATTTGCAAAGTCTCTCGATTGTTTTTATTAAACATATTCTGTGTTACATCCCACGGTAGCCCAGCGGGAGAACTGGATAGAGTGAGGCGTAAGCTGGCCTGTACTCGAGGCCACGGCAGGCTTCTGTGATTTGACATTGTTCAGTGCATTTTCCCTTCTCCTTTAGCTGAGCCGAATTCATTAGTTGTATCTGTCATGCTGTGCTGCTTCAATCAATGGGGCTGCCTTCTCCATCTGAAAGGCAGACCATAAAATCACAGAGATAGCAAGGCTGTGCATGTTGGAGGTCTGTTAACATCAGGAGTTACAGAAAAGCCTGCTGCTTACCAGATGTGACTAACCATCTCGATGGCCTTGCTCCTAGTCCACCCAGTCTGCTTTGATGCAAGTTTTCCTATAAATCTCTATTTGCAGGGTGTTGCAACGTGGCTATAAAAGCAACTCAGTGAGCATAAGCATCTTAAATAATGTCACCATGTCACTGAGTACCTGTTATTTTTGCCGTTGTTTGAAACCAGCTTTGCTTGTATTTTTGTAATGCAAAAATCTCTTTGCCATAAATAATCTGGGTGTCTTTCCTGAGCTTGGTACTCATGCTGGATACTTGCTTTTGTAGTGTCAGGGAAGCACTGTTGTTCTGGGAAAGCTAATAAATGTAGCTATAATTAATTCCTACATCTTTGGTTTAAGACACGATGTTACACACAGCAAAGCTCCCTTCTCTTTAAAAGCAGACCCCCTTCTACTCCCTGCCAGTGTGGGCACGAATTTTCAACTAGACTCAAATGAAATGTGAATTTTCTCTCCTGGCCTGAAAGCATAAAAGCATAAAATCCAGGTACTTGATCACACGGTGGCATTACTGAACATGGAGCTGACTCTAATTTCACGAGAAGGAATTGCCAGTCTCTCACCTTCTGTTCTCCCCATGTTCTGTGTGAGCTCGATCTGTAGCAGTAAGAACTTCCCTGTCCTGCCCTGGTGAGTCAGCCCTTTCCCATTTCAAGCAGGTGATTCCAGGTGATGTCATGGTGTAACACAGGTTTGCAGGGCCAGGTCGACTGATAGCATCTCCCTTTTCTTGCTCTGACAAACACAAGGGTCCTGCCTTCAAAGAAAGTATTATACAGCTTTATAAATTAAAACCCTGCAAGGATTAGGAGGAAATAGAGGCTGCTGTCATACTGCCTGTTCATGCTTTTGGGGTGTTTGGGACTTGTTAAGAAAGTGGAGATGTTTATAGATAAATACCTTTAAAGTTCTGGAGTAAGGACGGTTAGTTATCCTGGTGCACAGCAAGGTTTGGGATGCGGTAACATTGTATGTGACAGAGGAGGGGTGCTGTCTGTTCAGAGTTGATTTAAAACAGAAAGGAGTCAGGAATGCTGTAGGGAGCAGTGATGGAGGTGAGCTGCAGATTTTTCTGTAATCAGATTTTCTGTTCCAGAGGTAAACAATTGGCCAACATACCTTTTCTGGTTGTTAACTTCATTTCAGTGTGTCTGGGTTAGTGGATGGGGAGAGAAGAGAGTTCTGGTGCCCCTCTAGAAACACGGATCGGCGTCCAGGTGTAGAAATCCACGACCTCTCGGTCTGTAATTCACATCCCTCCCATCACCCAGGCTCAGGTTGTTTGCCGGGGTTTTTTTGTACTTGAACACACGGATGTTGCCTTTACAAGAGGCTGATGTGGGAGGACTCGGGCCTGCTCGTGCGTGAGCCACGGGGTGGGAGTGAGGCTCCTCGGTGTGGCCAGTGCAGCATCTCACCGGGCTGCCAACAGCGCTCACCGCGAGGCGACCTGGCACCGTGTCACCGTAGCTTCTTTCACAGCTTTTCCAGCCTGTTTCCTCCTGCATCCTTGGAGCTTTTCCACTCACATGTTCATCTTTCGTTTTTTCTCAGCCTCCATAATACATAAACCATGGTAAAAAGCATGAGAAAAAACTTAGGGAAAATGTCGTTTGAAAGGAGAGACCAAATTAGTACTTTCAGCTTGTGGCCAGGAATTTGAGAGCATTTCCAAGGGGACCAGCAGTTTTGTTTACGGAGAGGGAGCGAAGATGATTGCGGCTGGCTGCATATGGTCTCGGTGCCTGCAGCAAAGCTCTGCAGACAGCTGGGAGGGCTTTGCCCTGTTGGGATTTAGTGCCACGTGGGAATCCTCCTGCTTTGCTGGAAGTCATTTCATGGCATTACGAGGCAGCGGTAGCGGTAGCGGGATCCGCCGCGCTGGGCTCGGAATGGGCTCCGGCGGGGCGCGGGGACGCGGGTAGCCATGGCGCTGGGCTTCATGGGCAAACGGTACCACTCCTCCAGCCACAGCTTCTTCTACTTTCGGTGAGTCCCCGCTCCTCCCTCCTCGCCTCTTCGCAGGGAGGAAATAGCACAGCTCGTGTAAATAATGGAAGCAAAACTTGCCGTGTTTTGCAGGTTCGCTCTCATTCGATGCCGGCGTTCAGAAAAGGGTGGGGGATTTTCGCCCTGGTTCGGCTGTCAGGATAGAAATCTGTGTTACACAATGCGTTATTAAGGCTTGACTCACTCCGAGCTTGCATTCATTCAGCGTATCTGTTGCTATCAGCACACTGGAGTGTGGGGAAAGGGGAGGAGTGGTTTGTGTCTGGAGGGACGCCTCACTCCTGATTTGGTGAATGTGTTTCTTTCAGCCAGTTTTTTTTCCAGTCCTCATGCAGTTGTTTGGTTTTTCACTGAAAACCGAACAAGACCCCAGTGTTTGTCACAAACCTCCCCCTTAGAGCTGGGCTGCTCTCTCCCACCTGCAAGCTCACTTGACCCCTTTATAAATACATATTTCCTAATGGCTGATGCTCCTCTGCAAAGCCCAGGCTCCTCCATGTAGCATTCACCTTGAGTTTAGCAGGGAAATGAAACCGAATCAATTAAGTATTTCTGGTCCATCGAAACAAACCAATTGGAAACGTTAATAGCAGAGACCAGGTGACAGAGGAGAGAGGAGAACTCTCCCGCTGTGAAATTCAGCAGCCTGCTTGGCTGCACCCTGAGAGGTGTCTGTCGGACAAGCTGTGGTCCGCAGGGAGAGTGCGCAGGCAGGGAAGGGCTTTGCAAATCCAGGATTCAGACAATGAGGCTTTGGGTAGGACTTGGCCAGAAGAGACCAGAATCTCAGTGGAAGACTAGGACAACATCCTGAGAAAAACCCAGCGTTTAATCAACCTGAGTGTAACTTGCAGATAAATAAGTTACCCTAAGTTTCCGATTAAAAAAAAAAAAACAATTAATATTGAAACTGGTTAGACTTGTAGAATTGTTGACCAAGTAATAGGATGTGCAGCTAATTGGCAGTTGGAAAATGCAGCGGGGTGTGGTTCCTACAAAATGAGCGTTTGGACAGGGAAGCCTGGTGCTGCAGCAGGGGCAGGGCGCGGGTGCATGGCAGGTGGTGCTGGAGACGGTAGGGTCCCGTTCCTCAGGGCTGGGAGCTGGGATAGCAGCACAAAGTTCACTGCACTGCAGTCCAGGCTCTCTCCTGTGACTTTGCAGAGCGGCTAAGTACTGAATTGGACTTTCTGCTCTCGGGGAGGGTCTCTCAGCACTCGGGGATTGCTGGAATTGTTTGAAGCGCAGGCGAACAGCTTCGTGTCAGGCCAGCTGGAGGCTTGGCTGTAGCCGGGTGCTTGGGCTGAGTTCTCTCCTTTCACACCGGTTTGGTCAAGGAAAGTTCATTGATAAACTTTTTTTTTTTTTTTTTTAAAATCTTTTGGATTATTGATGTCCACAGGCTTGTTTTACAAGTAATATAGTGCTCTCCCTGGTAAGCTCGGTAATTGGAAGTCTTTTGTGCCTTGTAGGTTGGCTTTTAAATAGGTCAAGATCAGCAGGAGAGCCTCATAACCAGAGCAATTAGGATTTTAACCCTTTGTCCTACGTGCCTTATAGACAGTAGAATATAATAGAACTTTGCTAATAGGCTGCTGTGTGCCATGGGCAGCTGCTGAAAGCCAGAGGTTTCCAGCTCCCGGCTCACAACCGAGATCTTCCTGTCATGGAAAATTACTGAATTATGGTGTGCAAGGAGAGAGAGTCAGCTTGGGGCTGGGCCAGCAAGATGGGGTGGTTGGAGAGCTCTTTTTCAGTGGCAGTCGCATGCTGCTGCCAGGTCAGTGGTTTGGGGCATGTCTGGCCTCTGATTTAGAAGGAAATGATGCAGCTCTGAAGACCAGTACTCCAAAACATGTGAAAAGAGGTGAGAAGTTTGAAATGTTCCCTGACATGCTCCTCCTCGGTCTGTTTTTCCTATGGGAAAAAAATTATGGCGAAGGTGTAAGAATTATTTGGTGCTTTGGTAACTGTTTGCTCTGAACTCCCATGTAGCTCCTTTGCAATCTCTGTTGTTAGCAGGCGTAGATAGAAAAAGCAGCAGGATAAAAAGTTGATCATGGGAGGTTAGTTGTAATTTAGAACAGGATTTGTGTTGTTAATGGAGCTGTTTAACAGAAACAGATTTGTACAAACAACCCTTCCCCCACATTTTGCATGTGTGATATTCCTGTTTACAGTAATCTGCTTCCCCGGGATTACCTCTCTGCTGACAGAGTCTGAGCAATACTCATTTTACCAGGAGCTTCCTACCTAATACAGGAAGGACCCTGTTAATCCAGCCCCTTTGCTGGACACTGGGACATGAATTAGTGGCATCTATGCCAAAAGGAAGCCAGCAAGCAATTTTCTTTCCTTGTTACAGATTCAGCATATCAGAGGAGGCTTTAAAGCAGCAGAGAAGTATTATTTCTCTATAATTATTGCCTGTATTGATCGGGATGCTGCTGATACAGGTACAAGTCAATGATTTGCTTTGCAGATCTATCAATAGATGAGATCTATACTGTGGTGCTTGCAAATGCGTGTACTTGTGTTTGTAAATGCATGTGGTTGCATCTAACAGCAGCTTTAGGTTGTTGCTCTGATGTTTATGGAAGATAAAGTGCCAATTCTAAGCCACTAAATCAGTTTATTGAGCTGTTTTAAATATGGTAACTTCAAGGGATTGCTGGAACAGACAGACATTTGTCTGCCACGGGACCCTGAGTCAACAAAACTACCCGTGCCCCAGCTGCTCTGCAACAAACCCAAATGCTCCCAGCCCACTAGTTAAAGAGCAGCAGAGCAGAAGAGATGCTCTTAAGAGGTGTGACTTGCAAGATGGGATGTGCAGCCTTGGAGTTCAGCTGCCGTGTGTACCTGCCTGCGCCTCTGCCCTGTTCCCAGAGGGTGTTTGGAAGCTTCCTTGGAAGATTCCTTGCTCTCTCATGTTGCCTTTAATGTCTGGCTCTCATCAAACTGGTAGGAAAGGAAAGGAGGAACTGGGAAAGGTCGCCTGAGCCACGCCTGCGGAGCGGCCTCCGCTCGCCTGCTGCCCGTGCCGGCTGCCACCCCCCTAATCTCCTTAGGGGCTGCCGTGCCTTGGCAACGCCGAGCCTCTCTGGCACCGTGGGAGCGCGGCGGGCGGCGAGGGAGCTCTGCTCACCGTGGCTGTGGCTGCTCTCCTGGCCCCAGCCTACCTGCCTGGCACGGCGTTCCTCCGAAATCCGTAACCCGAGGCTTGAGGAAGAGCTCCTCTCGGATTTGTGTGTGCCCTTCTTCCTCTCCGGGCAGGATTTGTTGTGTGAGATGTAGGCCAGAGCAGGAAGTTTGGAGGGAAGGGCTGTGGCACGTGGCACCCTATGGTCTGGGGATGCACTGCGAGTGGCTGTACAGCTGTTTCGTGTAGGTGTGCTTGCCTTCTCTTGCTCCGAGCGCAGCCTCCGCTGAACTGGAATTTGCAAAGTATCTTGGTTTTTTTCTCCTTTCTTTGGTAATGATTTCTCTTTCCCTCCTTTTCCCCCTCTTTGTGCTCACTCCATGCTCTCCTCCACTGACTGGGAGCTGGCTGCAGGCTCTCAGTACTCCATGAGGATGGGAATTGCTCAGAGTTTGAGGCAGGGACAGAAGCCAAGTGACCTCAGCAGTGCTTTCTTGAGAGGAGAAATTAGAGAGGCTTTTGCAGAGATGACATTAAAGTGGTGTATTGTGGTGTGTTTATTTTAGACTTGCCCTACCTTAACTGCAGCGAGCGCTCAATTATACATGGCTGAGGTTTGGGTTTGCGTTGGCTCAGCTGCTGCTGGAACCTGTTAGAACAAAGCACAGCACAGCCAACGCTGCTACCGGGGCTGCTGCTTTGCATCTGAAATCGGTGTCTTTGGAATATTCCTCCCATCAAAGGGTTTTGCTGCCTGCACCGAGGTCATTCATTATATTAAAAGGGAACAAAGTTCTCCCTCGCTGTTTAATAAATCTTATCGTGTGTGAATCTGCTCCAGTACCCTCAGCGTTTCACTCCGTACAAAAGAGCAGCCGGGTGAACTCTGCTTGTAGCATTGCCTGTATCCTTTGTGGTACCCAAGGTTTTGTTAAGCAGCCTTAGGTAAGATGCCTTTTCCAAATGTTTGGGGGTTTTTTTGCCTCTGAGTTCCCCTACAGAGCTGCTCACAGGTAGGAGGAATTTGATTTTGCTAAGGATAAAGAATGTCAGGACCTTTTTTTTTGTGTATGTGAGGGAAGTATACAAAAACTAGTTATTTTTCAGAATTAGAGAAGCTGTTAGAGGTAGCTGTGCTTTTCTTTCCTCCATAAATAACATTCTTTAACATTTTCCATTTGATACTGGGAGCCTTGATAGTGGGAATTGAATAAAAGAGGAAATACTGTGAGGACGAACACAGGAGCACTGTCTTTTCTCCTCTCTACTTCCACATCTGTTCCTTGTGCCCAGTCACACTTGCTGGATGGGCAGCCCACATTCATGGGGTTCAGCCTTCAGGGCTCACTGAACACAGGGACTTCAATATCTTAACAAAATCTAGACCCGCTGGGTCAACAGCTCCTTCTCTGCTAAGCTGGGACTCCGTGCTCCTCCTCCTTGTCGGTCAGCTGTGAAGGATTCGACTGAATTCCTGCCACAGCAGAAATAAGATGTGTCTGCACGTGATGTTTACCTTGGGAGGCAAGTTGTGCCTCAAGTATTAGATGATTGTTGCAGAAGCCTGTGGGATAGGTGTCAGTTTGGAGGCAGAAGGAGCAGAGGTGAAGCCGTGCCACCTCTAGATTGGGCAGATTTTGCAGTGCTGTTTGACAGCAGAGCTCCCCACTACGCACAAATGTTGCATTAAATCACACTGGGAGAGTACAGAAAGGGTTACAGCACATTTGATAATGTCACTGCTGGTTGCCAAAAGCTGTGGCATAGTGGAGGGAGGGAAATGTCTTTGAGAATCGTTCAGGAGCTGGTGGGGACAAAGAGAAAAGTGCCTTGATAAAAAGGTGCTGTGAATTTGGGAGATTGCAGCTCTGGCGGAGCTCAGGGATTTACAGGATAATCAGCTGGAAAGGAGAAGCAGTATGTGTTAGTGAGAAGTTAAAAGAGAAAGAAAGTATCCAAAAAATTGGAAATTCAGGCTGGAAGAAGCAGCTGAAAAACCAAGTGCAAAATGACTGATTTGAGCATTGTGAAGTGGGAAGGAATTTGTGTATTTGACTTTAGTGTAAAGGCTTTGTATGTTAAAAATCAGGTGTATTTTGAAGGGTCATCTGCTCTAATGAGTAATCCTCGTTCTGCATTGGTTACAGATTTAGGGATCCATGTGCTCTTTGCTGCTAATACACAACATCTGTCCACTAATCTAGCTAGTAATGAGCATTTTCAGTGTTCTATCCAAAGCTACCTATGGGCATTTTTTAAAATTTCAGCAGTTAGGTTCTGAATTTTTTGCTGTTGTTCTTTCACTGACAACTTGGCAGCTACAATTTCTAGGTCAGTGGGAATGGACTTCCTAGGCTGGATATTCCCTTGGGAGTCTGGGGTTACTGGCCTAATGTTATTTTCATAAGGTTTGCAGACTAATTGTAGAAGTTGTTCTGAATGAGCACCGACAAGCTGCAGCTTTGTCTGGGATCGTGCCAGCTCTTTTGGTAATTGTGAGAAAAAAAGACATTTCCTTTCCTCCTTGTCCTGCAGACCACGTGAGCTGCCCAAGCTGAAGGAGTCCCGCTCCCATGAGTCTTTACTGAACCAAGCCAGCACCATAGAGACTCTGGACTTTGCGGCAGAAGAAGCAGTCTTTGTCAAACCACTTCACAACAGTATCCTTGGACGAGACTTCTGCTTTGAGGTAGGGACAGGCTCCAAACAGGCAGCAGCAGCAGCCACTGCCGTGCTGAGGTTTGGGTGGGGGCTGTTGAGCCACCATGTGACTTTCAAAGTCCTTGAGGCTAATGGCATCAGTCACTGAACAGAGAGAAATCTTTTTCTATTACCAGGTCTTCTAATTGAAAGACCTCTTCAGTTTGATAAATATCTAAGCATTTGTAGTGTGCATGCAAATGTATGGTTGATACATACAGCACAACGGACATGCAAGAGTATGTACATTAGCTGTGTGTTCACCCTCTCCAAACCCACCTAAAATTCAATTTAGACAATTTATTGTAACCGAGAAATGAGATTTCCAGTCAGAGCCCCTTTCCATTAGCTCAGTGCTCTCCACTTGCCCAAGGAGAAGCTTCAGTGGCTGTGGACGTGTCCATTGCGCCGTGGAGCAGGATCCAAAGATCCCTGGGCTGTTTCAGCAGAGGCTGCAGGCTGTGGCTCCAAGCCCTGCTCCAGAAACAGGCAGAAAGCGTGTGAGCCCGGTCCTGCCCTCACAGCTCCAGCAGCGGAGCCGTGTGTGTTTGGATGCAGCTGAGGCCACGTCACCTGTCGTGGCAGGGGCAGGTCACTCTGTCTTCAGCAGGATTAGTCAGATGTGGCTAAACTTCTGGAACAAAGATCTGTTTACAACCTGGAAAATTCTGGCAGTAAACCACCATATCAGGCTCTGTCCCTCGGGATGCATCCAGGAACTGCTCCTGTTTGCTTCAGCCTCGTTCTTCTGGTTGGAAGCACTTTGCAGCTCGCTTGGGCTTGGGGAGTTGGGTGGAAAACACTGGCAACAGCTTAGCTCTGAGGCTGCTGCCTCAAACTGCTTTGTAATTGTGTGCACAAATGAATGGAAAGAGTAAATGAGGCTTGTCAGGCCGCGTAAGAGGGGGAGAAGCCGAGGTGGTTCCCTGGTGCGGGAGAGCAGAGCTGTCAGGGCTGGAGCAGGGCATAGCTCCCTCGGTTTGTTCAGGCTGTTGCTGTCTATGTGGACCCCTGGAAAGAGTTTGTATTCACCAAAGTCATCACGTCCAGTGTGCTTTGCCTTAGGTTAATGCACTGTCAGTTCTGTCTGTCTTTACACTGTTAGTAACCAAATCATCTGCCCCTGGGCCTTAACGGGGAAAACGGCAAGCTTTATTAGCCACTGATCAATTAACAACTGTTTAAAAAAAGAATAGATTAACTGGCTGATTAAAGCTTTGTTTAAAAGTATTTAGGAGGAGCCTCTGGTGCTCTTAATTTTGTATAAATTCTTTAGTTTCTCTAGTTTTACATAACCTCAAACGTCTTTTGCTCTCTGCATTTTGTGGGCCTTTTATCCTCTTTGCCTTCTAAGCTGCTGTATTTTTACCTGCCTTTTTCTTATTTACCTTGCTACTCAAGCATTGTTTATCTTCCTCCTTGCTTCTTGCAGCCTCTTACATGTCTCCTAGGCTTGCCTGAACTCAGCCTGTCATTTATTCGTTCCAGGTAACCTACTCCAAGGGCAGTAAATGCTTCAGTTGTTCCTCTGCCGCAGAGAGAGACTGGTGGATGGAAAACATACGCAGACTATCGCAGCCGATGAAGGTAATAGAAACTGCGGAAATAAGATTAGTGGGGGAATGGAGGTGGTATGATTGGATTTTAGTCCAGTGTACCAGGGCTTCCCACAGATGCATCCTCAATTAATTTAGTCTGGGGAGCCGCCCGCTCATCCGTGTGTCTAAAGCTGCCGTGCGCTGTCGCGGGCGGTGCAGTGGGGCAGAGCTCTACAGAGGGAAAACGCGCCGGCCCGGGAGGCTGCAGCCTGCATTTCTGGGGCCAGGCACCTGGGAAAGACGGGGCTTCGTAAGGGTCGTGCTTTAATGCAGGGGCACAGATGGGGGTGGGGGGAAACCCAAAAAAGCCAACGTTAAACAAATTGGAGCCAGAGTGAGACGGGGAATCAAGTTACGGATCAGCTGGAAATATCTGATAAGTCACTGCATAGCTGCCATCCTAGCTCCCAGGGGCAGGCTAGCAGGGGTCTGGGGTTCCTCACCAGTCTGGCAGCTCTGGAGAGGCTCTTGTGCGGAGTCTTGTTTGTTTTCTAAAGCATCTCAAATACAGCCTTTGAAGAAAAATATTCTGGTCCGCACTCTTGACATACAAAAGACAGCCCTTTGCCTCTGTTTTAGAAAATGTCCAGTTTTCTAGAGATTCTCTCTGGATCAGACAATCTGATTCTGAATTCTGACTCTCTCCTTACCTCAGACACAAAAAGCAGCCCTTTGCTGCTGCTTTAGGAGATTAAATATTCAACTTTTAGGGGTTTTGAATCAAAACTGATCTGTCTCTTCTGCACAGGACAATTGCCGTCGAGCTGAAAATGTGCTTCGCCTCTGGATCATAGAGGCCAAGGACCTGACCCCCAAGAAGAAATACTTCTGTGAGCTGTGCCTTGATGACACCCTCTTTGCCCGCACCACCAGCAAAGCGAACGCAGATAACATTTTCTGGGGGGAGCACTTTGAGTTCTACAGTCTCCCCCAAATTCAGAGTGTCACAGTTCACATCTACAAGGACGCAGAGAAGAAAAAGAAAAAGGACAAGAACAATTACGTCGGCCTGGTCAACATTCCCACGGCCGGCGTGACCAGCCGCCAGTTTGTGGAGAAATGGTACCCAGTCAGCACCCCTACAGCCAACAAGGGCAAGTCAGGGGGGCCTTCCATTCGGATCAAGTCCCGCTACCAGACCATCAACATCTTGCCCATGGAGCAATACAAAGAATTTGGGGAGTATGTTACCAGCAACTACGCCCTGCTGTGCTCCGTGCTGGAACCTGTGATCAGTGTCAAGAGCAAGGAAGAGATGGCTTCTGCCTTGGTGCACATTCTTCAGAGCACTGGGAGAGCCAAGGTAAGCACAGGTGGCTCCTGTTGGAGTGACTCTGGCTACTGATAAGTGATTCTTGGTGGAAACTGGGGGGGCCCGTGACAGTAAGCAGCAGCAGACGCTGCGTACAAGGTGTAAGCGGGCGGACTCTATAGCTGTGTGTTATTCTGAAATAACAGCACCTACGTTTGAGCGTTCAGGGACCTCCCTTGCATTTCTAAAATCAGGATGTAGGTCAAGAGCTGAGCGAACAAGAGGTGGGTGAACTGGAGAATTGCTTCTATGAATAAGCGTGTGATACAAGGAGCAGCGGGTGCCAGCGCCGAGTCAGCGCTGAGTCAGCTGATCAATGGCAGCATCGATCTGGTCAGCGTTTGAACAGCCATTTGGAGGCTCTATACCGAGCTAATGGTGATCCCCCTGCCCCGAGGATGCTGTTAGGACTTCTGGGTGCGCACTGATTCCTTCCAATGGATTGTGGGGGAGCACCCTGCAGGTCGTGGGAAGTTCTGGGAAGCATTAGCACGCATTGATCCATGTGGCTGCTGCCTGCCAGGTGCCGTGTGAGCGGTGCCACGCTGTAGGCAGCTGCTGCCAGTGACACCAGCTAGAGCAAGGAAAGCACCACCGGGCACAAGTCAGAGGGAGAGAGGTGTGGAAGGATGGCTGTAAACAACATCCAAGGGACAGCCTCATCTAACTATTCCGGAAAAGGTCCTTTTCTGCTTTGCATAATCGCACGCCCCTCGAAAACACCTCGGGACGGCTGGTGCTCTGTGGCAGCGTGTGGGACAGGAACTCGTTCCTTGACAAGTTATCTGATGAGAGAAGCTGGTAGCTAAAATTATGTCGAAATCCTGCTGGAAAACAGGCTCTGGATTGCTGCAGTGCCAGCTGCAACAAGTAGATAAATTAGTGTTACAGGTTTGCATTCCTGGTGTGTGAAGTTTTGAACTTCTATTTACGGGGAAGCACCGGGTGGCTCAGGCTGCCATAAAGCTGCTAAGAGGGTGCATTTCCAGTTTGTTCTCTGCTGATGAGGATGCAGCTGGATGTTCCCAGTTTGCACCAGGTGAAAAGAGTTCTCTCAGATTTTGTTGAAAAGAAACAGCAATAATGGACTGAAAACCAAGAGTACTAAATGTTGTTGACTCACATAAAGTTATCACTTCAGGAAATAAGTACTACTGTAGAATTAGACCCTACATCAAGAGGTTATTCTCTGTGTCAAGGCTTGCTGACAGTTCCTGCCTGGACAATTGAGTACAGTTCAAGTTAAGCCATATAGATAACCAGCAAGTGAAATGTTAACTTCTTTTTTCCCAAATCCTAAACCACTTTGGGTTGGTGAATTTAATTTATTAAGCCATTTTTATTATTTAAATATCATCAAGCTGTAATAACTCGTGCGTCACTTCCCATTTGGATTTTTAAATCCTTGTTGGTATGAAATATTCCTTATAGAAAGATAAATATAATAGCACAGTTTCTTTCAGCAGACAGAGCCTCTGATAAACCAACTGGTGAGAGGTTCTGTTCCGGAGCTAAACTGAAACACAAGCTTGGCTGTGAAGGCCTTTTTTAAGAGACTTCTGCTTCACCCTTTATGATTTGTGATCTGTATCATTCTGTAGGCATAATAAACCCAAAAGGAGCCCTGGCTATTTCTGTGGCCCTTACTTCACGTAGCGGCTGCACCCCTTGTCTCAGGCTGAGCAATTATTTATTATCCTGAAATATCCTTCCTTCTTGGCTTCTGCACTTAGGCTGGCACGACTGAGCTGGCTAAAATCACCTTTGCCATTTGGCCTTTTTCCTCAGGACTTCTTGACAGACCTGGTGATGGCTGAGGTGGATCGTTGCGCAGAACATGATGTCTTGATCTTCAGGGAGAACACACTCGCTACCAAAGCTATTGAGGAATACCTCAAGCTGGTAGGACAGAAGTACCTCCAGGATGCACTGGGTAAGAAACTCCCTGTGTGCCACCTGTTTGCACGGCAAGGGCTGACCCTGAACTGTGTGTGCAGCTGGGAATGTGGGGTGGGAAGGAACTGCCTCAGCACTCAGCCCGGGTGTCTCATACACAGAGAGCACACTGCCCTGCTCTCGGTGCCCTTCCTCCGCATGGAGAAGGGTGCTCTTTGGGGCCTGCAGGAGTAGCTCCCAAGGCAAGGCAAGCTCCATTTGATGTAGCCCTCTTCAAGTGTGTATCACCATGTTCTGTTTTTCTGGGTAACTTTGTTTTGTGTCTCTAGTGGGATGAAGAGGTATAACAATGCAGTTTCTTTGTGGGCAATGGTGGTTGTTGGATCTGAGATACAAACAGGCTTTAAAAAGGGGTTTTGACATATAGTCCGTAGAGAGACAAGGCCAGGGAGCGAGGCTGCAAGGCTGCCGAGCATCCCAGGGCAGGGATCAAGACACATCCTGTCTGGGAAGCCTCTTGCCTGTGTTTATCCCGAGCGCTCATTATTCACTGACTCATTAAAACTGCCTGGCCATCCCATGATCTCCTACTCCATTCTCCCCTCGGGGTCTTCGTGCCCACCTTTACGTGCCAGGGTGGACTCTGATAATTTTGTTATTGTCCCCCCTGCATCAAAAGGTTCTGCTCTAGTCGTAGACCATGGCCTTGGGAATTCCTGGCCACACAAAGACAGCAGTAAGGGCACCAAACCCAGGCTCGCCGCCTTCCGCAGACACACCACGGTCGGCTTTCAGCAACTCGGCACAATCTTCCTTATCCACAATTGCACAACGAGCCACCCACCCCCTGTTGTTTCTGGGATGAAGAAAGCTTTGGAAATTGATACAAGAGAAATAAGATCAGGCCAAAGCCAAGTCCCACACCACATCCTTTCACAAAAAGAAAAAAAAGCCAGGCAGCTTGCTTTCCCAGCAGTCTCGCTTGTCCTCAGCAGTCCCAGACGCTGGCAAGGCATCAAGGAGATAGCTGGTTAAATGAGTGCTCCAAGGGTCAGCACAGCCAGCTCTGTGATTATATCCAGTTCGGCCATTTCTGGAGTGTAATGAGCCTCTTCTGGTAGTCTTATTCTCCTGGGTGGAAGCACTGAGCGTAAGTCACAGTTGTGGGCTCTCACCTGGTACGGAGAAACGAAGAGCCCGCTACTTGGGGCTGCGCTTCCCAGCAGGCCGGGCATCAGCTGGGGGACCACTCCATTACAGCTGGCTGCAAGCTCCTTAATGTGCAGTAATTGCATAAAATACTGTAACATTAATGACTCCTAATACATCATTTAGTGCTGAGTGATAAGATGGTAAAGCATAGGCGGGAGAGATGGAAAATGCCCCTAAGGTTGTCCAGCCTGTCTGTAGCTCAGGGCAGAGTTGCTTATGACAATATCCCCATCTAATTCTTTGTCAGGTTTTAAATGTCATTTTGCTCGGCTGCCCTGTTCTTTGAAAGGATTAACGACTCTGTGGTTGGTGTTAGCAATGTAACATGTCTGTAAGGGAATCTCATATCTGATTATAGCAGGCTCTTGTGGCCCACAAAGAGTAAGTTTCAAGTATGTTTAAGGATGAAAAATATTATCCAGTAAACGAGTTAAAACAGAATTGGCTCAACGAAAGTGATACCAACAGTTTTGCAAATAAGAGATTTAGATGCCCTCAGCAGAAATGTTTTGGACCCCATCACAAAAAAAAAAAATTAAGAAAATGTGATGCCTGCTTTGCTTGCAACAACACCAAGCTGAGATTTGGGGAGGGGCTGAGAGGGGTTTAAGGGATTTTAGGAAAGCAAAGACTAAAAACAAACCCCGTTTGCACAAACAAGCCTTGTGTTAGCTCAGAGCCAGCGAGATCATCTGAGGAGATGAACTTGAAAGACATTGAATCATTAAACCAATGAATAAAGAGTTTTTCCTAGTGAACACCCAGCCGTTTAAAAATCACTTGGAATGCCTGCATATAGAGGAGGGAAACTAGTGAGTAGTTCATTCCGGTCTGCCAGACAAAGGGAACTTCATGTGGCTTGTATGTGAGCAGTTTCTGTTGTGGTGCCGAAGGGGAAGGGGGACAGAAATGCCACGGAGCTTTGAAAGATGCAGGCCATAAAAACGCTGTGAGGTGTTGATATAAGAGGCTGAGAAAATTAGCAGCATCTAGCTAGTGCTTGGGTATTACTCTTATTCAAGAGCAAGGTGACACTTTTTAAAATTTAAAAAAAAAAAAAGGCAGATTTAGAAATAATGCAAATAAATATCATTGCCAGCATGTTTCTTGGGGAAATTATGAAGACAAACAGCACACAGCTTCATTCCTAAAACTGTGGATAATTCCGTAGTTGATAACACAGTTTGAATACCAAGTCAAATGCTCCTCTCTAGGCCGTAAGGGAAGTGCCTGCAGGGTTGCTAAGCAAAGCCATCCTGGTTTTGCCCCTGTGCCTGGGGACAGCGAGGACACGGGAGGCTGAAGCGTCAGAGCCCAGGCTGTGCTCTGCTGGGAAAGGGCTGGCAGGAGTCGTGTCCCCAACATCTGGTGTCTGGAGGCTGTGCTGCAGACACCCAGAGCAGGACAGGCAGTTGCCAGGGAAAGACATAAGAAGATTTAAAGGTGTGTCAAGCAGGCTTTTCCTGTAACTACCCTGGTTTCTCATCCTCTTCCCTTTTTCCAGGGGAGTTTATCAAGGCTGTGTATGAGTCAGATGAAAACTGTGAAGCAGATCCCAGCAGGTGCTCACAGAGTGAATTAGCAGATCATCAGTGCAACCTGAAAATGTGTTGTGAGCTGGTCTTCTGCAAGATTATCAATTCTTACTGGTAAGGCATCTTCCTTCCCTCCCTTCGTCCTCGTTTGTTCAGAGGTGCCTGTTCCTCCTCTGAGGGTGGGAGAGCAGCAGTGGCACGGGGAAGGAGCACAGACCTGTCCATCTTCCCAGGCTGCCTTTGTCCCCTTTCCTCACTGCCTTCCTGCCTGTGACTCCAGGTTGCAGGTGGAGCTTATGCCCAGACTGAGGGGTCCCAGCCCACAAACCACCCCTGTGAGGGCTTCTGCCCAAATCCTCTGCCAAGGGAACACATACTGAGTGTGGATACTGGATAAGGAGGGAATAAAGTGAGAAGATAACAGCTTAGCTCGGACTTGGCATAAAAAGCTGCAAGTTTTGATGTGTACAGAAAACTTTTAGACCCTTCAGATGTGTGGAATTGAACAGGAAATCACAGGGAGGAAGCACTGGCAGAGAGATTTCTATTAATCTCTGTTTCTGAGTAGCAGTGGAAGAAGAGGAGCCTTTCTGCTTTGGCACGAAGCACAGGCACAGTATTGAGAGCTTAACAAGCACGGTAAAACTGTCAGATATGGAGATGAGTTCAGTTTGGCTCGATTTGTTTTCAGGATTCTAACACCCTGTTTGCTCCAGGGTAGCAATGGAGAAGTAGTTCTTAGCTTGCAAATCAGCGTGTCTGGAAATGGCTTCACTTAACACACATGAACAAGGGGTGTTTTAAAGAGTACTTAAGTGTCACCAGATTAAATGGGAATCTATGAATAGATGCCTAATGACATTACCTAGCCTAGAGAGAAAGAGAGAAAAAGGGGAGGTAAAAAAAGAGCTGATGTTTTCTCACAGATCAGTATTGCAGGTGACTGATCACCAGTTCAGCTTCTTGCATCTCGTTGCCAGTGTGATTTTATTTCCCCTTGTTTTGCCTTGCAGCGTGTTCCCTCGTGAGCTGAAGGAGGTGTTTGCATCTTGGAAGCAGCAGTGCCTGAACAGGGGCAAGCAGGACATCACTGAACGCCTGATCAGTGCCTCTCTGTTCCTGCGCTTCCTGTGCCCTGCCATCATGTCTCCCAGCCTCTTCAACCTCACGCAGGAGTATCCTGATGAGCAGACCTCTCGCACGCTCACCCTCATTGCTAAAGTCATCCAGAACCTCGCCAACTTTACCAAGTAGGTGGTGCCAGTGGAACTGAAATCTGTGGCGTGCAGGGAGAGCCCTGACTCCTAGTTGTGCTCAGAGGCAGCCCATTCTCTGGAAAACTGAAGCCAGCTTTAGGAAGCGAGGAATCTTCTCACTTAGATGTGAACACTGTTCCCCTCGAGACACCTCAGATAAATTCTTCTTGAGAACTCTGTGGAGGGGACACAGCATAAAACCAAGAAGAGTCACGCCCTAGCATGTTAGTGTGTGTGCTGTTTCTGAAGGAAAGAAGCCTGTTCCCACCAAGGATCATGATTTTCATGCTCTCACCCTCCAAAATTCCCAGCTGAATGACACAAAGGGCATGGCACATCTCCTACACGGGACGAGAGGGAGAATCTGTGGGAGGGAGGGGGGAGAGATGTAATTTGTAATATTTAAGTGAATACCACAAAGCAGTGAATCTCTTAAATTGTCCATGTGGGTTTTTTTCCTCCAAGGCTTCAAAATCTTCAGATTTTGAACTTTTTTTTTTTGTTTGGAAATACTCCAAATCTTCAGAAAGGCAGGTCTAAAGTAAAGTGTTTAAGTAATTGTCTGTAAGGACTTGTACTCTGTATTCTGTGTGGAGGTTTATTGACTGGGTTTCCCCCCACCTCCCTTTCCTGCAGGTTTGGTATTAAGGAAGAGTACATGGCCTTCATGAATGAATTTCTGGAGCACGAGTGGGGAGGAATGCAGCGTTTTCTGAGGGAGCTGTCTAACCCAGATACCATCTCGAACATGCCTGGATACGACGGCTACATCGACCTGGGCAAAGAGCTCTCCGTGCTGCATTCCCTCCTGTGGGATGTTGTGTCCCAGCTCGATAAGGTAAAGCAGTTTGCAGGCCCAGGGACGGTACCGTAGCAACAGCAAACACCAGGGAATGTCCGGGGAGGCCGAGAGCTTTGGAGGGCAATGTTTGGTGGTGGTGTTTCACAGCTGCGCCCTCCGGCATTTCGGATCGAGGCCTGCAGCAGGGCGTGTGCGGTGGCCGGGCTTCAGCAGCAGTGCAAACACTTTGCAGGGCCTTAGGAAGGTCAGGTGCTGAAGGCATTGCTCAGTAGACCTGGAATTCCCTGGGCAGCCGGGCCTTTGTCGTAAGCGAGCTGGAGGAAAGGGAGGCTGTTGGGACAGAAAAAGGCCGTGTTGCGGTGCCCTTTTGGGGCTAAGGGAGGTGCTTCCCTGCACACCAGGCCCTCCCCAGTTCTGATGGAGGAGCGAGTTGGCCCTGCGGAGCTGTTCTCATCAACAACCCGGTCCAAAGCCTGCTGAGATGGTCTCATTTCCGTAGTCTTTGATTCTGGCAGCCGGGGGATGCCACGTAAAAAGCTGGACCCGCTCCGAGTGTCCCCCTGCAGCAAAGCAAGATGCTTCTGCTGTGCACTGTGCGAGCTCACGTGCAGTGCCCAGCGTCTGTCCTGATCCCAGCGGGCACCACCAGCAATAAACACTGCTTCCATTTAGCTCCAGGAGGAGGAAAAGCAGAGCTTTGCTCTTTCTTAGCTGTGTGGGTTTGCAGGAACCAAAATCATTAAAATCTTGATAGCAAAGGTAGTTGATTAAGGCCCAGAAAAGCTGAACTGTGAGTGGTTTGGTTTTTTTTCAAGTGCTTGGAACTGTTCCGTACTTCAGTTTTTAGAGGTGCATTATTTTGTCCATATTCTATGTATATTATTCTTTCTTTTGAAACTGGAGACGTAAGGTGAATAGCAATGCACTCAATTTTTATTGCATTAGGTTTGCCAAAGTCGTTATTGGCTGGGTAGCTATTTTTTCACAGTACATTATTTAAAAGAGAAAACAAAAAACTGAGCTTGTTGCATCAGAGTAAATGGAAATGTCCTTGACTCAAAAAGACAGTCTGTATATTAATCTTGGTTTGATAACAAATTATGATCTTGTTTTTCAATTTACCTCGTGCACATACACGGCGTGCATTCCAAACGTACGGATCTGCACTGCCCTTTCTGTAGGTTAGATGTATGGATCTATCCGAGCAGGCCCTTGGGAGCTGGTACAGTGGTTTCCTAAAAAGAGAATTAAGGGGTAGAGTTACATGCATTATGGCTTTACTGCAGGGAATGACTGGGAAATAATGAGAGGAGCCACCTGGGCGATTTTAATAGCCACAGTGCTGTATGAAAGTGTCTGTAAAGAGACCTTTCTGTGGAGCCAAACTGGCGGAATACCTGCTTACAGGGAAAAAACAAGGGTATCTGTGAGAAGAACATTGGTTTTGTAGCAGAATTTTAATTTTTTAATAAATCTGCAGCTCCTTCGCCTTCTTCCTGCAGTCCCAGGAGCCTGGAGATGCCCTGTAGCTGATCTCCCAGCAGTGGCCCAAAGGGGTGAGAAGCCAGGGCCTGGAGGAGCAGCCTTCCTTGCTGAAGGCCAGCTGCTCTCACCCTCAGCCTGGCCAGCACTGAGCTAAGCTGTAACTGGAGCCACACATTTCACCCCATGCTGGTGGGGTGATATTGGGATGAGGATCACTGATGCTCTCGTGCAGTTATTTCTCATGTTTGGGTAGGGAGGAATGGCTTCATTGTTGACAAAGGTGCGAAAGGAGATGGCATCCGTGTAGGACACCAAAAATGAAAGGCTTATGACATGAAAACCTTCCCTTTCCCCGTCACCCTCAACCCCTGCGACCCTCTCATGATCCCCCTCATCTGTTGGCATGCATTTCCTTCACCACGTGACACCCTTTGCCTGGAAGGTTCCCCCCACCGGCTGCTCCTGTAGCCTTTGAATGCCCTTCAGTGAGCAGATGCCGTAGTTTTCCCTTCGGCCTCACCCACCCGGGACTCAGTGTGCTTTGCATGATAGTTTTGCATTGGAATGGCAGTAGTTTTGTTTTATTGAGCACGATTTTTATTTTTGGGGGTCAATCCTAATTTCTTTTCTATTTCCTTTTCTTTCCTCAATGTCTGCCGCACCCCGTTTCGTCTCCTCCATCCATCTCGTCGCCGGCGTTGCGCTGCTCCATAACACTGCATTGCGATCCTGGCACACCCGCACACAACCACCCACCCTCCTTCCTTCCACTCCATCCCTCTGTGCATCGTTACCAAAACAAACCCCGGCGGATGTCGTGGTGCTTGTATCCAATTAGGGTGAAAATTCCTTCCTACAGGCAACCGTGGCAAAACTGGGACCTCTCCCTCGTATCCTTGCGGATATCACAAAATCCCTGACCAGCCCTACACCCACGCAGCAGCAGCTGAAGCGTTTTGCGGAGCACAGCTCCAGCCCGAATGTCGCTGGAAGCGTCTCCTCGGGACTTCAGAAGATAACTGAGGACCCCACCGATGGGTACGTCCCAGCCAGGGCTCGAGGGCGGCCGTGGGGTTGTTAAAGCTCTGAAGAGCTGGAACCGGATGATCGTCGAGGTCCCCTTCCAGCCCAGCCCATTCTGTGATTCCGAGGGTGGAGGGCTTCATCACCTGAGCTGGCTGCTCAGCCCCGCTGTGCAACGGGGAGCTTGGGCCTCTCTCACGGGGAATACCCCATCCCAGTAAGAGGTGCACGAGGTGGCACTGGGGACCCGGAGCTTTGGACTTACGCAGGACTCAACCACACCTCTGGGAGCCGATGACTTGAGCTGATAAAAAAGCAGTTCTGTGATTTACTGCCAGCCTGAGTGCATGGTCAGCCATAGTGTTTCCTTCTGGCCATCAGGCTGCTAATGGAAAAACTGAGCTGTAGGTGAAACTTATTACCCGTGGAACAGCAAAAATAGTCCCTCCTGTGTTTGGTGCAGCATTTCTCACACTGGAACAGCTGTTAATCTGGAGCTGTGACGTGGCAGAGCCGCCAAAGGGCTCGGCTGCTGCGGGCCCAGAGCAGTACCTGTGCTGTCAGGTACAAGGGCCAGTTTTGTCACGTGGAGTTCTCTGCCCTCTGAGCTCACATCCAGCTCTGCAGCAGCCTTCACACACCGCCTGCTGAATTTTAAGGCCTCCATAATACACGGAGTCATAGAATCGTTAAGGCTGGAAAAGCCCTCTAAGAGTATCAAGTCTAACCATTAGCCCAGCACTGCCAAGGCCACCACTAAACCATGTCCTCGTGTGCCACATCTACACACCTTCCAAGGGTGGTGACTCCAGCACTGCCTGGGCAGCCTGAGCCAGGGCTGACAATCCTTTGGGTGAAGAAGTTTTTCCTAGTACCCAATTTAAACCTTCCTGGCACACCTTGAGGCAATTTCCTTTTGTCCCATCTCTTGTTACATAATGGCAAAGGGTTAAATGGCAGCTGAAGTCTTGCTAGAGACAGAAGTGACTAAGGGGGGAGGATTTAGTGGGAATGGTTTAGATTTCACCTCTGAAAAAAAATAAAGATTAAGGACTTCTTGAATCCAACACAATTCTCCAAGATAAGTGGTAATTAAGGAAGAGTGTGTTCTGACTTGCACACAAAAAGCTCATAAAAGGAAGTCTGGCTCCTTGAAGCTTTCAGTGGGGGGAGGTTAAGTGAGGTAGAAAGACTTCTCTGGGACAGATCTCTCGGGGTCTTGGCTGCTCAAAAATTAACCAAATTCCTTTCCGCTCCACAGTGACATAAACAAGATGAAGTCTCCAACCCAGGAAAATGTAGGTGGACATTTTAAGGGCAAGACCTTACTGTTGGTTCAGCAGGCATCCACGCAGAGCATGACTTGCTCCGATAAGGATGAGAAGGTAAGTGTCTTGCCCAACGGACGTAGCATCTCTCTCATGGACCTGCAAGACCCTCACACAGCTCACAGTGACACTGCTTCCATGATGCACGACGTGCCTTTGCGCCTGGCGGGCAGCCAGCTCTCCGTCACCCAGGCGGCCAACATCAAGCAGCTGTGGGACGCCCAGAGCACCCCCCAGAGCGCTCCCCAGGTCCGGCGGCCGCTGCACCCGGCGTGGAACCAGCAGGGCAGCCTCCGGCCTCTCTCATTCCAGAACCCGGTTTACCAGCTCAACAACCCGAGCCCCCCCATGGCCAAGGCCTCCGTGGACTCCAGCCCGGAGAACCTGAGCACCGCCAGCTCCCGGAGCCGCAGCAACAGCGAGGACTTCAAGCCGAGCGGGCGCAGCAACAGCAGCCTGGAGGACTCTGGCAAGCGCAGCTCGCAGAGCGAGGACTCGGCACGGCGCCCCGCGGGCCCGGACAAGCACGTGCCGGTGGTGCTGCCCCGCCAGAACAGCAGCAGCCAGGCGCAGATCCGCAAGATGGACCAGGCCGTGCTGGGCGCCAGGGCCAAAACGCTGCACACGCTGACGCACAGCCCCTCCCTGCGCAGCACGGGCAGCGTGTCCGGCGCCTCGGCGGCCGTGGGCATTGAGCCCATCCAGAACGGGAGCCGCTCCCGGCACCAGTCCTCGTCCTCCAGGGAGAGCCCCGTCCCCAAGGTGCGGGCGATTCAGCGCCAGCAGACGCAGCAGGTAAGGGAATCCTTTCTCCAGGCTTCTGCTTTGCTGTTCAGCCCGTTGCTTCTCGGCCTCCAAAGCTTTCTCGACCTTGAAGTCGAGCTGAATCAAGAGTAGCAGCACCTATGCCGGTGGCCAGTAGCAAGTGTAAGGAACGGTCATGCTTGTCACCCTCACAAGCTTGGCAAGCCACCTTGTCTGTGCCACTGGGATGCTTTTGTACTAAGCTTGGAAAAAAAAGAACTGTTTTCCATTTACTAAGGTAGCGGCAAACCCACTGAAAGAAACAGAACTGGAAAATTTCCCTGAATACAAAGGGAAAAACCAAGAGCAGCTTTCCTCCAAATGGTAGTTCAGATCACCACGTGAGACTGAGTTTGCCCTGTGGTGCTAATTTAAAAGCAGAGCTACCTCGAAACAGGGAAATGAACAAAGATAAAACATCACAGAATAACTGCTGCCAAAATAACAAATAAGCACAGTTGTCTAAATTGCGGAGAAAGCCATATTTCACCATGATGGAACAATCTCTTGCTGGTCCTCAAATAAGTGCTGCTTTTTCATTAATCATCCCAAACTATGAATAATGCAATTTTTTCCTGGAAAGGAGTGCTTATATCTACCAACTCCTAATGCACTTTATCAGTTGTTCATAGGCAACTATAAATCAAGGTGTCCTTGTCAAAAAGCCAACATTCCTTTATCTTTTTTAAAAAAGTAATAATAATCCTGTTGTGATTTGCTGTGTATGAAAATATTTTCCTCAATTCGTTTAATTTTAAAGAGAAAGTGAGTATTTCAGTGCTTGGCACTACAGTGAAGGTAGAAAATGTGATCTGCAAGTCAGAGGTTTTGCAGGGGGAAGGCTTTGGGCTGTGAGGTGAAGCTGGCAGAACAATCTCTGCTCTGCCCACAGTTTTCTTGGGGTGCCCTGAACGTGGAGCTTTCTCGGCAAACTCCTGAATGTTAACAGGAAAACCTGGGTGATGCCTGGGAACCCAGGAGCAATCAGAGCTTCAGGGCTACTTTGATACCTCAAGTTCACTGAAGTATGGGACCAGAAACACTGAATCACAAACCAAAGCTGAGTATGCCAAGTTAGCAATACCCAAAAAAGTAATTGTTTGTTATTTGAAGCGTGTGTTTGTGTCCCCCTGCAGAGCGTGTTTTACACTGGGGCCCCGGGGCACGGCCAGGTGAAGGGTGTTTATGGGATACAACCAGGCCCTGTGTGGTGCTGGTAGGACATTTTTAGGCCAGTAACAAGGATAAATGTGAAGGGGATGTGCATCCACTTGTTTTCCCACCGTACTTTCTATACTAATTGTTTCCACTGGATTCATTAGAGTACTTGCTCCTGCTTTATTCAGAGGAATCAATTTGTTCTCTCCTTCCCCACACCCGTGAACATCTTGAACGGTGCCAAATCGAGTGGCCAACATTTTTTTCGAGGCAAATTCCATTGCGTCCTTTTAATTGCAAATCTTGTTGTGGAATTCTGTTCTTATTTAAAAAAGAGAAAGAGAAAAGAGAAGTTGGGCATGTTCTTTCTGGGCATGTTCTTTCTAGGCATGTTTTGTGGGCGTTATAATTATTAGACTCTGTTCTCTACAAGTCCCATTTGTTTCTGAATATAGAGCTGGGCCCTTTGTTTGCGGGGAGAGGTCACTTTTTGCCTTCCATTTCCATTTAGGAGGTAGGTGGGAACAGAAATGTCAGTGTGTTCCTCTGGAAGAGAGGCAAAGAGGGGAATTAATACATGATCCTAGCAGACATTCTTTTTTTGCCCTTTATTAGAGAATAACTTGTAACCCATTGGCATGTGTGACTTGCCATCCGCTTGGTCTTTGACAGCTTTCAGAACGTGGCTGCTGGAAGTAATTCTGTCCTACACTTGGCAGGTTGTTTGGCCAGGTTTGCTGCTCCTCAGTCTGGTGCAGGGCTGGGGATGTACTTTACAGTCACCTTTGTGCTGTCTGAGCCCCCCGTGGCTGCAGTGGATGGTGACAGTGCTCATCCCTCGCTGCTCCTGATCTCTCCAGCGATTCACAGCCACGCACGGCCCATGGTCTCCCTTGCTCTGGCTGCCTGACAGCAAATGCCATCCAAAAAATTGGAATTAAGGAGCTTTGCCAGGCTGCCACACTACACCTAAGGGAATGCTAGCGTTTTTGCTGTGAAAACTTCCTTCTAGGGCAAAGGCCTTTGCCTAAATCCAGGGATCTTTGCCTAAAATTCCTATGCCTTTTCTTTGCCTTTACATTTTTGCTGAGGGTTCTTCCAGCGCTGGAGTGTCCATGGCTGCTCAGGACAGCTGAGCTGTGGGAGCAGATCCAGCACCCACCAGCCCTGTCCTCCTGAGCAGGAGGAACACAGCAGGAGGGTGACATGATCCCTGGCTCCTAAAGAGCTGTTCCTCCCCCATGGAGAGCTCCTGGCTGAGACTGGGACTTCAGAGCCAGGGAGCACAGTGCACTTGGGTGCACCACTGGGCCAGGCAGGGAGCTGAAGAGCTGCCTGGGCACAAAAAGAAGCTGCAGTTGGGGGGAAGTTGATCTTTTTGCATTTCTCAAAAACATAAGACAGTGTTGCTCTTTCAGGGGTAATTATGCTAATTCCTGCGCTTATAAACTTGTCTTTGTCCGTGAAAATTGCTTGGAATTTGTTTTCCCCAGAAAAGCCATGTTTTCCCCAGCCAGGAGGAGAGCTTCTTGTTTCTTTTCTTGGCTCCCTTTTTGGACTCCCTTAAAGAGGAGAGAGAGCCTCCAAAGAGGTTGGACAGTGCTCCCAGTCAGCACAGCTGGCCCTGGCAGGGCAGATACGCTGCCATGGGCCATCCCAACCTGGCAGGCACTGCCATGATCATGTCACACCTCCCTGCCACACCCAAGTCCTGCTGTGCTGTCCCAGATCCAGGCTGTGCCGTCCCGAGCTCCACTGTAGTCTGTCCCAGCCTGGCTGAGGAAGCTGCTCCCGAGTTCAGCTCCTCAGCACTCCAGGGAAATGTGTCTCACCTGAGCAGCTGCGAGCAGAGCTCTGGCACTGTGTTTGCTCTGTGCAGGACGTGGCAGGGCGAGAAAGCCTTGCTGACAGTGTGGCAAAGGGGAGAGGTGGATGTGAACGGGATTGGGAAACAAGAACTTTTTCACAGAGAAGCTCACTTGGAGAGGAAGGAAAATTTCTAAAGTGTGTTGGTTTTAGAGGGATTCGGGTAGGACCTGTCCGTCCTACAGGGAGGAAGGAGTATCCCTGTAGGAGACGTTTTGGGATCCTTTGAGGCTGGCAGGTTCATGGGTATCTTTCTCCTCCAGCTGAACTGGGTTTCAGAGCTGGTTTGTGTGCAGTGTCTCTGGAGAATGCTGACAGGTGTCTGTGCCCCAGGTGCAGTCCCCGGTGGACTCGGCCACGCTGTCCCCGGTGGAGAGGACGGCTGCCTGGGTGTTCAACAACGGGCAGTACGAGGACACAAAGAAGGACATGACTCAGAACCTGGACGAAGTCAAGCATGCTGAAAAGGTAAATTTGATTCTGTGTGCAGCCGACTCGGGGGGTGTCACTGAGTCCTGTGCGCCCCACAGCGAGCTCAGAGGGATTTTCAGGCCCTGCTGTCCCAGCGCCACACATTCTCACACAGGTTATATTGGTTAGAGTGATCACTAACTCCATAAATAAAGTAAATCAGGATTGTTAACCTGACTGAGCATAGCTTAGGACACGCACAGGGACTGTACAGGGCTGCAGCTCAGCCTTCATCAGTAGCGGCAGTCAGATTTTGTCTTGGGCTTCTCCTGAGACAAATGCCTGTCACCCAGCTACCGCAGGGTTTCTGAGCTGCACAGAAATCTTCATGGTCTGGTTTTTAAAGTGTATGTTTTTCAGGAGTAGATGCCATTTTTCCAGATACGGTTAGAGCCATATGTTGCTGTGGGTATGGAGTTGATGTGTAAGAGGTCTGGTAGTTTGAGAAGGCAGGGAGTGAGGAGGAGAACATTTAGTGGACAGAGAAGCAGAAACATAGGATTGTTAGGAAAGGTGAATGAACCCAAAACAAAGGAATATATTGAGATTCATGGCACTGTTGCAGAAATGATTGCCCACAGAGACAAGAAGAACAAAAGCTCAGCCAAGTAACCTGACAGGCTCTGGTTTGCAGTGACTGGTTTGCTCTGACCTCCCCAGTGGTTTCATGCCCTGATTGATTAGGTCCTGAAAAATGAGTTATTTGGGTCCCACACGGGTCTGGTTTGTAAGCTGGGCAGCCCAGGCCATTTCTACAGCTGAGCACTGTTAGCAGCATCTGCCTGAGAGCTGCTGGAGTCCGGAGTAACACAGGATGTTCCCAGTCAGGGCTGAGGAGCCATGTCAGAGCCCTCTGACTGCTTGAATTGTGCTGTAGAGTGGTACCCCACAGCGTGGGACCAACTTGATGCCCAGCGGGAGCCCACGTGCTCCTTCTCTGTGGCTGCCCCCACGTTTGCTTCTCATTTCCTTTACTTCAATCAGCTTATTTTTCATTTAAAAAACCCCCAAAGCTCCCCTGAGGAGCAGCAGAGCATTATAATGGTCTGATCTCTTCTTTTCCTCCTTTGCATGTGCCTCCCTCCCGGCAGTACGAGCAGGAGATAGCCAAGCTGAAGGAGCGCCTGCGCGTGTCCAGCCGCCGGCTGGAGGAGTACGAGCGGCGGCTCCTGGTGCAGGAGCAGCAGATGCAGAAGCTGCTGCAGGACTACAAGTCTCGACTGGAGGACAGTGAGGACAGGCTGCGCAGGCAGCAGGAGGAGAAGGACAGCCAGATGAAAAGTATCATCAGCAGGTGAGGCTTTGGAAGGCTCGGGACCGGGTGGGACAAGCAGGTCCCCTGTGCCACGTGTTCTCTCCATCCGTAGAGCTGAGGAAATGGGGATGCAGGTGTGGAAACTTGCCTCAGATTGTCAGGAGAGTGAAGGAAAATATTGAGGAATTTTTAACTTAGGTCTCTGTTGCACTTACTATAGGTCTTTTTGTTTGTTTGGAACCTGTACTTGAGATTAGTTTTTCAGAGCAGTCGCATTTTTGGCATTGTCTGTTCTGAGAATAACAAGGCTGGGTAACTGGGAGTGCCAGATGGAGAGATAAGCTTTCCTGAGAGCAGGAGAATTCTTCTCTTGCAGAGCCAGGAGAAGCAGAGAAGTCAAACCAACAGGCCAGAGTACCTGAAACGCTCGGAAATAATATTAAACTGTCCTAAATTGTCCCTCTCTTTGCTCATCAGACTCATGGCTGTTGAAGAGGAGCTGAAAAAGGACCATGCTGAGATGCAAGCAGTCATTGATGCAAAGCAGAAAATTATTGATGCACAGGTAGGTAAAGAGCTCGGGACCTCCCAGAATCTGTGTGTAGAACCCGTTATTTGCCCCTCTCTCCTGCCCCAGCACTGTTCTCTATCTCCCAAGCTGTATCAGCCCGTGGTGTCACACGTGTCACTTACTGCCTCTGGGAGAGACTTGGGGGCTTTAATAAGTACTGTCTGACCTGGGCTTTAAGGCAGCCTGGCAACAAACCCCAGGACTGATCACTTCTCCAAAACCTTTGCTACTCTGTGAGATCCCAGGAGAGTAAAGGAGTAGCAGTGCATTGTGTAGATGTTTCTCCAAGCGTGGGCCTGGGACTGTGGAAAGCTGTGCCCCAGCCCAGCGTAGTTTAGCTGCCATGTGCATGCATCTCAGCTGTGCCAGCAACAGCATGGCTTCGGACAGTGGAGTCCAGGAAAGAGAATGCTGCAACAGAGCATTGTCCTGGGAATGTCACGTGTGGCATTTCACCCCACTGGCCATCCCGGCAGTCCTGGGGAAATGCCCATTTCCCACAAACCTGCAGCTCCCACCTCGGTCACCCCGGGCAGCTGTGGGGAGGGGAACCCCACGGGCAGTGCATGTGGGTGTATCCTGTGGGGTCATTCCAGCTTTTCCTCTGTGTCTGTGCTGATCCCACAACAGAACCTGGGACTGGTTTGTATCTGCCTGCCGTGTCACATTCGTGGTATTTGCATTTGGAGGGTCTCCTTCCTGCTTCTGGGCTTTTCAGTAGTTCCAACTGGAAACTTTCCTTAATAATTTTTCAGGAATCTCCCAAGTTATTCCCTACACAAAGAGTGGTGGTGGGAGTCTCAGCTGAACATGGTTAAAGATGGCATTGGGGTATTAGAAATATTTGAACTCATGTGGAACTGTAGGGAAAATATGAAGCAGCAAAAAGCTGTGGTTTTTGGAGATAGGCACAGTCAGGGCATCTCACTGTTACAGACGTGGAATGGCAGCAGCCTGGATTCTGAAATGGGTGGATGCATTTTTCATCTGCCTCAAGAAGGTGGAAGGGGCACTGAGCAAGCATGAAAAGTGATTTTTGGAGGGGAGAGATTGTGACTGAGTAAGAAACTTGCCTGTTACCTGTGCATGCCAGGAGGCTCTCAGCCTCGGTGTTGGTTATGGGCTAGCAAGGTGGAGCATGGACCAGTGTGATCCCAGTGTCGCCAGCTGGCAGAGGGGACCACTGCTGACTTGTGAGACCTTCACACCCTCAGGGCTGGAAGGGTGTAGTCCTTGGTCACACTTCATTAAATGATGTGATGAAGTTTTGTTTTGCTGGTGAAAAACCAGGAGCAAAGCAGCAGCATTAATGATTTGACTCTTTTCTTGCGCAAGCAAGGTCACTGGCAAACCTCAGCTGCTTCAGTGTCAGGCAGCGCATGGGGGAAGTGCAGTTGTCACTGTCCTTCCTTGAGTGCCCGAGCAGAGGAGGAACCTGATGAAAGGTTCAGAACAGACTCACCAGGGGAGCCCAGGTGTTTGCTGGGTTCTGTAGCAATCCCTTGAAGTCGTGCTTGGAAGATTTAATTTAGTCTGTGATTCCTTCAGTGGCTAGAAAAGGAAAGGTCTTTTTTCATGTGAGATTCGTTGAGTGGGGCTGGAGCCCAGCTCAGGACACCCGGCTGAAGAGCTAAAGGCTGCCAGGAGCAGCAGTGACCTGGGCTCCTGTGCTCGGGGGCACCAGCCCGGGATGGTTTGAGGGGGTGCAGTGCCCCGATGTACACAGACACGGGCTGTTCTGGCTCTGGAGCCTGGCTCTGGGCCTCTGAGCAGGGATAGGTCTGGCCAGACTCTCTCCTCGGAGCGGCGCAGCTGCAAAGAGAACTGGCCCGGTTGCTATTGCGAGTGACATCTCCGCTGTGTTAAATTACAGGTCATAAATGGGGATGAGATAATTCCAACAGGCAAGTAAACCCAATCAGTTCTCTAGCTGAGCAGTACCCAGTCCTGGCCCAGCACACTGACCTCCTACCCATTCCAGCTCCTCCTGCTCCCTGTGCCCTGAGCGTGTTAGAGACGTGCCTGGTAGATCCAATTTCCCTTTCAGTGAGAAGATGCCCCTACTCACCAAGCTCATGCTTTTAAGATTGATTTTCCGAGTGTGGATTTCCAGCTGTTTTGCAGACTGGCTCAGTGAGTGCTCAGCAGTGCCCAAAAACACCCAGCCTTTCATTCTCAACTCTTTGGAAAGATTTTTTAGAAATATTTCAGAAAAAGTTTCAAAAGGAAAATTTTCATTTTAAATTATATGTTCCGGGTGAAATATAGTCGGAGGAGTAGGAGCTTTGCCTCGCTGAGGAGCACATTCCTGCTGAGGCAGTTGTGTTCTGCAGGGTTCGTGTCAGCAAGGGAGGAAAGGCCTGTAACTCCTCGGCTCCGTGTCCTCCCTGCTCCCGTCAGCTGGACCGGGATGAGGGCGAAGGCAGCCTTGTGCCTCATTCCTCCTCCTCCTCCGTTGGCTTTACAGAGCTTGGTGTCTCCAGGGCTGTGACAGAAGCAGGACTTGAATTCTACTTTGTTTTTGCACCCGAGCACTCACCCCTGTTGGGGAGCCCCTGGGAAAAGCAAACATTGCTGGTTAGTGCCGTAGCACGCACTGATGTGCTGGGATCCGCATCCCAAGGGGCTGTGGTAGCACGTGAGTCTCCTGAGCAGTGTGGCTGAACTGTTCCCTGATGTTTATGCCTTCCGTGCACCATTTTTCCCCCCATTTTGTTTCTCAAGGGGCTGGACTGGGAAGAGTTCCCACATGCAGCTTGTTTCAGTCGAGCAAATTAGACATTTTCCCTTCTCAAAGAACGAAAGCCAATCAGCTGGTGGCACAGAGAGCACAGTTACCTGTTGTCTCTAGCACTGCTTTTCTGCAGCTGCTACTATTATTTTTTTAGGAAAGATGAAAACTGTCATCTCTGATTGTGCCGACAACTCCTTGGCTTGCCCCTCTGGTGCTGTATCCCACTGCAGATGTCCCACTGTTAGCAGGCTGGGTCTGGTGATGGCTTATGTCAATCTAGCACACATCCCTGAGCTGTCTGCTCCAGGTGGAGGCTGGCACGTTCTGTGCAAGGACAATCAACCGGGCATGTGGATTCGTGGAGCCCGGGAGCCCCCCGAGCTGGAATGGGTCTAGGAGCAGCGTGTTCCGTGTTTGTTCTCTGTGTTCTGTCGATGGCATCTCCCCTCCACCCACGGTGCCCTCTCACTCTCACCTCCAGTAACCCTTAGCGTTAGCTTTGGCTGCTGCTTCTCTGTGTTGCTGTTGCACCGTCACCGCAGGCTGCCGTTATCTGCTTTTTTTATTATTATTTATTTATTTATTTCAAGCATCCCATGAGTTTACTCTGAGCACACTCCATCCAAAACACAGAGACAGTGGTCGGTAGATGTCACTTGCACTTTTCTCTGCCAGATGAAACCCCCACCACTTTTATTTTCTGCTGCCTGTTTCTGTTTTTCTAACGTACTTCTAAAAAATAATATTGAAATTGGCTACCATTGTTATTAACACCGACACCCTCCCATTCCCCTGTGGCACAATCCTGCCTCGTTGGAGGCTGGCTGGGCAGAGCCTCCACGCCCAGATCAATTCCCCACTGTAACTCGGTTTGTCGACTCTCATCGCGCAAAAAGTCCCGGAGGGCCCAAGCGGCCTCAGAGGAGCCCGTGGCACCCCGAAAACAGAAAGAGGCAGACAGCCCATCTCGCCAGGGAATGCTGGCCCAGCTGCCTCTGCCCGGAGCCGCACGGCCCGGCCGGGCCGGGACGCTCCCACCGCGGGTGCGGGGCGTGCGCAGCAGCGCTGACGCTGTGGGCTGTCTTTGCAGGAGAAGCGGATCGCGTTCCTGGACTCGGCCAACACACGCCTGATGGGTGCCCTGACGCAGGTAAAGGAGCGCTACACCATGCACGTCCGGAATGGCAACCCTCCCAAGCTTTCCATCACGGAGAATGGTGAATTTAAGAACAGCAGTTTCTAATTCCGCAGGTGCTCCGTGGAACAGGAAGACGGAGCAGAGCCAAGACCCGTCTCCGTCGCTGATTGTTGCACATAGTTCTTCTCTAAAAGGAAAGTTGTATCGTTTGAAGACAGTTCTAAAGTTGTTCGAAGATTGTTCTAAAGTTTTTCGAAGATAGTTCCAAAGTTGTTCGAAGATTGTTCTAAAGTTTTTCAAAGATAGTTCTAAAGTTGTTCGAAGATTGTTTTAAAGTTCGAAGATAGTTCTAAAGTTCGAAGATAGTTCTAAAGTTGTTTGAAGATTGTTCTCAAATTGTTCGAAGATAGTTCTAAAGTTGTTTGAAGATTGTTCTAAAGTTGTTTGAAGATAGTTCTAAAATTGTTCGAAGATTGTTCTAAAGTTCGAAGATAGTTCTACAGTTGTTTCAAGATTGTTCTCAAATTGTTTGAAGATAGTTCTACAGTTCGAAGATAGTTCTACAGTTGTTCGAAGATTGTTCTAAAGTTGTTCGAAGAGTTCTACAGTTGTTCGAAGACAGTTCTACAGTTCGAAGATAGTTCTACAGTTGTTTGAAGATTGTTCTCAAATTGTTTGAGGATTGTTCTAAAATTGTTTTAGAATTCTATTTTAAATTGTTTTAAGATAGTATTGTACATTCAATAAAGTTGAAAAAGCAACTCTGAAGGGTGGGCTTTAATTCCCCACTCAGGGCCAGGAGAACCAGGCTCCCCAGAATAAGTCCTTCAGGATCACTGTGTAAATAGAGGGAGCTCTTGGGTTGTGTACAGAAAATGCCAATGTAATATACCAAAAGGAAGTGAATACTGTAGATTTTTTAATTATTGCTATTTTTTTTATTATTATTATGTTGTTGTTGTTGTTATTGTTGTTGTTGTTGTTTTTCTCTCGTTGAAAGCACTGCAGTCCTGGGAGGAGGAAGAGGGGAGCGTGTGTGCGTGTGTGTTGTGGGTGAGAGAGGTGAGCAGTGGGTGACCCGAGACAGCAACTGGCTGGTACAAGGACATGAATGGAGTGAAATGAATTCCATAGGAAAACTCATCGGCTGGGTTTATTCCCCTCTTCCCCAGCTGGTCTTTAGCTGAATGCAAACTTAATAGCAAACATTTTAGCAAGAGAACTGGCTCTTGCTGTGTCCTGTACCTACTTTGGCTAGGACTCTCTCAAAGAACAGTCTTTCTGAAGAAGGTACAAAGTGGGAGCAGCAAGCTGGCTTCCTGGAATTTGCACAGTCAGGCTTCCTGTCAGACAGAGGGAATCTGCAGGATTTTGTGGTAGGATTCTTTCTTTTTTACCCCAGTTCTAATGCAGTTTTATATTTTCTGTTTGGAGAACTTACAGACCTGTAAATACTTTTTTAACAATTTCTAGCCAATCCCCACCGTACGCCCCATGCAGCGGCACCCTGAATTCCCTCTCTGCTCTCCATGGGGAACAACCAGGTTAATCCTCTCGGGAAAGGGCTAACCAAAGGGTGCCCGTGCCCAGCACAGGAAATTCCATATGCAAAAGTCCCTTTTTCTAGAGGATTTTTGTATTTTAATGCTTGCTTATTTTCACTGTTTCAGCCACTTGCTTAGCCAGTGTAGTTCCAATGAAAGGTGCTTTCTGCACCTTTGTTGAAAGATCTTCCATTTCTGCTGAAATTTTCCTTTCTCTGGATACTTTAAAGGGATTTTTTTTTGAGTTCTGTTCACACCAGTTTTTCTTCAGGAGTTTTGACTTCATCTTCAGTTCCTTTCAGTTGTGTTTTAGAGAAGCATGATTCCAGACTGTATGTGAATGGGATATCATTCCAAAGTGACCTTCTCCTGGGAGACAGTGGCATTCACAACCTGTAACAGATGAACAGTAAATGCCTTGGTATTGCCAATTCCCATGGTTTCATCAAATGCCACAATATTTAATCTGAGAGAGGTTGGTTTTTTTTAAATCCCAAATTCTGGAGTCAAGTGGGAATTTTTACTTCCAGTTTTTCCTGTGCATTTCTAGCCCCCAAACTCTCACAGTAAATGAAATTATTGCAGCATTGATTGAAATTTTTAATTACAGACATATACCAATAACAGCAAGTGTGATTAACCATTCACACATGCTGTGGAAATTGGAAAAGTTTACTTCAATTTGAGACAAAACCTTGAGAGGTGCCTCGGTGTGGGATTGTCTCATGAAAAATGCAGGAGTGTCTAAGCCAGTTCCCTGCACCTGAATTACTGGCAATGCTGAGACCCAAATGCGGTGTCTGTTGCCCAGTTTGCCTGTTTTTTGGAAATGAATTAATCCCAGTTCCTGTGGCTGATGCAGGAGGTGACAGAGCAGCGTGTGTGCTCTGGTGTCACCATGCTCGAGCTACCATCACCACCCCCGTGTGTTCTGTGACTGAGCGTGCAGCAGTGCAAAGCCCCCTGTGCTGCAGGGTGTGTGTGCATCCATCCTAGCCAGGCCTTCTGGAGCACAGCAGTCTGCAGCGAGCTGGGATTTGGGATTAATGCTCGGCTCTTTGGGATCAAGGCTGCTCGGCCAGGACTCGGTGCTGCCGGCACTGACACACCTGGGGTTGTGCTCTGCATTGGCTCAGCAGTGATTGCTTTTCCATACTTTCCAAACTGTCTTCCAGCTCTAGATCCTTGCTGACCTCTGATATTTTATTCCTCAAACTGTGCCTTTGAGTTCCTCCTTTCTCCCTTCAGGCATCGCAGCTGTAGCAACTTCTCCCGTTTGTGTTAACCTGTCATGTGAGGGGCTGTTTTACACAAACCCGTTTTGTGGGGTATTTCTGTGAGATCTGCATGTCCCTGTAGCCATGTACTGTAACTGCATAGCTGTAGCGTGGGGGAACATGTTCACATCCCTTTTGGGATGGGCATGTGAACTGCTCCCTTGTGGCACCGTGCAGGTGATGTGGGTGTGCCGTGACCCAGGTGTGAGAGTGAGCGCCCGTGGGGCTGCACTGACAGAACAAGGCAGAAGCAGATGTGTTGTTCTAGGGGAGTTATTCAGGCATTACTTTGGGAAATACCTTTCCCCACAGCTCCCTGGTGCCCTGGTAATGTCAGAGGTCGCTGGCTGAGCTGTGTGGTTCGATGCTGAGGGCTCTGAGGTGTCCACTTTGGTTTCCGCAGACAAATGCAATAGGAGCAGCATTTCAGCCTGGATTTTTAGAGGGGAAATAATCCCTGCCCCAATATCCACCTGTTTTGGTGAGGTCTTTGGTAGTACATCGTTCTAATGCTGTACCTTGCCCTGTGTGTTTCTCAAGCTTGTAGAATGCTTGTAGGAAAAAGTAGCAGCTCTCTCAGAGCCTGACCCTCACTCTGGTCTCACAGCTCCTTACTGGGCTGGTTGTTTCTCTGCTGTTGCAGTTTCTCCCCCAAGGTGCCAAGCGTGCTCCTCCAGCTCCCGCTGCCGAGGAGTCGCTGCCTGCAGACCCCGGAGGGGTGAAGGTTGCAGAGTCAGTGCTGCAAGACTGCAGTTGATCTGCTGCAGCACAAAACACTGCTCCTGAGTCCTGCAGGCAGCTGTCTCTCCTAGTTTGTTACCGAGCAGCCTTCCAGAAAAATTTTCAGCTGCCTCAAGCTGACAATATGTGAAAATGCCAGTTTCTATTTTGTCCAGACTGATAAAATCCAAGTGGCACTAAACCACGTGTCTGTTCAGGAGCAGGAGCCCTGCCTGGGCCCAATCACGTTTGGGTTTAGACTCGTAGCCAGTGGGTTCTGCAGCAGCGAGGGAGTAAATGGTGCAGCGTGTGATGGGGAGCGTGGCAGACGCTGGCTTTGGGCTCACACTCTGAGCAAAGGCTTAGGGCTGTGTCTAATGCTGTGCAAGGAGCTGCTGCTCTCACTGGGGAACAGATGAAGTAGTGCAGGAAAAATTGAATAGCCTGGAGGAGGAATGCTCATGTGTTCCTCAGACTGAGCAGGAAAGTCACCCCATCCTGGTGTCTCAGTTCGTGCTGGCCACATTGGTACCGTTCTAGGAGGGTTCTCTCCAAACCTCAAAGCCACCTGGGCTTCTTGAGTGCCCAGGAAAAGCTCGTGGCCAGCACAGCAGGGCAGGGAGATAGAGCAGCCTCTTGTGTGTGGCCTCTTGGCAGGTTGTGTGTGGTGTCTGCATTGTGCGAGGTGAGCAGGGTGACAAGGGACAGGCACTGAGAGGACAGAGGGAGCACGGCCTAGGGGCAGCATCCTGTAAATCCCTGTTCTTTGCAACTCTAGGAATTCAGACCTTTTTTTTAGGGGAAATAGATTTCACCTTTAGGAATTTCCAGCTGTTACTTCCCTGGTGTATCAGAAATGGGCAGGTATGCACAAAAGCACAGATTCATACAGCTACACATTTTGCCACATTCCTCTCCAGCGGCGTAACTCAGGCAGGGAATCTACAGGAACATGGAAAGGGATGTGTGTGTTTTCTAGTTCAAGAATATGAGGTGTGTTCACTAATGAAGTCTTTATCCATCTAATAAATCAATAAAGAAATGGGGTTTGTTTTGCCTTCATGTAATTGCTTTGGGTTGGCTGTAAGGTTTTCCCCCATGATATATTCATTTATCATGTTTTGATGCTTGCATAAACCCACCAGCTTTTAACTTGGAAGTCCACGAATTTTACAGCCATGTCCATGGAATGTGTCAGCAATACTTACTTGTGTGTATGAGTTCTGCCTGTGTTCTGCAAAAACATCTGTGTTGTTCCTGGAGAACAATTCCTGGCCAAGTTGAACCATGACGTGTATTTCCATCAGCGGTGGGCATGGTCAGCCACAGGTATCCAACTGAGTCTGCCAGAGGAAAAAGGGTTAAATTTAGGGTGATGTTTTTAGGTGTTTCCTTCTCCACACTAAGTTAACTCCCAGGAGAGTGAGCATGTCCTTACAGATCATGCCTGCCAGGAATCCTACCTGCAAAAATAGATTTTCTGTCTCAAGGGCCTTAATAAGAGTGTTACTACACAGAACTGTTTTAGAATTATAGCTCTAAATAATTTATTTTTTATTTCAACAAAGTACACCTTTAAAAAGGAATAAACTTGTTTTTCAAGCCGTATTTTTATGCTTGTAGCACTGGACTGTTTGGTCTCTGAGATCCATTTCTGCATTTCATTGCCTGGGTTTGTTCTAAAGAAGATTTATTTTTGTTCTGTGAATAATTTTTGAAGGTTCTTGTAATATGTACAGATACAGATACATTTGAGGACTTTTATTGATATTCCTACAAAGAAGACAAATAAACTTTAACTTTAAACAGTTTGGACTCTGTAAGCTTGTGCTGATTTAAAATCCCCCTCTCTGCGCTCGGGTTGTGCTTGTGTTTGTGTAAACGCAGAGGCTGGAGGGGAGGGAATTCCCACTGTAACAAAGTGTTTGGGACAGTGCAGCTCCCACCTGGAGCAGCCTGAGCAAGCCAAGGGCTCCGGGGCCGAGGGGAGCCGCAGGATTAATTCCTGCCCGCGCAGCTCCCAGGGCTGCAGCCCGAGTTCTGCCTCCCCACGCCTGCGACCTCGGCGCTTCCTGAAGCTGGGAAGAATCTGGCGTTGAGGAGTGAGAGAGCGACAAGCTGTGGAGACACGGAGAACTGCTCTCTGCTTCTTTCAGCCACGGGGGGTTTTACTGAGTGGTGAAGAGAGAGTTCCCTTGTATTAATTAACGTGGTTATTCCCCTCACTCCAGACCAGTGGATGTGATCAGCCCGGTTTTCCTGCTCAGTCCATTCCTAGATTACACATTCTCACGCGGCAGCCCAAAGCTGCAGAGTTGGAGGCATGGACACGCAGAGGGATATTATTTCCAGATTCACATAAAATGCTGGATTCTAAGACATTTACATTTATTCTTCATATGTGTGTGAAATCTTGTGTATAGTGAGTGGGAAAGCCTTCCACAGTGAACTCACTGAGTGTAAAATCCGTGCTCAAGGGGATGTTTTGGGAAAGTCTCTTTATTTTCATTTCACAGAATTACTCCTTTCCCATAGTTTGGAAGGCTGCAGGGTGCACACGGCAGACGTGTGGAGCCTCCGGGCCGGCCCTGCCCCGTGCGCTCCGCTCCAGCCCCTGCGTGTCCCGCCTTGCTCCTGCCGGGGCCGCCGGTGCCGTGCCCGGGGCTGTGTCCCTGCGTGTCGGTGCAGAACCCACGGCAGCGGGTCCCGGTGCCCGGGCCAGGAGGGGCACGGCCAGCGGCTCTGGAGCAGGGACAGCCGTAAATTCCCACATCCTGCCCCTTCCCAGCAGAGCCCCAGGGCAGGAGGCCGGGAGAGGCAGGGGACAAGAGGGACGGGATGGGATGCAGGCCTAGCGGGCAAAGTGATCCCAGTGTCGTGTCTGCTGTCGTGGTTTGGGGAAGGGAAGCGGGGCAGAATCAACGGGAGAGGGATGGGGAGGAAGAAACGAGCGAAGGCTGTGCTGAGGGAAGGTGGGCGAAGCAGGAGCACTGCACGAATGCCAGTGAGGATGGCACTGGGATAATACAGTTACACCTGAGGCAAGTCTGGGCTTTTCTGTCCCAAACTCAGGTGTTCTATCCTGAAGAGGGCTTTTGAATTCCACTTTACTCCACTGTGTAAAACTGTATGGGAATGTGCAAATTCTTCTCCCATTTCCAGCCACTCTGGACAGAGCGCACAGGGCTCTGGAGCCTGTGCTGTCACTCTTGCAGTTCACTTGGGAAATTCCTTGGGAGAAGCTCCCCTCCAAGAGTCCTCCTGCCCAAAGGATGCAGGAAACCTTGACTGGTTTCCAAGGATGTGTGCTGCTGCTTTACGTTAAGCAGCAGCTGCTGCTTAGATCCATTAGCAGATGGAATAGCAATTTGCTTACGCTGAGATATGAGTGTCAGGAGAAGAGAGTCCTTGGTCTTGCTAGGGCCCATCTCACGTTGCTGTCCTTCACCTTTCTCCTGGTCCCACAGATTAAATATCCTCATGTCTCCAGAAGATGTATTAAATTCCTGCTTTTTGCTGTGAGGGGTAGATCAAATATCCTGGTTGTAGGCATGAAACCTGGCTACCTGTCGGTTCTTCCTGCAGCCAGCATGAATTCCTTGTCCTTACTCAGCTCCATCCTGCTGATGCGACTGGAAACACGAGTTCTGGGGACCTGAACCCACTTTTCAGGACCCTCCTTAGCCCAGCTCAGTAGCAAAGCAGCCTGGGCTGAAATGGAGGAAATTATTACCGATATTGCAGATTCCGTGGTGGCTGCCAGGAGCAGGGCACTCGGGATGGATGTTCCCAGCACCCTCCAAGTTTTTCCAGCTTTCACGCTCTAATGGGACCCAAAGGGCTGTTGTGTCACAAGTGGAGGGGCATCACGAGGGACAAATACCCAGTGCTGACCCCAGTGAAGGATGATACAGTGATGACAGAATCTAACTCAGAGTGAAACGTGACCTGCACAGAGATGAGTGACACTTCTCACCCCCTTTTCTCTGCTGTCCAGGCTTCTGTTGGCAGCAGGATGCAGACAGTGGGAGCAGTTCCTGCTCTGCTTGGCAAGGAGCAAGTTCTGCCGGCAGTGAGGGAGGAGGAGTTAGAGCCGAGCTGCAGGATGCAGTTCCCCAGCCCTTCCCTCCCCTCACGAGAGTCAGACATGGACCATCCGTGCTGGACCCCACCTGAAACTCCACTGTGGATTGTTACTATTGGAGGGGCTGTTCTGTGGATTTGCCCTTCCTTCCTTAGAGGCCAAGGCTTGCCCTGCCCTGTCAGGCAGCGGGGCTGTGACACCCTGAGCATTCAACAGCTGTGCAGAACATCCTGCTGCAGAGCCAGCAGCGTCTCTGAAAGGAGGAGCTGCCCTTACCAGGGACACTAATTAGGAATGTCCAGTAAAAAACAGCTCTCTGAAGGCTCTGAAAAGATGCTGGGTAGATTTCAGTTCTTACCAGAGAATTTACTTTGGCCTCCCAGTTAGCTGAAGTGCCTGGGAGCACACATCCCCTTTGGAAATGGGGCCTTGTCCTTGGGCTTGTACCTAGAACAAGTCCCTTTTCCCTGGACCTCAGGTGTGGATCCATAACCTGCGTCTCACAGTTCAAAGCTTTGTTCCTGAGTGACACCTCTCTATGCACTGGTTCCCTCAGCACTTTCAAAGGACTTTTTCCAGGGCTCAGGACTTCCCTCGTGGGAAGGCAATGAAAGTGGAGGACTGACTTCCCTTTTCCTCAGTACCAGAAGGTACTGCAAAAATTTGGTTTATATTGTTGGATGGTTACTAGGATCAGGAAGGCCTGAAGAACTTGGACCTGATAGGGACTGTCATAACTGGGATTAAGTAGAGCCTTTCAGATTTTTCTCATTCTTTGGGAAACTGAGTGGCAGCTCCCTGTTATGCCGGGATCTACTGGGGAGCATTTAGAAAGTCATTGCTGCAGCAACCAGTAAGGCTAAAAAAGTGGATAAAATACTTACCATCTCCTCTGGGGTTGACTGAATGGCAGAGAGATTGTTGCTCCCTCAGTTACATATTTTTTGTCATGGGTTTTTGTTGGGACTTTTTGTTTGGCTGGGTTTTTTGTTTTGTTTTGTTTTTTGTTGGGGTGTTTTGTTTTTGTTTTGGTTTTGCTTTTTTTTTGTAAGAAATACTCTCCCCGTGGGCAGATTCCAGATTGTTGCTTTGGGAAAACAGGGATCTTAAAATGGCAAGTCCATCTGCCCCAGCTGCTGACTTGACAACTGTGCTGCTGGAATGAGCCGTGTGCATGAAGGCAAAGATGGAAGGGCTGAAGGAGGCCGTGTCCTCAGTCCCACTCGCAGCTCACAACAGCGATGCTCTGTTCACTCGTGGCTCACGAGGTGTTGTGAGAGCTCTGCCCATGTGCTGCTGTCTGACAGCCGCTGGGGGGTTTTCCTGAGGGTGTTTGCTGTGATGATGTCCTCTGGAGAGCTGGCATCATACCCTCAGTTACTGCTCCCACTTGGATGCCCCGGCCAGGGACAGGTGTTCTCATGGGCACCTGGGGAGTCCACAGCAAGCAGCAGTGGTCATCCCAGAGATCAGAAATCCTGGGGAAAACAACCATTTACTGTCAACAGTGCTGACGGTGGCTTTTCAAGTGCCTTACAAAACTACTAAAATGACCTCATTAGCCTGTAGCTGCTGGGCCCCTGAGTGCAGATTGCAGCCACTCCACTCCTCAGAGGAGCTGGGTGGGTCCCGTCACCCAGCTCTGGTGGGGAGCACAGCTGCTGCCCTGCCCTCAGCCCAGGGCAGGAATGGCTGCAATGCTGCGGGTCAGGAATGAGCTGCTTTGGCATATTCGTCCTGGGGAAGCAGCTTAGATAGTCCTTGGGTGAAAAATACACAGGCATCTGATTTCAGGATGATTTTAGGATCTGAATATTTGGCTGGTTCTGGATGTGAAGATTTGGGCAGGTGTGCCCCTGGTGATTTGGCTCTGTGCAGCTTTCCTGGATTCACACCTTTCCTGCAGTTTGCCCAGGTGCAGGACTGTATTGGTACAGATTTATTCTCTCACTGGGGCAGGCCTGGTCTCATGCTCATGCTCCCCAACAACAGATGCCCTTCCAGGCTGGGGCAGTAAATACTAACCTGGCCTCTCCCCAGCCCTAAACAGTAAAAGCAGTTTTTGCTCCAGATATGTTCACTGCACTACTTGGCACGAGGTAAAAGGGGGGTTATTGTCCCACAGTCTTTGGAGCATCAGTGCCAGTACTTTAGCTGCTGACTCCCCTCTTCCCCCCAGACACAAAGCAGGATGCAATTAAATAGTTTGAAGATTTTATAGTGAAAATGAAGATTTTATACTTTCTGGTACAACATTTGCAGTTGACTTTGATCAGTGATTTGAAGGTGAGATATGCATCATCATAGAGACCATCCTGGTGGGCTCGTCAAGAGTGGTGGCCCAAAGGTCTTTTATCAGCTGATAGAGAACCTGGAGGAGCCCAACGACCTGGAATCTGCCTAACTTAGAGCTGGCCCCAGCCCAGTTTGTGGCAGGCTGGCTGCCTTCCCCGTGGGAAAGGAGAAAATGCAGTGAGTCAGAAGTTTTGGCATTGTTATTTCAACCTACCTGTAGTTCCTCATGTGGGGATTGGCATTTTCATTGCCAGGGCTCCATAGGGAACCTCAGTCTCTTTAATAGCTGTGTGAGTGGTGGGTGAGTACATACCACACTGGTGCCCAGTTTTTCCTCATTTCTCACATTCCTGCTGTACTTTTTGGCTTCTAAGGGTCACAGCTATCGGAGGGGCCTCTACTGGAGTGAGTCTGGAATGAATTTGATAAATGATTCCTACGCAGGCATGACACAAACACACTCATTGCTACAAGTGTTTCCTTAACCACTGCTCCCTTATCAGCAGGAAAAACAAGTATGTGGAGTATCTTGGGCAAATACACTTGTGCAGATGCTGGGAGAGCTACAAGCCTTATCAGCAGACTGGTTCAGGGGTAACATTTGCAATTCAATCCACTTGGAATTGCTGTCAGTAGAATGCTCATCTTTCCTGAAAGCCTTGGGCCATCCCTGCCAACTCCAGTCCTCTCTGAGACCACATCAAAATCTGTTGCTGTGACAATGTCCACGGAGACTTCTCCCATATGCTGCCCTCTAATTTGTGTCCCACTGAAGTACTAGGAACATAAAAAGCAGGACAAAGCGATGCTGCCCAGCTAAACAACAAATCTCTCCTTCCTACCCACAGGGCTGGGCTGCAGTATTTCTCTTACAGAAGTGATATTCATTAGGAAAAGTGAGCTAATGATTAATAGCTGTGCAATGATGCACTGATGTAAATAAAAAGCCTGACATGAGGAGTAGACACACAGCAATAATCACAGGCTTTGCTGGTGTCCATGGGGATGAGCTGGAAAACCATGAGAATTAAAGGCCACTTCAATCCCTGCGCTCACGGAGAGCAGAACAGCCCATCTCAGCAGCAGGGCCTGGTGTAGGGGAAGTTGGCTGGTAGGAACCGTGGTGAAGGATCTCTCTTGGGCTGTCAAGCAGCTGCCACAGAATGCTGTGGTTCCCAGTCACTCTGAACCTGGGCTCTCAAGGAATCAGATCTTAATTCTTGAACAGGTGACAATATTTATGTCTGTAGCCTCCACATTTGTATTTCTGAAGGTTCTTCACCATGGAACCTACTCTCCCACGGCAGATTTTTAACCCAACAAAAAAGATCAAGCGTTGAGACTGTGAGTAAAGAACCTCATGTTTCTATGGCCGAGGGGTGGATAGGGAATATCTCCTGTTTGGGAGTTGGGAGCTTTCCCCATGAGGGATATGCAGGAGATAGTGCTACCTCAGCTTTGGACAGACACTGGATAACACATGGAAAGCTGTTGCTTTAAGTGGAGGTCAGAAGATTGCTACCAGACTGGAAGGTAAGAATCTGTCTGGAAAGGAGGGCAGTAACTTGTCATAAACTGCAGTTCCAAGACCTTGATTAGCATTTATTTATTTTGACCTAAGGATGAACAGCATGGATGTGCTAACAAGATTGTGGAAGATGCAAATTTGGGAGCGATCTTCAAACATGTGAGGACCAGAGTATCCTGGAAAACTAACTGAATGGGCTGGAATAAAAAGAACAGGGTTCAGGTGGGGGAAAAAGAAGGAGAGTACTGAAAGTACAGACAGGTAGAATACAACTACATGTAGTAATAATACTGTGACTGGGTTTGGATGTAGTAATTAATGATTCACAGTGCAGAAATGCATGGGGGAATCCCACCTGGCGTATCAGCCAGACAGACAGCAGGCACAGAAAGGCTGTTCCACACGTAGCCATGCAAACCATACCAGAGCCGTGGGAGCACTATCCAATTTGCATCTCCTTTGCAGGGATGGAAGTTTGTTACACATATCAGGGATTTTAATTTCTCCTTTGTGCTCCGTCAACAGAAATCCTGAGGAGAAAGAACTACCGTCACATGGGCTGGATGTTTTGCTCACTGGAAACAGGGCTAAAAAAGAGACTCAGTTTTTGTGCCATCTCAGGCAACATTTTGGAGGGTGCTAATTGCACATTTCAGTGTGTTATTCCAAGAGGGAAGGATCCTGTGAGGACTGGCCTTTGTGGCTCCATCCAAAATGTGTGCTAGGAAAGCAGGACAGATCCAGCCCTGAATGAAACAAAGTTAACTGCATGTGAGGATTTTAATACCATGTTCCCAGCAGAGGCTTTGTGGGGCTTACCTTGGCTTCATGCTGAGCTACAACAGGACTGACGACTTCCCCCATGGAATTTGGTGCATTCGCTCCCTCCTCAGGCACCCAGTTTGCCAGGAACAGAAAATCAACAGAGAAGCAAAGCTCAGGATTGTATGGATTGTATGCTGTGAACTGTGGAGGCAAGAAATTAGGTAAGACATGTCCCTTCCCTATGCTTCCTGCTGGTGTCTCTCTCCCGGGTCTGGAGCCAGATGAGCCCCCTGCGGAGCTGGAGGCAGACAGGAATAGTGCTGTAAAATCCCCCAAGCTCAGCTCTGACCACAGCATTAGTGGTTTAGAGCACAAATTTATCACAGTCATCAGAGCGGGCAGATTTGTGAGATGACGTAAGCAAATCCAAAGGGATACTGCGCTGTCCCTGTGCTATCCCTGGGACGCACAGCTGTGGCTGTCGGGAGCAAAATCCTTTCTGTTTGGTTTAGTGGAGTATCGGAGAAGCTGTTTTGGTGACGTTCTCTCTGAAACACTACATGCTGTGGCCAACCCATTGCTTCTGGTTTATGGTGGCAGAAACCCAGTCCAGGACGCAACATAAGTGGTGCGAGCCAGGGCCCTTAATCCCTGGCACACCCCCTAAAACTTATCCCAGGAAGAAAAAATTGGAAAGCCAAGAGGAACTTTGAAATTGCTGCCGTTCAGAACTTGCTGTGTATCATTTCTCCTGTGCCTGCTAATGCTGGGATCTTCCACATCAATTGCTTCTGCAAATCACACCCCAAACAGGCCTGACCCCCTTCCATGCCACTCTTATTTGCATTCTCTGAAACACAATTACATCTTTTATATTTGCATACACCTTCTGAATGCTTTTGAGCTGATTTTAAAGGTCAGGCTGAGCGGTGAAGTGCAGGGAATTTAAATAGATCAGTCTACCCGAGATGCTTGAAGAAGAAGAAATCACTCTGGGCTAGATACTGTCCTGATACACATCTAAGTGTACCAGCATCATGAAGGGCATTGCACTCAATAGTGCAGTGGTCCAGAAATAAAAAAAACCCTGATTTTCAGTCCTGTCTTGTCCTCCCCACACTGTAATTTCAGAAGACACAGCACACAGTCTCAGTCACTGTGTTTTGCAGACACCGGGTAATGCAGGCAGGAGATAAGGATCATGTAGCTGCATAACATTTTGGATGCTTAGGTCTCTTCCTTAACTCAGGGATCTGCAAAATAGGGATGGAAATCTTGCAAAGACTGAAATACCTGCTCCTTTTATCTCTGTTCTCAAGGTAGAATGTAGATGTAGAACTGCTCAGAGTAAATCTAGCTCAAGTCTTTTTCTGCTACTGAAATGGTTTCAGCATTAAAGATTTTAGCAGGGACAGCACCAGTTTCCTGCTTCCCAGATCAGCTTTATGCTTCAGAGTGTCTGTTTCCAAAGATTACTGTTCATGCAATGTCAACCAAGTCACCATCACCTCTGCTGGCATGTGGAAAGTGTCAGTGGCAGCACTTCCATCCCCTAAAGCTACGCTCTTCCTGCTGCCCTGTATCCCATTATCTCTGTACAGACATTCCTTGTGTTTACCTGCCACGTTCCTTCCCTGCAGGCCACTTTTACAGCAATCCTCCCCAACAGTGCAGCCTTCAGGTGCAATCTCAGTGCCTGTGGTAATTACGTTTGAAGGTTAATGTTTCATAAAAATATCAAAGCATTTCTGCCCCTCAGCTCATGATTTTCGTAGAAGCCAGAGATTTTTTTCTCATTTGTTGTGGTCTAACAGTTACATGCTTGGCAGCTGGATGCTTGTTTCTATCCAGGGTTTAATCTACCTGATAGAACTTTATTAAAATATGAACTGTGGGTGTGGTAGTCTTTTGGAAGGTGAGGGGCTCTGAAATGGCTTTTTTTCCCTGAAAATTCCCTTGAGTGCTAAAGCAATATTTGGAGCTGTGTCATCAGGCTGTATTTGGCCAAAGATTTAATGAAAGGCCAGAAACAAGGTGCTTGTGCTAGTGACTAAATGGCAAACCCCAAAATATTTATTTATCTTCTGGCTTTGCTGTATGACACAGCAAAGGGAAGACTGAAATAATAACTGCTCTGGCTGTAAAGACAACCCTTTTTCTTAGAAATTTGCTTGTCACGTCTCTTACAGGTTTTGTTTTCGCTACACAACCTGGGGGAAAAAAACCCACCTTCCATAAAAATAAAATTCCTGCACTGTAAAAATACTTTCAGTTGACAAGAACCTCCTAAACCACCAACAGCACTACCCAAAAGGTAGGGAGATGGGCACAGATGGAGGGAGGGTTATTTCAAAGCAGAAGGTTCACAAACTCCACTTGTGCTAACAAGGGGTTAGATTTTGAGGGGTTTGATGATAGCATGCGTGCTGAATTCATATGGAGGCAGTTCTGCCTCTGGTAGCAGAAGCAACCACCCTTTCTTCACCTTCCTCCCACTTCCCAGACTGGCAGTGGTAGGTGTGTGCCAGAGCCTCCATGCATTGGCTACCTCCCTTTCGTGGAAAGTGAAACCGTAGTAGCGCTTTGCTCAATGCATTGTACAAGTTGTTGCTGCATATAAAACTAGCTTTATCTGGGATGAGCTGAAAAATTAAATAGCTGCTATAAAATGCTGTGAAATTCTGGTTTTACAAGTTAGATTTTGCGTGGGAGAAGAAAAGATGGCTGCGTTTTTTTCATGTTGTTTGTGTACCATTTTTGAGCCTTAATTGATGAATGTGATATAGTTTGATAGCTAAACATATCAAACCAGTTTTGTGGTGAAAATATTATTAAAATGAAAATAAATATGGGCCTCTCTACGTAGGTGAGAGCGAACACACTAGGGAATGCTTGAAGTGAATAGGTTTGGAAGCTTTTCAGACTGGAAAAACCCCACAGCTTTGCTTACATGCAGCACACATTGGTTAAAATATATTTCAGCTTTTGCATATGTTTTTGAGTATTTAGCTAAAAATGAGGCACTGCATCTAATTAGAATCTCAAAACTCACAGACAAATGCTACAGGCTCAATGCTTTGAAATGTAAATAGAACCACAGCAAAGATACTGATATGGGGGTAATAAAGAGATAAAAATGTGACACACCTTCTGAAAAGTTGAGAAAGAGCGTCTGGGGCAGGTAGGAAGGACCAGAGCAGTGATGAGAAATAGAATACAGGGCTCTAACATTTTTCACAGGACTTGAGTCTGTCTAATCCAGAACCTGCTCCCCAGAGTCACAAAGAGGCATTTCAGTGCCACCCCAAAGCAGCCTGCATGACAGGGATACTGAGGGGGTTTTGTGGTGGGTGAAGAGGTGGTATTTGCCTGAACCTCACTTGTCACAAATTTGTGCCTTAGAGGCTGAGAGTTGCTGATGTGTATTTGAGCATTAATTAGGTCAGACGTGAACCATTTAATTATTGGCCAACCAACAGAGCTGGAGCTGGCTTTGAATTTCTCGAGGTTCCTGTCATTAAAATTGCAACTTCATTTAGAGAGCCGTTCCCTTCTTGAAAACTTGGGCAAGAAAAACCTTCCTTAAAAGCATCCCCAATTCTAAAAGTTATTTGCAAGGGTTACATCAGCAAGCAGTGCCTCATCAGAGAAATACGAAAAGTGGTTAAAAGGCAGGAACAGGAGTTAGAAAAGAGAAGTTTTACATCCTAATCACTCCCAAAATCACTTCAGAGAGAGACGAGGTCGTGGTGCTAGGCCCAGCCAGCTGGTTATTTGGAAGACAGTGAGTGAAATGTTCCAAATTTGCAAATCCCGAAGAGGACGGTGATGGCTGGTGCATATAATCTCAGAGTAACAATTAATCCCCAGTTTATGAAGGCACAGGCCGCAAAGGAAATGCCACTCTGGCCTGGAACAGCTCAAGCTGTAAGACAGCAGTGCCCATGCAGAGGTCTCCAGTGCTTCAGTTTAAAAATCCGGTGTGGTGTCCCTGGTCCCAGAGCAGGGGCAGAGGAATGGTTTGGCAAGCTCCTCATGACCACAGGGTGGAGCTGAAACCCTTTTAGTTGGTGCCGCTCCTTTCGTAACTTGGCGTTCGTGGAGCAGAACCGCGGCTCGGGCTGTTCGCAGCCCCTTTGGAGCGCTCATTATCCCGGTGACCTCGTTCCGCTGCGCGGGGAGGTCAGTGAGTGCATTTCGGGTGGTGAGGGTGCTCCAACACGGTGCACTTGTTTGGATCTTCATGTCAGATGCAGCCAGGACTTGTGATGAATTTGTAGCACAGTCGGTCATGTGAAATCATCGTTGTCTCTGAGTGCCTGTAATAAAGGCTCTGACCTGAATAAGTGAAGGGAAAACACAGCTGAGAGGAACTTATCGGGGTGAAGAATGTGTATGTTAAACAATAAGTTTTCTTTGTTTCTCAATTCGGCTTTTCTGCTCGAAATGATTTTGAGTGACAGCACCGGCTCCATAAAGGACAAGATGGGAGCTTGGATCAGGACAGGCGTAGGGAAAATAGGACTTGTTTTGAAAACAAATTCCAAGCAGATGGGCAGGGCAGCGGGAGGGCGAACGCGGTCGTTCAGATCACTTGGTGCTCATTATTTGTTCTTTGTCCCGTCCTGCTTAGTTGGGCTCCAGCTCCCTGTTTTCCACCTGCAACCAGACTCTCCTTATCTCACTGATTCCTCAACTGCCCTTTTCCCACAGCTGGCTCGGGACAGAGCCTGATCGCCTGACGGCTGGCCACCTGTGGGGGACTATTTAAGAGCCTTCTGCCCTACCTCTCCTCATTGCCCCTATCCTGGAGGGTGGCCGATGCTCAGTCGAGGTGGCACAATGGCTCTGTTTCATGCACCTCCTTGATGAGCAGCTTTCCAAAGTGTGTATCCTGGTGGTCAGGAGCTCCATTTCAGGATCCCTGTTGAATTTAGCTATGGTGGCTGAACATCTCCATGCCTACAGCCTTGAGAGCAAAACCATCTCCTGGGGGTAGAGCAGAATCCAGCTGGGACTGTGGCTCCAAGCTCTAGTCCTGTGAGGGCCAGTTGTGCCAGGAAAAGGTACAGTTGTAGCTGTATCACGGGTGACCAGCTATGCTTTTGTCACCTCGGGTTTGTTCAGGTCATGAAAAGACACATTGCCAACAGGTGTGACCGTGGAAGACGCTGCCATTGCAAACAGCTGTGACCAGTGAAGACCTTATTCTCCTCTTGTACTTGTTACTGCTCTGCTGGAGGCTGCGCTCCCCTGTATGTGCCAGCGGCAGAGACTGTGCCCTGGCCCGCCCCAGGTAAGATTTAGAGTGCTGATGCAAGTGGTTACAGCTCACTCGTCTACCTTTGTCTGAAGTGTGAGTGCTCACAGATTTCTGGGGGTAGCTCCCAGCTGGCAGGTGCTGATGGACACCTGTGAAGCAGAACATCTTGAGTCAGCTCAGCCAGAAGTGCTGGATGAGGATGTCTGTCATTGGCCTCGGGAGACTGGACAGCTAATCCAGCAGAAAAGCTCTTCCTGCTGGCCACGTTCTGATGGGAGCTGACACAGCTCTGCTAGTACAGATACAGCTGTGGAAATATCCCTTGTTTTCACTTTTGAAATACTTCTGGATATTTTCAAGATGTCTGAAGTTTTCCTGTCAGTCAGTAGCTCCCTGTCAGACCCCATTACCAGTCCCACCTCCCCTCTCCTCCTCACCTCCTCTGTGTAAACCCATGTCAGAATGAGCACACACGGTGCTCCCCTGCCCCTGAAGGCTTCCGGCTCCAGCTGGCACCACTCTTGAATACAGTAAAGGAGTGAGATATGCCTGGCTTTGGTCCCTATTTCCCCTGTACTTTTTGTGCTCTACTCTGGGTCGCTGCTGATATAATTAGAGTAGACCAACATAGTGTATCATTAGGCCATGGTATCAAATGCAAGTGTAACACAGCTTATGGATTGAAACTGGTGGAGGGATCTTCTGATACTGTAAAAAGGCTCAGATGTGAGGGTGGTGATGTGATTGTAATCTTTGCATCTATTCCCCGTCCCAGGTGATGATGAAAAGGGATAATTATTACACTCATTAATAATTTAGGAAGCTAAGCAACAGCACCTGGAAATTAGGTGTCAATTTTGCAGGATTTCCACAGAATGAGTAAGGACGAAAAATAGGTCAGGCACAGTTATACTTTTGTCATTTTGAAGAGGGGAAGGAAATATTTTTAGCAAGAAGAAAATGCTTTCTCTCCCGGCTCTGCAGCACAAGTAGGTGCCCGTAACTGATGAGCTTTCTCACACAGGATTGCTCCAGGCCTGACAGGTTGCTGATGATCTCCCCAAGCACTCAGGAGTTGGTCTGTGTGTTCCTGTGCTGGCAGGCTCTCTGTGGGGATTTCAAGGGTCATCTTCATTTTCTGCCTTTGGCTCAGAGGGTTTGTAATTCCACGGGGCTGTGCTCTGCCATGGATTGGTGTCATTTCTGAGTCATTTTTCCAAGCCAGCATCTTAAAACACTATTTCTTAAAATTTATTTCTCTGAATAAGAAAATATGGGAGCAATACTCACATACTCCCCTCCCTGTGAGACAACAGGAGTATGGTAGTGCTGTGGAGAGCTTGGGCTGATACACAGTTGTATAGGCTGGGACAGATATAGCTCTGAAAAGGGCTGGAGTGCTGTGCTCTCTGCTGTCCATTCTGCTGCAGCTTTTATTAGTTCTGAAATAGTTCTCTCCTTCAGTTTTTAATTCCCCCATCTCCCTTCAGGCTGGCAGTGTGGATCATGAGTATTTAAAATTGGTTTCAACAGAGCATTTATATGGTTTATTTCTAAGAGTAGTATTTAAAATGTGAAGCTGAGTTGTGACATCGGGCATCTCTCAAGAATGATCATGCTACAATTCTAGCTATGGAAAGACCGCTTTTCAAACTAAACATGCTTAAATCACAGCACTCAATTATTTTCCAGTAAACAGCAGTACAATATGGATATAGCAGCCAATTAATTGCTCTGCCTTATGTGCTATTTTTTGTCCCGGGTAGCTTGAGGACCTTTGCAACTGTTCCTTTAGTGCTTTGTGGCCAGTGGGGCTGTTGTGGTCAAACCATGTATTACCAAACCACTTATTACCAAAACAGAAGCCACATGCCTTCCCCACGCTGCATTCATCTCTGCGTGAGCAGCACATCCATCTCTGGAAATGTAGTTGGGAGCACCTTACAGGACACAGTAGACTCATCTTCTGATCAGTTGGATTTATTTTTATGCACCTCAGGTGTTGACAAGTCACTTTTCTTTTTTCAATCCCACAACACCTCAGCAATGTGAAGCTTGTATGTATTTAGGTGCGTGCAGGGTGAAGATTTCTCCAAACACGGCTGGTGTTGGGAGTGGTATTGATGTAGTAAGTTTTTACTCCTTAGGTAAAAAAGGATGGCACAGTGACTGTAACTAGAGAACTCAAATGCAAATGAAGTGTGGAGACAGAGCAGGCTTAGAAGGTAGGCCAAGTCCTATCATCTTTCCTTTCTAGGCCAGGGCACGGTTTTCCTGGGGTAAAAGAGCACGTCACAGAGCGTTTTGCCCTCTATCCCATCACCAAAACCAGTGCAATCCACAGCTGCATCAGGACTTTCCCCAGCACTGATAAGCTTGAGTCACTTTATATGTCATGTTTGAGTTTGTCGGATCACCTTGTGTTTCAGAAAGATGTAAGAGTATTGAGTCGTATTTCCAAAAACCCCCCATTTCTTTCCTGCAGCTTTGGGGTTTTCATGGGGAATTATAAGGCGTTAAAAGCTGCTGTATTTCCACAGCTGATATGTTCTTCTGCAGCCTCGGTTCTGAGCAGCAGGAAGTGTTCTACATTCTAGAAACCTCAGCTTTACATAAAGCTGGTGGGCAGGATTCCTGCTGGATGGGTCCCAGCACATGTGTGTTTACAGTGATAGAGATCTTAGGGTTGCTTTCTTTTTTTTAAACTGTACTGTTATTTCAGTGCTTTTGTATAAAATTTATGGTTCTGAGATGCCTTTTTTAAAGTTTCTAGAAAGTGAGTTGTGAGTGCACATTTTACAGCTTCTCTGTCGAGAAGGATTTACCGGAATTACTCTTTATCCAGAAATATCAGTATTTCCACCTGGCCCTGTGAAGCAGCACCCAATACTGGCTGGTTTTATTGCAGTGGAACTATGAACATTATTTATATGTTTTATTACAGGAACCATACCATTAATTCATCTGGGCAATATCAATATTTTCTTAATAAAGTCTCATTTTAGCGTTTGGTCAACGTTACTCCTTAGGTTAGCTTTTGGTGCCAGCAGGGTTTACATAATACATAAATACACGGTACCTGTAATAATGTGGTGTTTTACTTCCTGAATTCATTATAGGCTCTTAAGCACTTAATCAAATTCCTTTGGATTATCTTGTGCATCCTCTTCTGCAGGCAGGTTTGTATACCAATTTGATCATCTTTATCTGGGGAGTGCTTTTAACCTGAGCACATATGGGACTGTTTGTTCTGGCCTTACAAATCCTGGGGAGTTACATCTGCTCTCGGGAGCGTGGCTTGCCACGTGCTCACATTTCAAAGAGTATTAGGGTTTCTTTTGTTTTAAAGTAGACCCCCAGTCATATTTGTTTACTCTTGATACAATTACTTTGTGTTGCATTGCTGTAGCTGCATTTCAGATTTCAGTTCATTCCTGTTTGTTTACTTATTTACATGGTTATAAAGCTTTTTTTTTCTTTACTCTTTTAATTTTAAACATTTTAGGATACCCAGGAAAAAATGCTTTTTACTATAAATAGAGCACATTCTGAATGTATTTGTTTTGGTCTAAAATTCCTTTCCAATTTGCAGTGACTGCAGTGCATTACTGCACATTGCTGCCTGTTGGCAGGCGTGACACTGAACCCCTTGTACTGCTCCTTTTCCACGTGTGACGAGTTTTTGTGATTTCCATTGCACAGAAAACCATTTCCCTCTGTTTAGCTACCCTTACATTCTGCCTTCATGCACTGGTATGTGTTTTTAGCCAGGTACACTGTCATTCTCCTGGTTCTCATTAGATATTTTTGATTGCCCAGCTTGCCACCGCAGCAGCAGTTTCTCCTCATGTCTGTCCGTGGCAGGATCGGAGCCAACAGGAAATGTGGCCTTGTATGTGGTACTTTGAACATTCCTGGCAACTTTAACCTCTTCACTAAGAAAGGTGAAAAAGGGAATAGTTGTAAGGTATGAATGTGTGAGGAACACAAATGTATGTGTTTAAATTTGCACAATGCCTTCAATAAATGAGAAAAATGGATGAGAAAATTATCCATTTTAAAGTCTCATTACTTTCAGAGAGCCATTTTATCAAATTCTCTGTCCTGTGATATTTTCGAGGTGTCAGACTTCTCTCTGTCACATAAAGGGCATGCAGCTGGCAGTTTAGACATTGAGGTGGTGACTGCTGGCAGTACCTCAGGTTAGATAAAATAAACATGTTCTGTTCACATGCTTTAAAATTTAAAAAATCCAGCAAATAATTAAGACAAATCATTGACTTCACATTAGTGAACTAATTTCTTTGTAGAAACAGACTTTTTTGGGTTATGCAGCTTTTATCTGTAATTATTTCTGTCTCCTGTAAGCAATGGGTCCAGATTAGAGTTCATGGCAAATACGGAACTAGCCAAGCAAATATCCCTTTTTGCGACTCAAAAATCCCGTTTTTTCCTTGAGCATCAGCACATCCTCTAAGGCTATTTGTAATTGCAGATGCATAGCAGAGTTAGAAAGGGGCTAATACCATACAGCTGGGTCAAAGCCCTTGTATTACCATGCAGCTTTCAGGTCATCTGAAGGTCTAATCTTACTGTGTTGTGATTCTGTGTTTCCTTTTGTTGCTTTGTTTCATCTATCTTTTGTTTAAAACATTTATATTTTATTTTTTAAAAAGAGTATGCAATTAAGAAATCCTTTGTGCTTCTAAAAGAGACTGCTGCTGTCAGAAGCCACAAGGCCCACCACCCATCATGATTTTGGGCCAAGCTGTCATGGACGAAACTCCAGGGAACACCACTTTTGGATTAAGTTTAGAGGTGCTTTGATGTTTTCCTGGTTTTATAGATTCCAGCTATGTGAATCAGAACTTTGTGAAGCTTTTATTTGGATTTAAAAATACAGGAGAAATGAGATAAAGGAACTTCTTACTATTATTCCTGACTGTACTTTTCTCTGTAATAAGCATTGAAATCTGGATTAAACCAAACTGGAAAACTCAGAGGAGTGATCTACATAATATAACATCTACTCTGCCCTTCCCTCCAAGTTAAACACGGTGTAGTCCCAGTTGTGTGGAATCTTCAAGAACTGAGTGGATCCTTGGAAATCCTTAGGAGTCAGTTCTCTGTGCAACCTGAGCCAGATAAAGCATAGTAACCCATGGGGGCTCAGAGTCTGGAAGAGAAAACCAGCAGCAAATTCCTTCCAAATTTGAACTGTGGCTGTGTTAGCAATCGGAGTAGGCAAGGGCAAAAGACACTGGTTGTGAGCTTCTGTGGCAAAGGTGCAAGGAGTATGGGTCTTTACTGTTGTATGACTTGAGAATATTCATATTCCTCTCTCCTGACCAGTTCATGAAAATGTTGGAAAATTTTATAACTTCACGTAACAAAAGCTGCAAAAGCCATCAAAGTTGTGTACTATCCCCTTTCTTTTGGTAACACTAGAATAAGAAGCCAGGGGTTGCCCGGTGCTGTTTGCTCAGCCCATGACAGGCCTGGGCCTGCTTGGAAGCCCGGCCACGCCTCCAAAGCTCGGTGTTTACACCTTGGGAATAAAGCTGTGTGGCAGCTCTTGCACACCAGCACAGCACTTTAGTGCAGGCCTGGCTGTTGTTCCTCTGGCCGCCCTGAGCAGAGGCACGCTGCTGCCCAGACCGGCAGACATCCCAGCCGGGATTCCTTCGCAGTCGGTGTTTCACTTCCACCGCACCCACACGCAAAGGGGCCGTGATCCTGCCCCGAGACCCTCGAGTGACACAGGGTAAAGCCAAGCAGCTGTAAAGCTGTTTGGCTGCAGAAGGATTTCCCAGGTGTCAGGGGAGCTCTGGAAAGGGTACAGCTGTGTAGACAGCTGGGAATTACCCTCATTTCTCCAAGACAGGAAAGGGCAGGGAGGGAAAAGGGCATGGCTGGAGCACTGCTGCATTCTGCAGATGCCCTGGGGACACTGCAGCTAAAACAACTTTAATTTGCTCCTTGGGTCCCATCTGGTGTCTGGGACACGAGGAATCAAGTAATCATTGAGAGAGGCCTGTCTGTCGTGTGGGGATAGGTGGGACAACACGGCAGGGCTGGGTCATAGGTGTCTAGACAAGTACACTGAGCTGCCGCTGGACTTGGTGTGCTCAGATTTTGCTCAGCAGCAAGGCTCTGCAATGCCAGAGGGTTCTGAGGTGGAAAATTCTTCCTCGATGCCCAGCCTGCTCCTCTGAGCAGAGAGGAGAGTGACACTGAAGGGACAGCTTGATGGGTTGCCCAGTGAAATGCAGTTGCATCAGATAGGAGACAGTCTAAATCTGGCGGTCTCTTTAACAAGCTCAAAACCAATCAACATTTATTGGAAATTGAATTGGCACAATGATGCAGGATCTGCAAGACAGTTTTGTTGTTTGGAGTCCAAGAACTATTTGCATTTCTTTTCTGGCAAACATTATACATTGTCATGGACAATTCTTCCATTTGAGTGTTTCAAATGTGTCTGCCTCCCTTACTTGTACCATGAAATCCCTAGTTGAAAATGAAAATGGTAAGAAATACCCTGTTGGTGGTGGCTTAGAGAGTGACCTGCAAATAGGGCTGTGTATGTCCACTTGTCTTCCAGAAGCGCCACCATACAGATCATCAACTGCTACTTATGTGAAGGTACAGATAATGCATAACTAGCCAAGCATAACTAGTTCCAAACTTAAATGAAATGGATTAAATTAAACCACCTTCACTGACTGTCTTATTTTACTGTACTGAATAATACAAAAGTTACAATTATCACCAGCAATTTTCTCATGGGAAATCCTTTTGTGCAAAGGGTATACATCAGAATAATTGTATTAAAGACAACTTATTGAGAAAATTATTTGGGCAATTTGGGTAATTTCCAAAAGAGTTAATGGGAAGGAAGATTCCTTCAAATTAAGATTCCATAGATGTTAACTTTCTAAAAATTATGCCATTTTCCCTGTCCCACTTGGAAGAACTTATTTCAGACAGTCTTCTGCTCTAATGTGCAGATTTGGTTAGAGATGCTTCATGTCCTGATCACTCCTGATACTGTTCCCAAGCCATGTTTGAAAGGTTCTGTATTTTCTTTCCCATAGGGTTGTACAGAAATGTGTTGTCAATTAAAAATGTACCTGCACTGAGTTGTATGTATGCATAAAATCCACAAGCTTAGAGTATATTTCTTTAGTTTATGTTTGGTGAAAGAGGCAGTCACACACCTCTGTTTTGCTTAGAATGCTTTTTACTTTGAAGTCATCGCTCTCTTCAGCGTTGTATTAAAGCCTGTATTTCCAAACTCTTGACCTAAGTAAAAAAGCATTAGCTGTTTCTCTCACTGAGATGCTTGAGATCTGGGAATAAAAGGCCCAAACACAGCTGTGTTGAAAACAGCACAGTGGCTTTTTCAAAGAGCTTCACCTGCAAAATTGGTGTTCTCGTGACCTCTGAGGTCTGGCTGCTATTTACTGAGTTCAACTCAAGGTTTCTTATGCGTTCTTTAAAGGGTTTTAGTAATACAGGGTTCTGATCCTCAGTTTTGTTCCTCCCATTGCACTGTATTACACCAGAGGCTCTGGAGAACAGAATGCCCTGGGAGGGGGAGGCCATGACCTGCAAGATGACAATCAATGGCACCTGACATCCAGTTGAGGCCCCAAATCCCTCGGGTGACTGGCTGTCACTGGTGAGGCTCCAACCTCCAATTTCCTACCCAGGACCTCTCGAGTCAAAATGTTCCTCACCTCATTCAATCACCAAATCATACTACCATCCTGCTGACGTGGGTAAAGCTAAAGGAGTTTATTTATGTGCTTGGAGGTTGTTTTTTCCTAGTTTGAAGACTGGCTTTCTTTCACAGGAATCACTAAGTGGTTTTGAGAAATAAGCTTTAAAATGCCTGTTGACATTTCAAGGATGTTTGCGCTACACTGATGCTGAGTTTCTGCTTAACATAAAACTCTGTGTTAACACCTTGTGACTTCTGTATTGTAGTAAATCTGCCACCTAGAGAAACCATTCTATTGCTGTTCCTGCTGGGGTCGTTAGCTGAGCTCACTGGGACGGGTGATGCCGACCGGCGCTCGGTGTTTCCCAAGTGAGAACCTGATGGAACACGCTCTCAGCCAGGAGCCGGCGTCAGGGCGAGCATTAGGCAATGAGATGTGACAGTGGCTGTAATGCCAGGATATCCCTGTGCAGGGACGGGGAGTTGCTGGGCACTGGGCTGACAGCCCGACCTGACAAATGGTATGCTTCCTGACAGCCTTTCTCTGCATACATAGAAAAAGCTTCAATGTAAATAGGCAGGAGCAGAGCTTTTCCGAAAACTCTCACAAATCTCAATGTCAGTGGTTTTTTTCCTATCTTCTCTCACTCTTCAGTAAGCTCCAGAGTTGATTTTTCTTTTGATCAATCGGAAAAGACAAGGGAGCAAAATCAGTAATTAAAAAACCTGTGTAAAGTACCTTGACATTGTAAGTGGGGGGGAAAGATGATTGCAAGCTGTCTCCCAATTTTAAGACTCCCCCTAAAAAAAAAAAATCTTTATTTGTAAATTCAGGACACTTGGAAGCTCTGCAGATGTTGCAAAGAATGGCGAAGAAAACAGCAGTACTGTTCAGCAGGATTCTTTTGCACCTTTTAATTGCCTGACATAATGTGGAGAGCACTGCTGCTCCGGGAAGCATCTCTTCCACATCCATAGTTTCTTCCCTCTTTGCATGACTGTGTGTGGGAGGGGGGATTAGTGCGTGGCCATATGGGAGGGAGCTCACGCAGAACAGTTTCTTACTGAGCCTTGCTGCAGGAGCGGTGGAGAGCAAAGGGAGCAGGAAATGATGGAGGAGGGGACAGGGCTCCAGTGACACTTAATGGAAGGGATGCAGAAATCCCCTGAGGGGCTGAGAACATGGAGACTGTGACCCTTCCATATGCCTCGCAGACCCCAACTGGAGAGGCATCTTAAGTAATTTATCTATGTGAACTCCAGAATGGTTTTGTTTGGTTTTTTTTTTACTTCATGGGATTTTCCACTGGACATGAAGGAGAAGTATGTGTAGTACTTAATAGGAAACTGAAATGAAGGTTGGCTGGTTGATAGTTCTCATGTAAATCAGTAGGCCGGATCCTAGCTTTATGTTCATAATATATTAGAGTGGGAGATCAGCTACTTTTAACAACATCAATCCTCCTTCCTGGGTACCGAGAGCCTGGAAACTCCAAATATGAAGAGTAGGGGAGGGGGTGGGTTGTGTTGGGAGTAAGCCAGGACTTTATAATCTCCTTGTTTCATTTATCCAGGATCAAATCCTCTTCTACATTTCTGAGGCAGCTGCAGACTAACTGACTTGCATTCAGTCAGTGACCCATCAGTAGTGCTTGGTTTAAGAGAACTGTCCTTAAATCAGCATTCATCCTCCTGGCCAAAACTTCCCCCATTCCACATGGAAAAATCCCAATGCTCAAATGAGCCCCAGCTTTTCATCTATAGAAGGAAATCTCAGTGACAGAATTCTTCAGATTGTCTCAGATCAACAAGAGAGAGAGGTCCCACTGAAATCTGACATATCCTCTGGGATCTGTGGGAGTCAAGGACAGTTTTCCCCAGGCAGGCAGCTTTTCCAGCCAGCTCCCTAGCTGCATGGTCTTTCTCTGAGACACTACATGGGAACTATGCAGAAGAGATAATATGGTCCTCTGCCAATTAATTTTTCCTGGCATGTTTCCACAGGCCTGAAGAGCAGAAAACATGCAAAGAAGTAGGAGGGAAGATCTGGCCCTGCGTATTTTCCTGAAAAGCTAGCTCTGTTCCACACAGCTGCTAGTGGTTCTCTCCCTTTATATTTTTCCTAACAAAAAGAGAAGCATAAAGTTACTTAATTATTTTCCTAAGGATATTTTCTGAGCTATTATGCATATTCTGTTATTTGCAAGTGTTGCCTGTTTTATCGCACAGTGGCATTTTTATGCCCTTTATTCTGGCGGGTCAGTAGACCAGCTAGTAAGTCAAATTGCCCTCATTCTGTTCTGCTTATGAAAGATAAGAGCTGGGAACTGGGTAATATCTTCTCAGTGTACTTCTGTAAGCATCCATCCAACCTGCTGCCTTTCCTCATGGCTCACTATGCAGCAATTGGTTTAAACACCTATCTCCAGTTACTTAATAGAAAGAAACCAGCAGAAGAAATTTATTAAATTGAAAGGGAGAAGTCTCAAAAGATGTTTCCTACCTGTAGGAATCCAAACATAAGCACTTAACTCAAATGGGATTAGAGGATACAAGAGAGAAACAGAAGACCTTGTTCCTAAGATCCCGTCCTAATGTTCTTTTCCAAATACACAGTGACATAAATTTCACATATGCACATGCTTATTCCCCCTGCCTCCAAACAAAATTGATGCAGTCTGACTTTTTAATAATCTATTATAAATAGCTGCTCATAAAACCCCCCAAATACTAGAACCAAGGCATAATGAACCTGAACTTTATGTAAAACAGATAAAGAAGAGAAATTTCTCTAGTGAGTGATCAGTTTATGCTGTGAAACATCACCAACAGTAAGGCTTGCAGTTGCTCTCCCTGTCAGCATGTTGTTATTATACATGTACGTGTCTAACCATTAAAAAAATCTTCTAAGCTCTTGGTTTCCTTTGCTGAACTATTTGTTCTCTGGCACACAGCCTCAGAGCCAAAGTACGTTGCATTAATACGCATCTGAAGAGAGTAGAAACTGTCTTCCTACAGATGTGTGTACCTACAAGTGCAGTGGCCTCCTGGTGTCACTGGATGATGATGATGGTAATGGAGATAAGAAATTTGTCTCTCATTCTCAGTAACATCAATAGAACAAAGCACTTAAACACTATTTCTAGTTTCTCTTGTTTTACAGTCTTATCTTGTAGTTCTTTTAGATTCTTCTTCGTAATCCTCTTTTATTTTTTGATATGCATTTTAAGCCAGAAGGCAAAACGCAAAATAGTGTTTAAGCTAAGGATCTATTGCTAAAAATATTACCATATTTTTCATGTTTTCCATATGCTCTGTTTAGTTATATAGTACTTGTATTCTATTCAATCTTTATTGTTGTATGCCCGTAATTAAGCAAACCACTTGATTTTAAGTTCATCTTCTAAAATCTGCTCCCAACACCAAATCTACATTATATCATATTTATCTTCTCTCCATAAACCCCACCTGAGCTGCTGTTGCTTGAGACAGAGGTTCCCAAACTCAGTTTCTTTGAACAGTATGCAGAAGGCCAGAAGAATGGTCCTTGTGAAGGACCTTTGGAAAACTGATTTCTGGCTCAAGCTCAGTATGTGCCTCTTCAATCTTATCTTCTCTACTGAAAACTACGAGTATGTTGAGATACATCTAAAACACGAAGCGTCGCAAAACAATGTAGCTTATTTACACTTCTCCAGGGAGAGAACAAGATAATAAAATTGGTCCAATTTTAGTTGCTGTTCATAATGTGCTGAAAAGTGTTCAGATTGAGTGTTGTCAAAAGCGATGTCATAAACTGTGGTAAAGAATAAAATACTCCAATCCTACATTATGTCAGAATAATTGGTGGGAAAGTATTTTCTCTTGCAGCTCTCAAAGGATAATTTATAATGAATGTCTAGTTTTTCGGGGTGTAATAATGCTCCTTTGAGTCTTAGATATGTGTTTTTTCTGATGCTACGTGACACTCAGAAGTAGCTGGAGAGGACATTCTAAAGTGACAAACTTAGATTTTAGCAGTGTTGAATGTTTACTTCTAATGTATTTTTAGGAAGTATTAACCACAAACTGTCAGAAACTCTCTTTCCAAATCAGTGGCATGGATTAGGTTCCTTGTCCTCATGATGGATGGGTCTTCTACTGAAAAGTAAAAGAAAACTCTGGAAACAGATTTCATCCTCTCACATACTCAGCATGTGTCTTGTTTAGGTTTGTAAGACTCAGATTTCAATATTTAAATAAATCTTTTAATCTTCCCAAGGATCTCAATGGGAAAGGATGATATGCAAATGAAAATTAGCTTAGAGATGTCAAGTTTGGCTGCAGACTCAATCAGACTGGAGTAAAACTTTAGGTGAACACCAGTTAAAGTTACACCCATTGTATTTTTGAAATTTGCTTGCTGAGTGTACTTTGAAGCCTTTCCAGAGTATACAGGAAAAATCTCTTCAAAATTTCAGAAGTTCAGAAACCATCTCCAGCTGAGTCACATTTATAAACACTGGACCGTTTGGTCCCAGTGCTCCAGATCAGATGATTTTTCTCAAGAAACAGGCCTTGCTTCTGCACACACTGACTTCTTATTTACTTTAAAAATATATTTATTGGTGTGGTTTTTTTCATCTATCAGAAGCTATTCTGATCAATGTTAAAGTGACTTTTCAGCATAAGTATTATTATGAGGATGTGAAAATGTCATGATTATCCTTTCTATTTAAAATGAAATTTTGAAAAGTCTCTACTTTCCCCATAGTATTTGTATTGGTAAGAAAACTTTCATACCTTAAGACAGAATTTGGATCTAGAAACCTGGATTAATTTTATACATGGATTTCTCAGTTTGGGTAGAGAATACTGAAACCTTATGCAGGTGTTTTCCTAAATGTTGTCTTTTCCTTTCAATGTAAGTTGTCTAGAACAGTGTTTGGTAAGTCCTAATATTCAGCATTTTCTCGATGTCCTGACTCTGTAACTGAACCCAGTCATCCTGACAGTTCCCAAGATACACAGGAAAAAACGCAGCAGGAGGAGGAGCTGAGGCATTACCTTTTCCTGTTCATTTGAAAATCAGTGAGTATACTATAACTTGGCTAGCTTTCACTGAGGCAGGTATGGAGCAAAACATCATCCATCCACCTAAAAAAACCAACATCCACCTAACTCCAGCTGCCAGCAAAGCCCTTCTCACACAGCAGCATGGTACCAAAGGGATTACCAGCAGCTCAGACTTAGTGACAAGATGCAGACACTACAGCACATGATGGCTTGCTGCTCTGCTTATCCCAAAGGTATTCCCAAGCCAATTGCATAAGTTGTTCTGAAAATGCTGGCTGTAAAACAATGTTGTTTGTCTATCTTAGTAATTTAAGCAATGGTATTTATTAAATCTAAAGCTGAACTGCCTGATTCTCCACACCCTTCATAGCAAAGCTCTCCAGTAGTGCACAGCAAGCCCTTTAATGGAGCTGCACCTATTTATACCAGTAGACATGATACTCCTAGATCTTCAGACAAGGATTATTATCTGTGGATAAAAAAGCTGTCATAAATTTGCCTTGTTATGCATTATTTCTGAAAATACTTCACAATGTTTTACAAACAGTACAAAAAATTCTGGTTTCCCATCTTTGCAAGCAATAACAATTAGAATGGCAGGGGATATAAGCAGCATAATAAACCAGCCAAAGGAGCAAAGACTGAAAAGCAGAGGTACCGAGTCCAGTTACTTGCTATGAAGCTCAGGGGAATGATTAAGTGATATCCATAATTTCTTCTATACAGGAGAAAGCAACAGTCCAAGAAAATAAAATAAAGTTTGACAAAACTCCTAGAGAAGGGATGAGGCAATTTTTTAGTATGACAGTATTGCCATTGCATCAAGCCTCTCCTCTAACAAGATGTTCAGTGCATCTCTAATACCTTTCAAGGATTCCAAGGCTCCAAATAAACACTAAGAGATGGATTATGACTGACCATTCTATGGCTACAGAGGGTGATGGATGCAGAATAAAGTGCTCCCCTAAGTCATGTGGCCCACATGAGGACCAGCAGGTTGCAGTCTTGCCCAGAAGGCAGGAGCACAGGATCTTCTTTGGTTCTCCTCACACAGAAAAGAGAGGGAGCTGTGGCTCTGTCCTTCCTGCTCCTCCACGTTTGGACAAGGAGAGGTAAGTACAAAGCACAACTCAAAGGAATACACTATCAAGGCTTCCCACCGTGCAAATAAAGAATTCTAGGAAGTTTCCTTCTTTGTTAAGCAAAATGCTTCCTGATTTCCCCATGTAACATTACCTCTCAATGACAATTTGACTGATTAACTGAACAGTAGTTTAATCTGCTCCCAACTTATTACACTCCATAACAAAACTATTTGAATCTATGGGTGTAGTGTTTCCTGTTGTACAGACAGATGTAAAGATTCCTGGAAACTTCAGCTGAGCATCTCACTAGTAACACTTCCAACCACAGAAACAATTGAGAGCCAAAGGGGCTGTGGGTTTGGTTTTCCAGTTTTTTTCCAGTTGTTAAACATTTTGCTCAAAAATTGAAAAATACTTTTTTTCTTTTCCAGATAGTTGTTTAATCACTGCTTGAGGTTGAAAGAAAGTGCATTGGAGCAGATGGCAAGAACACAGGATTTAAGCAGGGGACAGATATAACTATATTAGGGAGCTTGGAAGATAAATCTCTTGAAATCTTGTGGCAGACGTGATCATTACTTTGTTTACATAGATGAAATATTACTAGTTTCAATTAACAGTTGCTGTTGACCATATTTGGTATCTTTCCCCTTCAGATGATCATTAAAACCTGTTGTAAATCATCATGGTTGTGCTACTTCCATACTGTGCATAAATCACATAGGCATGCCAGCATCTCAATCCTTTATAGAAAATGTGTAGATAGATATTTATACAACATAAAAAATGGTGCTTGCTTCCTTTTAAGCAGTTTACCAGTAACGTCTCTAGTGATGTGCTGTCTCTGGTGATGTACCAGGGAAGCAGAAAAAGAAGGACATCTGCATTCAGCCTCTGCTGTGCTGCCAATCCGTGCTTTGCCTCTGGCTCCCTCCCCAGTGCTGCCAGCAGTGCCCCCGTCGCAAACAGCTCAAATATAATGCACGGTTCTGATTCCCTACATCTGGAGCGTGGGAAGGCAGCACAGTAAAGAACAGTATTCTCTCTCTGTGCAAAAATCCATAGGTTGTGTGAGAGACAGTGAGGAAATACCGTGTCATCTGTGTGCACCTTCCTTGCTGCCGAGACGTGTGGAAGAGCCTTTGCTGACCTTGGGAAAACAATGTTTTGCAGATGTAAAGAGGCAGTCCTCTTAAAGCGGGTGTGTGTGTGTGTATATTCACTTTACCTGTAAATATATATATATTTACATGTATGCTTGGGCGAATTCAGAAGCTGCTGCTTGGATACACTCTTTTTAAAAGCTGTGATTTTTAAAATATTAAGAAAAACCCCAAGCTGGTTCAGACTGCTCTTGTGTTGCTCTAATTCCACCTCATCCCTTCATCACTGCCGGAAATGAGAAACAAGCAGAGGTGTAAGCCTCAGGAGGTGTTCTGGCATTAATCACAACACCTTTGGGAGCAAATATTAGCACATCAGTTGAACACAGTGAGTGAGAGGAGCTGTGAAACATCCATCTACTCTTCAGCATGGCATTCTTAGTAACATTTTTCTCCTGCAGCGCTAAACTCTAAACACATAGGGTGTCTAGTGTCTATTTGAACCAGTTTTGTCTGGCACAGACATTTTTATCAATTAAAGTATTTCTTATGCTTGGTTTCAAGTTTAACTGAATGGACTGAAAAGTTCTTTTTGCCATGATTGAAGCAGGAAGCTCAGCCTCCTTATTAAGGGGTAGAAGCTAATATATGTATATTATGTATTAAGCATAAACCTTCCTCCAAAAGGAAACAGGAAGATGGTGCTAGTTACAGCAATGTTATATTTATCTGATTCTGACTCCTATTTTCCCCTGTAACGAAGGCAAGGACATCACATAGGATCACAGATCAAAAAGTAGGAGTATGTAAGTGTAAATGTCACAGACTGTGCACCTTACTAGAACCTGGATATTAATTGCACAATTAATATTAATGGCACTGCATTTATAAAGTCAGACCTGTATAGGTAAGCACTCTAAAATCAGGAGATAACAGAACTAAGGTGGCAGATACCACAACTGTGCTGCAATTGTGAGAAATGATTACACAGTTTCAACAAAAAATTATACAATTTTCTTCTCATAAGTTGACAAGTAAATTTAGCAATATTTTATATTTCTTTAGTGTTTCTCACCCTGATGTACTTGTGTGAACTAAGTGCAGTCAGACTCGTGGAATAACTTAGTCAAAGAGTAAGAATAGAAAATAGCACTTACGGGTTATATAAATGAAATATTTTCTACTATATTCTCATTCCTTAGGGAACTATATGCTTTAGCAGACATCCAGTTGGGACATCTTATAGTAAACTGATTTTAACTGATGACTTTTTTATGATAATAAAAAGTTTCTAGATTCAGGCAATGACAGAAGAACTTTACTTAGTGTCAAGCAATTAGTAATTAATGAAGTACTAACTAGATGCCAAAATGTAAGATATACTCTTTCAAATCACTTGTTACAAGATTTAAAAGGTACTTCTTGAGTACTTTTCTGCAGTACTCAGAAAGCTTGGCTGAAAGGCAGCAAAATTAATTTGATTTTATATTAGTGTATAGTTTTAATCCCAGAGCATGGTATGTCCAGTCAAATTAAAGTACTATTTTTCTTTTTTTCTTAAAATGTGTAGAATAATTTGGGTTATAATCTACACAAGAAAAGCCAATTACATTAAAGTAACTTACATTAGGAATGTTTTATTCTAAATTGCTTCTGTTACATTCTGTTAATGAAAAAGTATAATAAACTGTACTCTGCTGGCATTTTTATAGACTTAGAACTTACAACAACAAGTGCTCTGGTTTGCAATGTCAACATTTCATTACAGCTGCTCCTGCAAGCGTATTGCAGTTTGTGTGTGGAAGCACACGCGTTTGGTGTTGCCTAATGGAAAAATGGTTCGTGTGTGTGAAATTAAAAATAGACAGATACATTTCCTCCTCTCAATTGGTAGATTACGTTAAAGATGCAAGATGTTGCTGTCAAAAGGAAATGTTATATCCTCTGTAATTTGGGAGGGTTGGGTACAGTGAAGCTGGTTGCAGTGTTGCAGAGAGATGCAGCTTGTTGGGCAGTGAATTATAAACATAATCATTGCTCATAAAATCTGGGATACGTATGTCCAAAAAAGAACCTCTGAGATCCATAGTAAATAATTATCCAGAATACTGCAAGCTGGCCAGACAAATACCATTCCTAAATTTGCTCTCTTGGGTGAAAGTTGGCGATGGCCAGTGTGGTGTCCTGTGGGCTGTAAGATTTTCAGCTGTGTTCACTTGGAGCAATTCCCATGACTGTGTTGGTTCAGGTTCGGCCCTCTGCACCCATTCCCTCACAAGCTGCCAGTTGCAAGGGACAGAGGTTTCCTGTTACTTTTGACAGCAGCTTTCTTCATTAGAACCAACTATTTTGCCACATATTTTCATCTAGGCATTTCCTCTTTTCACTGCTTCCTGTAATTTGAATATCTAACAGCACAGCTGCAACATTCAACTAATAATGTATTTTAAATGGAATATTTAGTATAATGGCGAAGATCTGTACCTATAAAATAATAAGGAACATCAGCTAAGTGTATAGAGTTGACAACTGAGTATTAGAAGGCTGTTTCTCAGAAAAGATTCTGGAATCATAGGTGAAAAGCAGCTAAACATAGGGCTCTGGTGTAAAACTTGAGTGGAATTGGGCATTTCAGTTTCACAGTCTAATGTACATTCTCCTCTCTGCTCATTCTGTAAAACTTTTTAATATGAAATGATGGCGAGACAGCATTTTCTTGTTGTCTCCTTTTATCTCTTGACACATTGCATGCATGACTGTTCATAAACTGAGGACAGATTTCTACTGAAGCACTGCCTAGGATGCCTGAGCATTTCTTAAACTATTTCCTTTGGTTTAGACTCCTCTGCGATGCCTGCACAGAATTCTTTCCTCCAGTATGCACTGCATCGTACTGATGATTATTTATCAGTATTGAACGTCACTATATTTTCTTCCTACACAGCTGGGTCACTCCCAGTATCTTCACAATCTGCCCCACAGCTGGGAGTAACGTTGTATCTCCCACAAATGTTGTCTCTTTCTGTACCATCTTTTTTCTAGATTATGTTGAGTGTATTTACAACAAAATTAAAACCACCTTACTCTTTTGGATTTTCACCATGGTTATGAATGACTATACATTCTCCTGTTCAAGCTCTGTTAGTTTTTGGTCCATGACATTGCTTTTTTCCTCACAACCCATTATGTAGTTTTTCTGGAAGCGTTAGGGAGAGGATTGTAAAATGTCTTTGAAAATTTGTCACCTAACCCATATATACACCCCTAATGCCAAGAAGCTTGTTTTACAAGATAAAGTAGTTTGTCCCCTGCTTTAGTGAAGGAGAATAGCTTACAAAAAAAATCCCATTGCTTCCTCCTTCTGAGGTGTTTTTACTACTTTTTCTTTTCTCTTATTTCTCGATGAGTTTAGAGCTCTTTTCCAACCTTAACAATTCTACAATTCTGTAATATTTTCTTATTTCTATGTTAAAAATTGTTGTGTTTACAAATCTGGTGAAACATTCCATCCACTGACTCACCTGTTGAAAACCTTTGCAGCAGGATGGCATTTGGCATTTTATTTTCTTTCCATTTATTATGGTTCAGAATGAATTTCATACTGTGCCAGATTACCGTGGTAAAAAAAAACAACCAAAAAACAAGAGGAAAGAGTGTTCTCTTTCTAGGCACAAAGCTTTATTAAAATTGGGGAAATGGCACTGTACCTAAAAGTAATGCTTTTCTTTGCTTATTGTCAAACTGTAGTTTCACAAATCCTTCCTGCATTATTTCCCCATCACGGATTTAAAAGCTGGTACCCTCTTTCCAGCCTGCTGGACTTGTTTAATCGGTATCATGGTACCTATATTCTCACCAGTCTGCAAGTCTATTAAAAATCAGACACTCTGCATAGCAGGTGGCTCTATATTTCATTAAAACCCATAGCAGGTGGCCATAGATCCAATGGCAGCAGTTCCAGTACAGGAACAAATTACCAACCCCATCTCCCATAGATGTGAAGGAAGCAGCGACTGTCTTAACTCCACGACAGGATTGAAAATAAGTCAATTCACAATTTAATGAGATTAGGCATTGCTTTCAAAGCATTCAGAATACATATAAATGGTAGCTATTAATTATTGCAATAACTCACTGGGGCCGGAGCCTGCCTGGCTGAGGCTGCGGATGGGAAGGTGGCGATGCCGATTCCTTTCCCCACGACAGTAGCACTGCCAACTCTGGCGACTGTAGAGCAACTCTTGCAAAACCTTGTGGTTTTCTGAGGGCTTTCACTCCAGAAATGGTGCAAACACCTTGAAGGCCTTGCTTTCCCCTCATAAACTGATTATTCCCTAACGACTGTGGGAGCAGAGAAAAAAATCGTAAGAGTTATTGCACTGCGTCCCTTCAGAGCGGAGCTCTTAGCAATGTAATAGTTTTTATTTTGGGGCCAGTTCCTTTCCTTGCCGCCGTTGTCTTTTCGCTCTTTAGGGAGCGGCGCCTCACGGAGAGCCCAGCCTGGAGGAAAGGAGGCTCGGAGGGCCCTTCTGGCTCCCCACAGCTCCCTGACAGGAGGGGGCAGCCGGGGGGGGGTCGGGTCTGCTCCCACGGAACGAGGGGCAAGACAAGAGGGAATGGTCCCAAGCTGCGCCAGGGGAGGTTTAGGTTGGACAGCAGGAGGAGTTTCTTCACAGAAAGGGTGAAGATGTAAATGTAAATGAACTTTGCAGTGAGGGTGGCAGAGCACTGGAACAGCTGCCCAGGGAGGGCGTGGAGTCTCCCTCTCTGGAGACATTCCAAACCCGCCTGGACGCGTTCCTGTGTCACCTGCTCCAGTGACCCTGCCTGGGCAGGGGGGTTGGACTGGATGATGTCCAGAGGTCCCTTCCACCCCTAACAGTTCTAGGGTTCTGTAATTAGACACTGGAAAGGGCTGCCCAGGGAGGCGGCGGAGTCACCGTCCCTGCAGGTGTTTAGGGAAACACTGGGCGTGGCACCGAGTACCTTGGTCTGGTTGACAGGGTGGCGTGGGTCACAGGTTGGACCCGCTGATCCCGGCGGTCTTTTCCAACCTCATTGATCCTCTTGAGGGAGAGAGCGGGAGAACTCCCCGCCCTCAGCGCCGGTGAGGGGCGGGGGGGGCGGCGCTGAGGCGGCGCGTGCGCAGCCCGCGCGGCAGCGGGAGGAGGCGGGTCGGGGGGATCTCTGCGCGCATGCGCGGGCGGCGCGGGCGCCCCCCCCACCCCGTGTGTGTGTGAGTGAGTGTGTGAGGGAGTGTGGCCGCGGCCGCCCCGCGCCTGCGGAGCCGGGGGCGCGCAGGGACCCGCGCAGACACCGCAGCCCCTCCGGCAGCACCTCCGAGCGGCCGGCCCGCCGTCATCCATCCCCCCGCTCGCAGGGGAGCTGCGCTGTCGCGGTGGNCCTGGGCAGGGGGGTTGGACTGGATGATGTCCAGAGGTCCCCTCCACCCCTAACAATTCTAGGGTTCTGTAATTAGACATTGGAAAGGGCTGCCCAGGGAGGCGGCGGAGTCACCGTCCCTGCAGGTGTTTAGGGAAACACGGGGCGTGGCACCGAGTACCTTGGTCTGGTTGACACGGTGGCGTGGGTCACAGGTTGGACCCGCTGATCCCGGCGGTCTTTTCCAACCTCATTGATCCTCTTGAGGGAGAGAGCGGGAAAACTCCCCGCCCTCAGCGCCGGTGAGGGGCGGGGGGGGCGGCGCTGAGGCGGCGCGTGCGCAGCCCGCGCGGCAGCGGGAGGAGGCGGGTCGGGGGGATCTCTGCGCGCATGCGCGGGCGGCGCGGGCGCCCCCCCCACCCCGTGTGTGTGTGAGTGAGTGTGTGAGGGAGTGTGGCCGCGGCCGCCCCGCGCCTGCGGAGCCGGGGGCGCGCAGGGACCCGCGCAGACACCGCAGCCCCTCCGGCAGCACCTCCGAGCGGCCGGCCCGCCGTCATCCATCCCCCCGCTCGCAGGTGAGCTGCGCTGTCGCGGTGGGGAGGAGGAGGAGGAGGAGGAAGAGGAGGAGGAAGCCGGCGCCCGCCTCCGCGGGGCTCATTGTCCGGCTTCTTGGTGGAGGAGGAGGAGGAGAGAAGAAAGGAGGCTTCACCCCGGCTCGCACGCCGGGCCCTGCAGGGCTGTTGCCGGCCGGGGATTGGAGGCGCTCCGTCCCCTCCCAGATCCGGGGAGGGTCCCGGCCCCCCCGGGGCTCCGCCGCCCACCTGCCGCCCTCTCCTGTTCCTCCTCCTCCTCCTCCTTCTCCTCCTCCTTCTCGCACGGGGGCGGCGGGGAGCGGGGCGCCGAACCCCCTCTCGCCGGTGTGTGCGCGGGGGTGCGCGCGGGGCGCCAGCCTGGTTGCGGGACGGAGGGATGCGGGGCTGCGGGGAGAGATGTTCGCCCCCCCGGTGCCTGCGTGCGGGGCTGAAGAGTGGGTTATAACGTGGACACCTCCCCGTTGCTGTCCGTGGAGCCCCCGGGGACGGGGGTGTCGGTGCGTGGGGACGGGCAGAGCCGCGTCCGCGCGTGGGGCACCGCGGGGGCCGGAGGGCGGCCGGGGCGGAGCGGGCGGCGCGGAGGCTGTGGCGGCGAGATACCGCTATCCATCGGTCCTGCCCGAGGGGTGGGCCCAGCGACCGGGACACGAGGGGCAAGGCAGCGCACAGGGATGCGGACACGAGGGACGGGGCAGCGTACAGGGGTGGGGTCACGAGGGGCGGGGCAGCACGAAGGGATGGGGGCACGAGCGACAGGGCAGCGCCCAGGGATGAGGGCGCGAGGGACAGCAGGGACAGTGGGTTTAAGCAGGGGATGAACGCCACGTCGCACCACTTTCATATAAACCAGGGTAATTTCTGAGCGTGTTGCCTTCCAGTAGATGGGAATCTGCTTTAGAGGATGGACAAATAGATGCTGTTTATTAGACGTGAGGCATGTTTAGTATTATTTCTTTCCTGGCAGCAGATGCTGGAAAAGCAATTCTGTAGATATATTTGAAACAATGAGTGGTGATGACAGGTAATAGTTTGGAGTAACTTGCCCTGTGGATTTAACAGTAGTTCCAGGCCTGGTGAAATTCTGTGGATGTGTTTATCTGTTTGCAGGTTTCCTATACTGACACTATTTGAGAGATCCCTCTACTGACAAGAGGTGCCTTTGCACAGGTCTTATTCCTGCACCTCTCCTTCTGTGCCTCTGCTGAATTAAGGAGCTTTGCAATCACAGCTAGCTAGAAGAGGTGGAGACTATTTCTTTTCAAAGGGGATCAGTAGATAACCAGGCAGTCAAATGTTTGATTAGGCCTACAGCTTTTTAGGTTTTCTCAAGATTGGAAAATATGGGATGCACAATGATTATTTTCTCTTTTTCTCTTATCACTGCTTGCTTCTGCAGCTGACTTCATTTTAGTTGTACTATGGTTGTGTTTATTTCTAAACAAAATGGGTGTAACATTCTGTGCATGCCAGCCAGTGGTTTGAGACCCTTTTTGGTATATAGACTTATTGCATGTGTTACTGTTTGTGCATAATTTTATTGAATGAACTTCAACTCACCAGGTGTTTGTTTTAAAACATTATTAACTCTCGACAGGCATTAGAAATAATACATGGACCAAAGCTTGAAAACTACTCATGCATTTTTTTCATGTATTATTGTAAGGTGTAGTATCTGATAACAGAGCCAGAGGACTTCCATAGGTCCCTCTGCATGAGCTGTACTGCCTTGGACCTTGCATTTGGGAGTTGATATGATCCACATGGGTGCCAAAACATCTGGAGTGAGTTGGCACCATCAAGTGCCACAGCATAACGTTGTACAGAAGTTGATAATTATGTTTTTCTAGCAGTGTCTCTGATTAATCTGGAAAATATTTTATGTTTCTGGGCTCTATAAGTAAATTCATTTTTTTAAAAATTTCATTTCTATAGTGGTCTTTTTTTTTTTTTTTAACGAGATCTCTTGCAGAAGCAGAACTATTTCTGCTTTCCACAGCCTCTGCACATCCCTGCTCGTGGGTTGTCCGCAGTCCTGCTCAGAAGTTGGCTAAAGCTGGGTCACTGGAATTGAGAGGGTGCCCTCTGGTGACATCTGTATTTGGAGTTTGGGCTGCATGTAAAGGAACACTCCAGCTAATCTGGAATTAAATATTCCTCCCAGCACAGCTGGGGGTGTGTCCTGCACTGAGGTGCTGGTGTGGCATGGCCGAGACGAGATGGGGGGATGAGCACTTGTGAATTCATGTGGAGGATGTACAGCAGTCACCTGCTGTCTGTGAGCCCCCCTGTGAAATATTCTGCCTTGTAATTTATTTTGCTGCATTTTGATAGAAATGCTTAACTCAGTCTAATGGAGACAACGCCTCCCCACACCCCCACCCCCCAAGAAAACCCCCTTCATGAGGTTATCCTGTTTACTCACCACTGGGTTTTGTTTGTTTCTTTAGGGGTTTTTCCTGTAGAAATGTGGGGGTTTTCCTGCAGAGTTTTGGAGAGGTCCTTTCCTTTCCACGCTTTTATCTTGCCTCGTGACTGTAGATTAAAAATGCCAATGTTTAGATGTTTTATTGATCTTTATGCTGCTCAGCACTAATGAACAAGAATGAAGATACAGGGCTAACTTTAACTTCAACTACTTGTGTAAACTTTGATTTTTGAAATTGACTGTGTTTGTACAGAAAAGTAATGCAGTCATAGTGTGCTAATGTTCTGCTTCATGTGTTTGAATATTAAAAGGTTTGAATTGATAAGCCACACCTCCATCTTAATCAGTTTGTTCCACTATTTTTTTTTCATTGAGATTAGGGGTTAATCTTTTCCTTTATATTTGCTTGAAGCTGAGTCATTTGAGCTCCTCCTTCCATTCAATAACTAAAGCTGAGTTGAAAATATCCTTTAGGGGTGGGGAGTGTAATTGGTTGCGTTTTGTCTAAGTATAAGCCACCGAAGGCATGATGTATTTCTCTTCTAAGTGTTGGTTTACAGCTCTTGTTAGAAAACACACTTAGAAATGTATTTTGAAAATAATAAGGAAACATTTCTGTTAAAAACCTTTCCATTTAAATACCTGGAACTGCTGCTGTAGGAATCATCTTTTAATATAAGTGTGTGTGTCATAGTTATTGCATGAGCAGAAGCTTTGTGGGCTTCATGTTTTGTCTGTTTATGAATTAATCACCTTAAAAGACCGCTGAAGCGAGTGTGTCTTAATGTTGCAGTTGGGCATTTTAAGTAGATGCTCTGTATGCTCAGTCCCCTGGAACATGAGGCTGTGTGACTGAAACTCTTTTTCCTTTGCAAAGATCCATAAAAGCCTTGTAGGTTTCTAGGGAAAGTGGCATTGGAGTCCTAGTTGTGGGCAAGCTGGTCCCACCTGGACTTCTGTCCAGCAGGAAGGGGCCATCCAAAATGGGAGCTGGAGCAAAGCAGTGTGAAGTGTCTGAGGGCTCCCAACGCTGGCTCTGTGCAGTCAGGAGGAGCTGTGCGGAGAAGATGGGGGGACAGGGAGAGTGTGGCCCGAAGCCCTAAACACGGAGGGTGTATTGTGCAGCGTGGTGTGTTGTGAACGCTGGAGCTGCTTGCCGTGACTCAGAAGTTAGAATGGCATAAATGATGGGCACTGAACCGGCTTGTGGCCAAGGGAGGCTCTTCCCAGTCTGTGTTTCAGTTTATAGGAGAGTTTGTCTAGGAAAAGGGACCTGTTTGCTAAATCCTACAGCACAGTAAATAAAACACTGGGAAATCTAGTGAGTCACCACAAAGTATTTTCAAATACAGTGTTCCTGACCTGCATATGAGGTTGTTCCTGACTCTCTTGGACTTGCTGCTCTGAGGTGTGCCGCTCTAGTACACTCTCAGCTGGTGTTTTCAAAACTCCTGACAAGCTTCCAGATGGGCTGTAGGCTGTCATATGGCATAAGTGGTGTCTGCCTTGAACCCATGGAGATCCCCTAAGTTTGCTCATGGAGTCCTTCCTACCTCAGCCTTATTGTGACTGTAACGTTTTACATGTCAGTAACTTCAGCACAGACAAACAACAGCTCCATGGGTAAGGTGTACTGTTCCACAAGGAGAGGATTCCCTTTCTCTTCCCCTTTGTTGTCCTACAGTCCTGACTACAAGAATGACAGTTCAGGTAAAGCTGGAAAAAGAAGCAGCTGTGTACCCTAGAGGGCCTGGAGGCTTTGCCCTTATTTCTATAGGTCTGCACTGTTTAGGTGTGTTTTGGCTCTTTCTATCAACTGCATCAACAAGTCAAGGTTTCCTGCCCCAGAAGCTCCCTGGCTGTGCTGCAGTGCACACCTTTGCCTGGCCCTGAGACGCTCTAGAGCTGCTTGATCAGAATATCAAGAAATGCTCTTCTCAGCCCCTCCTGAACATCATATCTGTGATTTAAAAACCTGCCTATTTCTCAGTGGTAAAGAGCAGCCTCCTTTCTTTAAAGATTAAGGCTCTAACATGGCAGTTGATTTGATGCCAGACTTGAGAGGACAACGCATCCATTGCTGCTCGATGGTCAAGGGGAAGGCTTTCCCTTTTCTCTTTTGCAGGCAGATACTGTTTGCAGTCCCCTATGATAGGACAGATCTTGATTCAAACTCTCAAGAATAGTTATTTATTCTGTTTCTATGAGACGTAGGACTTGTGGCCTGTTCTCCATGCCTGTTTCAGAATTTCATTTACATTTAGACGTACACATAGATTCCGTAGGCAAGGGAAGCTTGAGTTGCATGTGAACGTGTGCCTGCCCTATTTTCCCTGGTCTGTCTGAGGAGACTGCGAGTCTCTCCCACGTCTTGCAAGGGTGACCACAACAGTTAATGTAGCTCAGTGCCTCATCAGTATGTAGTTGAGATTTGAACATGGATTAGAACAAGCTGGCTGAAGTTCAATCCAGATAAAATATACATGATGATGTGGATGTAATTATCAGCCTCCCTAATTGAAGGGCTGCATTTGCCATTTGGTAGAAGTGTTAGTGCCCTCTGGTGACTCACATTTATTACTTGTTCTTAGCTATCATATTGAAGCAGTAAAATCAGTTTTTTTAAGTCTTTGACTGGAAGACTGATACCCCCTCAACTAATTAGACCTGGAAAATTTGATTGGAAGTCATCTTTGCTCTTCCTCCCGTGCATTTTAGATAGTTTTGTAGTTCCTAGTGCAATTAAGGAAATATGACAAGCCTGTTACGGAGTTGAAACCAGCACGCCCAGGTATAAGCAGAACTGCCAATGAGGGAATTTGATTGTCAAGCTTGCTATGATCTCCTCTGCCAAAAAGTGGTTGGCCCAAACTATTAATTTCTTGGAGCTCATGAATCTCTTGACTTACGCTGCTCGTCCTGTGTGTCCGGCAGCTGTCTGAGGGCTGAAGTGCTCAGAGCAGAAATGGGTTACAGGGTTTGCAGAGGAGAAGCTTGAGATACCCTGGCTCTCGTGCTGTAATTCCATTTTAAAGGGATTTGGATGCAAAATGTGGCGCAGAAGGTTTTGCTGGCTTTGGAGCTGCCTCGGCAGCACTTAGGCTTTGGGATATGTACGTGTCACCTCTTTTCCTCTTTAATGGAGCAGTGCTACTGGCAGCAATCAATGAAGTCTGAAGTGACCTAGGTCTGGCTGTCCATGCTCTGACTGTTGCTGTAGTAGTGTGGCATTAAAAGCTGTTTGATTTGTGCCTCCCTCATTATTCATTAAGGGACAGCTTGGAGACTATGGAATCTGCTCTCATTGAAGTGGGCTCAGATTGATTGTGCTGGGGAAGAAGGATATTGATCTTTTTCAGAAGTCAAAGGTGTATTTCTTAGATAATAGTGGCTAGATAAAACTGGCTGAGATCCTGAAAAAAGTGATCCTAATGCAGTTTGTAATTTGGATTGTTTTTATCACATTATTAATGTGCCCAGGGTTTGGGGTAATTGTCTAGACTATAGTATTATATTTTAATTTAGATTTAGAATTAGTATAATGTCACAGAGTGACTGGACTCGGACCAATAAGTGAATAAACAGGGCTAGTACAAATCACATTTTCTGCTGTGATACATCCTTTTCAGATTAATGTGTAGGCAAGCAGAAGCCTCCAGAGAAAAGCTGAAGGTCTCAAATTACTGTTTGTCTTTATAAACGTCATGTATGAAGTTGTCTGAGGAGGTGTGTAAGCACAGGTGGACTTGTGAGTTCTGTGTAAAACTCAAATTTATAAGCTCTGTTAATGGTTGTTTCTAGTCCACTTCTTTTATTGCCGGGTTGTTTGCTTAATCTTCTAATTGCTCTGAATTTCTGTTGCTTGCTTGATAACTTTGGGGTCCTCCACAGTTGTAACTAATTTAAGTTGGTTTGTAATTGAATTAGGTTGTGACCCCATGTGCAGTGGGGCAGCTTATTTATTGACTGCTCACTTCTCACACTGTATTGGCAGAGAGATAATGTAGTAGAGAGAACTGCATCAGGGAACTTACCCAGCTAAGAAATTAAGCTTTTTTTTTTTTCCCCCACCCTCCTTGCCTTGTTTTTCAGTTTGATAGTTCCCCCAAACTGTTCACTTCAGCCATACAAAATCTTGGGCTAATGTCATAGCAGAGAAAGGAATAGGAAAAAGCATTAGTGGTGGAGATAACTGGCAAGTATAAAATCAAGTTCCCATAAACCAGCTGAAATGAAAAGTGGATCAGATGACATTTGTTTATAGCTGAGCTTGTGGAGTGTTGGTTTCTGGTTATCTTGAATCCCTAGATGGGTGTGCAAGTCTGGGAGCTTGGGATAAACTTTGTTTCAGATTTTTTGCGGAAAAATTTGAGGCACTTTAGGATCCTTGTTGCACTTCTGGAAATTCCTTTTGCATAGAGCTAAACTCTACCATTGTTTCACCTTTTACAGTTGGCTGGTGAAGTGAGTGGAGAGTGATGATGGTGTTACTGGAAACTTGGTAATATAGCTGAGCGTGTCCAGAAATCTGTAAAGTATTTGGGGGATTCCAAATGCATCTGCAATTAGCAGATGCAAGGTGTTAGAATGCTGGTAGCATTGCACAGTTTCCTACATGTTCATTTTGGATTTCAAAATGCACATAAATTCTAAGTGCCAGATCAGTAGAAGATAGAAAGGTCCAAAGATTCCAGCTACTCACTCTCCAATTACTGCATCACTGTTTTGTGCTGTCACTAATTAGTGAACTTTAATATTATGAAGTGTATTGATAAAGCACAGGGTTATGTGGATGACTCATAACTGTTGTATTTCCTCTCCCACGGTCCTGTAATTAACTTTCCCTTTGTGGTTAAAGGGCACCTCAACAGCGCTGCGGTTGCTGGCCTGTGCAGACCACTCTGCCAACAGCCACTTTTCCCATGTGCTTTATTGGTAAGCCTACCTGAGTAGTGGCAGCTATCTCGTTTATTTTTAGAATATTAGTCATGTACTTTTGGGCTGACCAGTTTGTTTAGGCATTAGTCATCAGGCTTGTCTGGTAAGTACCTCTAAATAATTTTGATATTATTATTGATCAGACTTAGACAGAAATATGCCAACAGGCATTTTGGAAAAGAATAATGTACAAGAGTAGAATCCATTGAGTTCAGTCCTTCCATGCAGTTGAAGTGATTTGCAAGTATTTTCTGGAGCTCAGAGTGCAAAATTACTAATGTACTGGCAAGATTTCTGTTTGGCTACACGCAAACGCTCTGCTTCTGAGAGACACGAGTGTGGTGGACAGTGAGCAGCGTGAAACTTGAGGCATTTGGTAGGGTGGGTAAAACTTGCCCCTTGCAGGTCTGCCTTTAAGATAGGATGAGGTTAAACATCACCTAGCTATGAGGCTTTATTACTATTACCTTTTAATATGTCCTTCACTGATGGTGTCAGGTGTGTGGTTTCTTAAAAAATTGTTTTCCATGTTATTTACATTATAGCAAATGTCCCTCTATAGTAGAAATGGCTTTGCTTCTTCGTGTTTGAAAAGTGCTTTGCTCACCACCCATTGCTGGTTGTTCGCTCTGCTGGTTATAATTTCTTACAATCTGCGTCTGTGGTTTTTTTTCCCTCCCAGGCTGGGCCTATTTTGGATTTATTTTGAACAGATTTTGCCAGATAGCTCTTTGATAATAGATTTTGGTATTCTTAGTGATATGCCTTGCTAAGTTTTTAATGGTGCTTTAAACAAGTACATATGTTGTGTTACATTGGACGAAGGAAGGTAGTAGTACCAAATCTAATCGCAGTGTGAAACTGTGATTCTTTGGTTATCTTTTATACCCTTGTGTACCTATAGGTATGCTGGCAAAAGATGACTTTATTGGTGGAGGTTGTTCAGCTCTACTGCCAGTAGCTATTAAAGTGGTCAAGTGTCCACCTGGAATAATTTTAAAGGAATTTGGAGAGGAAAATGATGTTAACAAAATTGTAGTCAGGAGTTGAAACAAAAAGACAAGCTTGGTAAGTTTTCACTGGAGACGGGTGCCAGAGGTACAGTGTTTTGTAAAGCTGAAGGCACATTAAAGCAATATTAAGTGAAAAAAGCTACTTTTGAGGTACGGTATTTCTTTACCTTTGAGGAACGGCAGGTAAGCAGATGGAGTGCTCTAGGACCTGCTTGTGAGTAGCTTCCTCGGTGTCTGCATGTAATGGCTTGCCCTTGTACTTAATTAACTCGCTGACTTTTTTTTTTCATGTGGATAGGGTCTATGTGATGACAGAACTTGAACTGTATTCCATGCTGTGACTTGCCTTTAATACTTTTGAAAAGTCAGTCCTGACTCTTCTGAAGCTGTCTTAGTGGTGGGAAGGCTTCTTCAATTAGGAGCTAGTTCACGTTTGAGATAAGGCAATTTAATTTCTCTTCAAAGAGGTATTTCTCTAGCTGTGTGTAAGCTGGCATTCGGGGACATGGGTTTGTTAAGAAGAGAGGTCTAAACCTGTGTTTGAGACCAGCAGTTGGAACTGTTCTAATTTCTTCTGGTTTTGGTCATGAATGCCGTATGAGTGGGAGGGAGAGGGGAAAGAAATATTCTCGTTATTTGTTGTCGCACATTGCTAAATGATTTTTTTGTATGTCCGATGGAAAGTTTTAAAGTATTTAAGGTGACATTATGCCAGTGCTTATAGAAAAACTTACTAAGTATGCAAAATGGGTATGAATTCTTAAGCATATTTAGACTAAGAGGAGTGAACAATATGCACTATTGATTTGAGGCTGATGTGGTTTTGTTGAAGAATAATTCTTGATCTCAATTGTATTCCTTACAAGACAGTAAAGACATTAATTGAAAGGGTGTTGTTGAGGCCAAAAAGTCTTTTATAAAGGGTAGGTTTGGAAAATGTGAAATCTGTTGTGCAGGTCTGTGTGTTGATACAATTCAGAGGTGTGTTGTGTTTGTGTTGCACTGTTAGACAGACACAGAAATCCAGTTGGCATCTGTTAAGTGATACTGCTAAAAGGGAAGATAGCTCTTTGCATTATTTATCAGACAAACATAAGAGATGTCTTGCTAAGCTATTGCACCCACAAAACTTCGGTTAAATCCCTCATTTGTAAACAAAGGTATGTTGTAGAAGAGTTTAGAGCTTTATTTAAGCTGTACATATTTTTTTTTTTTTAAAGCTAGCTCTTATTTTCCCGACTTAGGAAATGATTTTACATACTTTTTCCTCATGTCTTTTTATGGGGTAACAGTCTTAAATGGAAAACAGAATCAGGCAGTCGTGGAGTTAAGGGACATGGACAGAGGTGAGATCTCTCCAGGGACCAGGAAAAGATAGGCTTCCCTTGCTGCCTTGGGATTTGCCAGAGTTCTGTGTTGCTTTCAGGTGTCAGATTTCTGCGTCTGGTACTGAATGTCGTGGGTATCTTCTTGATTTTACTTGAAGTGAGGGAGGGAAGATGTGGAGAAGTGATGGACTTCAGCAACCAAAGTTTTTGTTGCTTGTCTCTCTCTGGTGTCATCTTTCCCTATTTCGTTCCAGCCCGTTAATGGAATTGGATATCTTTTTTTCCCCAGGGCAGTAGGGTGTGTTTCTATGATCTTATCATTAGACTTGCTGATCACTGTTTCTTTGCACCTTCTGTATTTATGATTCTCCTAAAGTTGGTAGAAGTGCTTTGCTTACAGGAAGAAAATTGCTGTCTTTTGGAATTCATAATTAGCATCTTCTCTGATGCTGAGGAGGCCAATGTTTTTTAATGTAACAATCCTTAAAATCAGAGAACATATCATGGAAGAGATGAAGGAGTCTTGCCTAGGTTGGAGATGCCACTTGTGAATTGTGTTCTCTTTTGGGTATGGGGCTGGGTTGAGCACGTGTTTGGGTCCCGGGGGAGCTGATGTTGAACTGGCTTCATTTGTCAGTGAGGGAGCTGGTTTATGCAGCAGTCTCTGGTAGAGCAGCCCTGCTGTCTGATGTTTGCCAGCTCTGTCAGATTTGTGGTGTTTATTAGCCACACACAACTCACCTGGAAAACCCTGCTCTGTTGTTTGTGAACAAACTAGATTCTTCTGTCTGAAGGACCCTGTAAAGCCCTGTATTGCATTTAAACTGGTAGTTGTGTTGTCTGTTTTTGCTTAGGTAGCTTTTCTTTGTAGTCTTGGAGGTAGTGAAATGTAAATTTGTATAGGTCATTAAAATATCTTTGCTTTTAAGTGATAAAGCTGTTTCAAAAGTATCACCTGCCAAAACACACTAACCATGTTGTCGCTGGTGACTTCAGGGTATTTCAACGGCAAGGTACTAATACCCTATTTATGATGTGGCTGGTTCTCATTGATGTTTAAATAACAGCAGGACCAGCGTGAACCTCTCCTACTTGGCAAGCTGAACATGAAACTAAAAGATTAAAGTGTTTTCAAAGTGCAGCCAAGGTATTGACTTTTTCAGCCATTCTTTCAGCAGGTAAGAGGCAACCTGCTTCCTGCCAGTATAGAATGGGGAAATGTATTGCTAATTTGTGTTTTGGTTTGATTTTTTAGTTTGATTATATGGATGATCTTGACTTTGGGACAACACTGAAAGCTCTTAATTAATTTAGTTTAAATACACACACACACACATTTAATTTGGTTTGCTGTCCAGCTCTCCCAGCTGAATTTGTTCCCAGCACAACTTTCTCTTCACTGGGGCTTTTTTGTTGCTCAAGCAAGGCTGCTCCCCCTTTGGTGTGCAGCATCCACTCCTACTGCTGATGCTGACAGATTTCCTTGTACCTCCAGAACAAGGACAGTGTAATGACAGTAATGACAAAGCAGTATCAAATTCTTGTCCAAATTGTAACTTAGGGTACTCATTCCAAATACTTAGAAACTGTTGCAGAGACCCTTTCAGTTCTCTGTGTTAGTCATGGCCGTTTTGTCATGTTTTTTCCTCCTATTCAAGGTGAATCTTGTATGAGAGCAAAAATGCTTGTCTTAGCTAAGCTCTATGTTTATGTGACTGAATTGTTGCTTTAAGGCAGCAATGCAGGGCATGGCAGGGCTCAAAGAAGTGTCGTATTTTTGTTTAGATGAGGTGAAGAATTCACTTTTGTTGGTTTGTCCAGAATGACCAATGCCTGTTGCTTGAGAATAAGCCAACGCTGTTGGTTATTCTGGGCCAGAAGATGTCCTCTCTGCAGAAGGGGGAAAAAAGATGTTTGTGCAAAATTTAGGACAGAATTCCTGCAGGATTTCCTACCAGAAGGTTTTGGTGAACCTGGAAAAGAAAGCAAAGCATTTTCCAATCATTTTGCTAAGATTATAGATTTTGGCTATTAGTATTACTGAAGTAACTGTTCATAAGGGATTCTTTTGGAAAGTTCTAACCTGTGAGCTTTTTAAAGGTAAAGTTAACATCACCTCGTGGTCACGTGACAGTGGGTTTTATATCCCTAATTGTGATAGCCTGCCCTATAATGCACTTTCTTGCATTATAGCATTCTAGATTTTCTTTTTATCAGTTAAAAGATTAACAAAAAGATGGATATAATTATCTTTTTAGTTAAATGAAACATTTAATGGCATGATTTCCTTAAAAGGAAAGCTGTAAATCAGTATCTTATCTGCTGTAAATCAGTAGTTTACGTTCAAAACACCATTCTCCTTCAAATCTCTGTCACATATTTATGGCGTACAGGATACCTCTGTCATTACTCTTGGACCCAAGTTTTCGGCTTGCACGTACTTGCACTTAAATCAGTCTTTAATGTCTGCTTTCATTGATTTGGCAGAAATGGACACAGCTGTGTTTCATAAGCTTAAGGATATGTTTGAGTGATAATTATCCAGTCATCCACTGAATAGCTCAAATATCCAAGTAGTTGGGTAGGATATCACTTGTGAACATACTGTGCTGAATTCATAGTGCTGGAATAATCTTAAAAATCCTTCTCGACAGTCTGTATCGAAGGCATGTCATTAATCTTACCCCTGCAGTGCCTTTCTCTTGGTTTTGTAACAAGAATTTGAGGCTTGCCTTTACTGCCCTTAGAGGTAGGTATACAAATTATTTTGTATAGCTGGTTCTTACTCCTTGCCAGCAGTGCTCTTCAGATTAATGCTTGTGCTGCTACATCTCAGTGTCTTTTTGATGTCTTCTGGAAAGCATTGTATTCTACATCAGTTATACAAGTTCTGTAGATATTTATTATGGCATTCCCTCTTTAGGGCAGATCCTTTCATTAATAATGTAGATAGATGGCTTAGAAATGGCTCCAGCAGGGCTCTCACATATACTGCACATTTACCTGAAATCACATTGAGATTTTTCTGGTGACTGGGCTGTTGTTAGTGCACAAGCAATAAATGGGTTTACCAGAATTTCAGGCCTTCAAATAAATTCTTGTCTACTTCGAGCGTCTAAAGAGACAACATTGCCCTATGGTCTACTGTAGGTTTCTATTTTGATAAGAAGAAGAAAGTCTGATACCATCTTAAAAATACACTGTCCTCCTTCACGAAAACGTTCACTCTGAATTGTTTCAGTTGCAGCAAATGTATTCTTGGTCAACAGTTTCAGGCACTTTGAGTAGGTTGCTGGTTTATGGTTGGGGCACCTGACTGTTGGAGTCCTGTACTTGAATTGACTTGGTTTCTGTGTCTCTCTGTAACTCAGTTTCTAGGTCATGTTTTATTAGGCAGATGCTTTGGTGGTCACCAGTTGCTGACTGACCTTGGGTGGAGAAAGGTATTTAACATTAAACTGTGGGTATTTGGGTCTTTGTCTGTTCTTTCGTAAGTTGGCTGATATACTGAGGCCCTTCCAAAGGGAGTTAGAAACGTGGAAGAGAGGTGAATGGGATGCTCAGATCAATAAGTAACAGGTTTGTGTGTTGTTTGCTTGTTGAAGTTGCCTGCCCTGGGCTTGACACGCTTCCGTAAATGAATGCAGGGGACAGTGACACAGGCAGAAGATCCAGTTCTCTTCCCCAATGTCTATTGTAGTTTCCCATAATAGTCATCATACCAAAGAGGCAATTCATAGGCTGATAGATTTTTTCCTGTTAGCACCATTTCTATAGCAACGGTGCATATCGATGCATGATGTTCAGGAAAGAATAATTATAGAGAACATCGTTGAAATGTTGCTATCACAGGTGTTATTGGTAAAGACTGCTCGTCTCTCTGAAAGCTGAATTTCAAACCAGACTAAGATATTGTGTGTTTTGGTTTGAAAAGGTTTTTGTCTATTAGTGGTTTTGCTGTTGAGAGAACATTTTACTGTATTTTTTTGTATTTTCTCCTGAGTGAGAAAGTCAGGCATTCCATGGGGGAGGAGTTTTGCCTTCTTTTCCTTAAATGTCAATCTTTTCTGCCTTCCTCTACAAGGCAAGGGTGCAGCTGAGGCTGGTGGATGTACCGAGTCCTTAATTCTGTGGATTTGGAGGCTGTTACTCAGCAACAGTTGGGACTTCTCTCGTTTCTCTCTCGTTAAAAATCTGTCCTAGGATGATTTGATCGTCTTGGTGTTGATTTGGCTGTTTGCAGTTTTGACTCCAGCGTTTAATGCTTACAGGAGTTTATTTAGTGAGTCGCATGGGTATTTGAGTTTTTTTTACATCCTTATGTGATGTGTAGGTTTACACAGAAAAGTCACTGTGGATGCTCAGGCTCGGTTTTTGTCGCTGTTTTTTTCTTACGTGTGCTTTTGGCATGTGAGTTGTGGTGAGTGCTGGTGTCAGAGTTCCTGGAGCCTGTTTGCAGTAGCAAAGCTCAGGCTGTCTCAGAACTTACAAGTGTGCGGTTGTACATAAAATTATATTCAAGTATTTTTCCCAGCTCTTTTTCCTGTGAAACACTTTCTGCTCTGAGAGAAGGCATGCCACCTGCATGGATCCATTTGCAGATCATTACAGTGGTTTTCTTCAAGTCTGCCTTCTGCTGAAATCTTTTGTGTTGCCTTATTGAAAATAATACTTTAAAAAAGCTAGGACTATAGAAGGCAGTTCTAGAGACTTTTCAGAGTGAGATATGATATTTTTGCTGATGCACAGTCTTAATAATTCTTCCTTATTCATGTGATGTTTGTATTATCCTCAAACAAAGCAAAAGTGGGTCTAAGTCCCTCTGAAAAGAATTTTTGGATCGTGAAGTCCACGTTAGCAGCATCCAGTGCTCCACTGTTGCTTGCTCTTAAGTGTCATTTCCCTGTTCAGAATGGTGTACACGGATGTGTTCTTCCTTTATTAATTCCACTGATACTGTGCCTGCACTTCTTAGCCATAATAACACTTTGCAAACTGAGCATCAGTTAATCAAGAGGATATTAATCACTTACTGCTCCTCTTGTTTGCAAACAAAACTGATGTCTGTATGGCCATGTGGTGGAGGTCTTGGAAAATCCAATTGGGGAAAGATTATCATCTTCTTGAACAGCCTAATTAATTAAAAGTATTTGCTTCTGGTTTAAATCTTATTTATTTTCTTTGCCATCTTTTTACTTCTTATTCTTGAAAATAAATCTCAGTGGCTCCTATCCTTCAGAAATGTCTCTAGGTTATGTTTTCTCCTGTTGTGTGTTTTTTGGGGCAAGGAGGGATTCTCCTCCGGTTCCTCACTGAGCAAACTTGGATTTCTTCTTCAGGCTGAGAAGAAATGTTGCTCAAAGAGATTAAACTTTGGGCTGGCTTTAGTTGTGGAAAGGGAGATGAGGAGGGTAGAACCTTATGTTTTTTATGTACTTTCTGTGCTAAAAGAATTCCCTACTTCTTACTCTTTTGGCATATGGAAAGGAAACCAAACCATGTCTCCTAAATTCAGAGGTTCCCTCTTCTGATAGCAATTGCAAAGCAATAGCCAGATCCAAAGGAATAAAGCTTTCTTCTGTGCACTTTTCTCAAGAACTACTAACAGAGGCTTGTTGGTGATCTCTGAAGGAAGAAGTGCCAAGGACCTGATGATTTGTAAGCAGTTTGTGAGCAGAAAGTTGTTCAGGTTTTGTGCAGTTGTTTTCTTAGCACGCCTACATTTTGTCTTTGAACACTCAGCTGCTGCTGGAGAGGCCTTTTGTTAGCAGAAGGCCAGCCTCTTATGACCTCAGGCTAAACCTAAACAGCATGTACACATGGTCACATTTTTGGCTTACTCCATTTGTTGCCTGCAGTGATCCTTTTCCTTCTGCTTGATTCATGCCCGTGTGAGGGCCTGGATCTGCCACTGCTTGCAGCTGTGTACCGGTTCTCATGCTAAAATTTGTTGCCTTATGCTGGAATATCTACCAGTTAAGTCTTGGCCCTGGGTCAGTCCACTGAGGAAAGCTGCTTTTGAGGGTGGAAGTCAGAGCGGTAAGGATCTCCTTCCTATTTGTGTGTAACTGACCTGGAAAAATTGCCATTTTGAGCTGAACCCTTCGATTGTTGTTGCAAGCTGATGACAGACTGAGCTAATGGTTTGAATTTTGTAATAAGATTTGGTAAATGAGTAACTAGTGCCCTGGAGAAGGATACTCTGGCTTTCAGTTTTGGTTTTTCTTTCTTTATCTCATCTGAGGAAATGGGAGCTACAAGTTGTACCAGTTCTTGAGATTAAAAAGGAGAGCACTGGGTGCTGGAGAACTGTGGAGAAGAGGTCTAGATAGCTGGAAACAAAGATGAATGAGACAGAGCCTTGCTATTACCTTAATGTTATCTCACTCTATTTCTTTTCTCTCTCCCCTAGCCTCCTTCCGTTCCCAGAGCTGGGGAATGAGGTGCATAAAAGCAGCAATAAGATTTATTCAGAACAAATTATAGTGAAAGTGCTCTGTGAATAGTGTCTTCTTAAAGACTAATAATTTTACCTAATTGCCAGGTAAAGCCTTTTCTAAGGTAAAAAAAGAGAATCTAAATTTAAATGAACGTGTTTAAATGAAGCTTTTTTTATTTAAAACTTCAGTGTCAAACCTAATGAAAGAATTTTTTGTTCCCTTTCTTGCTGCTCCGTGGATTCTAATTTCATCTGTCTTGGAGCTTAACCAGCTGATACTGCCGTGACTGTTGAGCAACAGATGCTTAGAGAAAGAATGTATGTGTGACATAAGAGAGCTGTGTGAGTACAGAAGTGCTTTGAGTTCCCAGCAGGACTATGGAAGGCAGGAGTCTGTGTCACTGGGTCAGCTGTGCTGCTGGTGCAGCACCGTGTGACAAGGTTTCTGTCAGGAAGGAGTCCAGCATCAACTTAGGCAGCTATGGGATGTTTGCTGTTAGTGGCGTTGTCTGAAAACTGTTCAAGAACCCAATTGCTGTTATTCAGATTTTGAGCATAAATTTGCATTTTATTCATACTTCTGGTGCATCTTCCTGATAGTTAAACGTGGCAAGTGTGTCCTCATGCAGATCTCCGTTTCATACCGTAAGCAAGCTGAGGTCTTGTGGGTTCCACTTATGAAAGAAGTTTCACTGCCTTCAGAATACCTGCAGAATACCTGCAAGCCCTTCCGTGCATGCATTTCATGGAAAAAAATGTTTTGGAAGCAAGGTGACCAGAACTGCATAGAGTACAGCATCAGTGTCTCTTCTGCAATGTTTTGCAGGTAGTATTGGTCCATAACTAATGCAAATATCTGGGTCTCATCTGGCTACGTCATGCTTACAGCTTTAGTGGCATCATTTCCAGCTGAAATTCACAGCAGAAACTTTACAGGAATCAGCTACAAGAGTCCTTTAGTGATTGACTTACATCTTTTTTTATTCTTTTGTCCATCAGATAGCTTTATTTGTCCCGTATTATATTGCTCCACTGTATTTCTAAATGCTTTTTGTTCTAGTATGTGTAGTGGTATTGCATGTTTAATAACTTCTAGTAATCTGGTTTTTTAATATTATGCTTCCTCATATGTTTTTGTCATGTCTCTATCCAATGTGTGTCTTCTTGTGTCTCTTATCTCAGTCTTCACGAGTGGCAGATTAGGCAGTGCTTTGCCAAGATTCACGCACCTGGAGATGTCATAGTGTGTGGGATTTTAGGTCTGGGATTTTATTATTTTCAGTGATAAATTTCCTGCCGGAGAATGGAGTAATATTAAGTTGCTTGAGGTTTTGTTTTGTCATTTGTGGAAGTTTCTATTTTTGTCAGTTTTTGCTATCTTAATATCATCATGCTTGCCAAAAATTGAATTAAAGCATGGTTTTAGGTGACTTTCATTTCTCTTCTTTAAGGCTATGTACATACTGTCTTTATTCTTACAGTGCAGTAACCTGGGTGGGTTTCTGCTTTGGTGGCTCAAATGTGAAACTGAAGGATATCGTTTGGAAGGTGCAATTTGTTTTTTCTTTGTTGTTCTTTGCCTGTTCCTTGGTGACTCTCTGCTTCATTGTGGGGCTTTTATGTTTGTTGGGTTTTTTGGTTTGGTGTGGAGTGTGTGGTTTGCTTTTTTTTAGTAAGTTTGGTTTCTTAGGTTTTTTGGCTGTCGGTTGTGTTAGTTCTTAGCAGTTGTCTCAGCTTTTGCCTTTTAGACAGTAAGTTTTCCTCCACTCTCTAGTTTCCACAAGATCAGGAGCTCAGGTTCACTGTGTCTGGAACAGATTTCTTTTTGGTCCCTAAAGTCTTTGGTAGTGGCTCTGCATTTACAGTTAATGATGATCCATGCAAGGGACTTTTGTTTTCCTAATGGGGATCTGTGATCAAAACAAATGACACTTTGTACTGACATTATGAGTAAGAACAACGAGGATCTTGGTCATCATGACTCTTGAGCTGTTCCTAAAACTTCACTTTGTTTGTTTCCTCAAAGCTTTTGTACTGTTCCGGGCAGGAAGTTTCAAATGTAATTTTAGGGTCGTCTTTTAAAATGCTGTTTGTACAGTATTTTTGGGACAATGTTTGACCCAAACGGAGTCAAGAACATCTGCTGTGGAAGGGAGTCAGGCATAAGTGTTCTGTTAGATATCTGTGAGAGTCTGGTGCTCTTTGCCCAGGTTCTTTCAGATATTCCACACGGGGAGGGTGTAATGCTTAATGTTACATTAACAATTTGAATACAGTTGATGTTACAGAGGATTTCTGATTTGTCAGTGTGATACAAAATACATGGAAATCACAATACAAATGCAAGTTCGACTTGGCGAACTGCAGTAATTGCAGTGTACAGTCGAAACACAGTAGCAGTGAGATCCCGCCCCATCACTGGTCTCTGGAGTATGCTGACTGTCACGGGACTGGTGTCCCCAGTCCCCAGGCCGGAGTACGGGGGTTGAAGCCAGCTCAAGCGCTCTGAAACTCCTTGTTTTATGTGTTTTGTAAAGCGGTTTTGTAAAGCCGCGTCTCCGCTCCCCCGCGCTGCTGCGGCCGGCTCCGGGAGACAGTCACTTGTACCAATGAGCTCGGGCAGAAGCGTTTGCAGCACCAGTTGATTCACTCAGCTGGGATGCAGTCAGTTGATCTGCTCCACTGCCAGAGCTGTTTCTCTGAAACAAAGGGCGCTCTCTGGTCCCCTTTGTGCTGAGATCAGGCCAGCTCTGCAGCAGCTGTGCTCGGGCACACCCTGCTGCTGCCCTTGCCCGTCCTCACCGAGCTGCCTTCCCTTTGGGGGGGGATCTGTCTGCAGGTCAGTCGCTGGAAGGGAATGATCATCAGCACAGCCGTGGCTGGATTTGCAGAAAAACTCACTGAAGGCAACGGACCCTGCTTAGTTGTGCTGGCTTTGGCTGGGGTAAAGTTCATTTTCTCCCCAGTATCTAGTGTGGGGCTGTGTTTTGGATTTGTGCTGAGAACAGTGTTGATACCACAGGAATATTTTTGTTACTGCTGAGCAGGGCTTACACAGAGTCAAGGCCTTTTCTGCTCCTCACCCTTGCCAGCAAGTAGGCTGGAGTGCACTGCAAATTGGGAGGGGGTATAGCTGGGACAGCTGACCCCAACAGGGTTATTCTAGGCCATATGTATAATAGTATAAATCTGGAGGAAGGAGGTGGAAGGGGTGGCATTTGGAGTGCCTTTTGGCTTTTGAAGTCACCATTACACAGGATGGAGCCCTGCTTTCCTGGGGATGAGTGGCTGAACACCTGCCTGTCCATGGGAAGCAGTGAATGAATTCCTTGCTTTGCTTGAGCACACAGCTTTTGCTGTCCCTACTGAGCTGTCTCCATCTCAACCCATGAGATTTTTCACTTTTATTCTGCTGATTCTCTCCCCCATCCACTGTGGGGGAGTGAGCGAGTGTCTGCATGGGGCTGAGTTGCTGGCTGGGGCTAAACCACAACAATAGTCTAGATGTTTTCATTGTTTGGGTGTGATGAATATTTGTATCAGTATTTTTAGTTTGCTTTCCACTGTACAGTATGTATAGCATGAAGAGGTAGGAAGATACCACGCAGTGTGTTGAGGCTTCAGGTTGGCATAAATGCTTAGGTATTTTGTGCATCAAATAAAGCACTCTCAATTCCACTTGTAATGCATTTCTGAGCACAAAGGCATTTATTAAATTGGAGAGGAGAAACAGACTGGAAGTTCAAATTACTCAGTGTAATTCAGTTTTGGTAATTGGATATACAAGGTACGCAGTGAAAACTGTGACTCACTATTGCAGTGCGGTGACAGTCATTCCACAGACCCAGCTGTGCTGCTCTCAAGCTCTGCTCTTCATCACTTTCTGATATTGCTGTTCCCAGATTATTTTGGTGTTGTGCAGAAGGATGGTATAGGAAGCAAATTATTTAGTTACTCCAGTGTGAGGACTTTTTCAATATTTGTCTTAAGTGGCGCACTGACCAAAACTATTGCTGTGACTTTTCCTTGTTATGGGAGTGGTGATGTACTTTTGAAAGCTGCTAGACGTGAGGACATTGTAAAGGTTGCCAATTCTGGAACTTTAAAGTTGATAAATATATATTTATAGCAGTTCAGTACTAATTCAGTTGCTTACCGTATCCTCCCAAAAGGAGGAAAAGTGTGAAAAAGTATAAATGTATTCAGACATACTCTTGTAATGCAGCAGTGGGCACAAAATTATCATTGTGTGGGCAGCTTTGTTAGGATACAGCTTGATGGCAGATGTTATATTTTGTAAACTCTGTTTCCTTTGCATGGAGGGGTTGTTTCCTAAGTGATTTACTACTTATTTAAAAAAAAAAAATTAAAACCCCAATGTTTGTGTGCCTCAGAGAAGTCACTTCTCAGCATGGTGACTCCCCACACCTCACTAAGAGACAGGGTTCTCTCAATTCCCATCACAGTAACCAGGCAGAAGAGGAAAACCTGGATCAGCGTGCAGCACTGCTGGACCTTCCAGGCAGCTCCTCTGAGGTGGAAAGTCTGTTAGGAAATACAAGGAGTTCCTGTGGGTGGCTGTGGGTTAGGTGAGACCAACCAATCACTGAGGAAACTGGGCTTTTAACACTTGCTGATAGAGGAATTAGTTTGCTCTTGTTGATGAGAGGCTGATCTGCCACCTCCATAGGCTTCTATGATATGCATAATTTCTTTTAATTAGCACCATCCAAATACCTCCGCAAAAAAAGCCCCCAGAGCTCAGTTTTTGTTTTTCCTTGCACAGAAGGACTTCCCTTATTCTTTGCCTTTTTGCCTCCCATTAATAAGGGGAAGGGGAACAATTGAAGCCTATGTGACCCAAGGGTCAAATGTATAACCTTTAGTTTAAGACAGTATGAGGAAATTGTGCAATCTGGCCCAGAACTGTGTCATACAAAGCCAAAGTGTCTACTTTCCTTAAAAATACAGTGGTTATAAAAAACCCCAAATTTTAAAGGGTAGAGTTTTTTTAGCAGAGGAGATTACTTTGGGATAAATGTTCCACTTTGAGCATGTGGGGGGCCTGAAACTGGTTTTGAAGATGTGATACCTTTGTCCTCTACTGTCACTACATAAATGAACTTCTAATGCATCAGTTAGAGTTTTATTTCTATGCTTTTCCCTTCAGTAAACAAAAAGCTGTAGGAGAGAGGCACTGGGGAGCTGTGCATTTGGCAATGTTCCACAAGACAATCTGAAGGGTAATTGAGACAGGAAAGGACAGGACAGCAGTGACACTCAGAAGCCAAAGATGAGATTTTTTTCTCTTTGTGTGATCTGTTAGTATAATACCGGCTAAAGCTTAAGTGCAGTTGAGTGCATCTTTAGTGGAGGAATCAGTCTTAATTAAAGCACGTGGGCTGGGAGTGTAACATTAAAGTGAAATGTAGCATCCTCTGTCCTGTGAATGAGACAGTTCTGTGGGTTTTTCCAAAACAACAAGGGGTAGAATGTGGAGACAGTTCCGTGGGTTTTTCCGAAACAACAAGGGGTAGAATGTGTATTGCATTCCTGTGGTGACACTTTAGAATTTGAGGATAGTTTCGTATTTAAATATTGCAGTTTCTTGCCTTCCAGCCTTGTCTGTCTGACATACTTGGTTTAGGTCACTTGGAGATACAGCTTTTCGGGTTATTTTATTTCATTCCATAGAGGCCTTAAGTATGAGCTCCTGTAATACCGTTTTGTCATGTGTAATTACCCAGTTACCTGTCACTTCCCTTCTCCATTTATTTTCAGACCATGCAGTAGCTCTGAGTTAAACTACTAATCAAAAGTGAATTTCATAAAAGTGAATTTCATAAACAGCAGCACCTTTGGAAGCAGTCACACCTGCTACAGACATAGATCCATGGGAGTTGATTTATAATAGTTTTCACACTAGAGGGCACTAACTGCTCATTAATTTCAGCACAAACCAGTTTTTACGCTCTGTAACACTTCGGGGTTGGGTAGTCTTACTGTTTTTATAGTGGATGCCAAAGGTTTCCATTTCTTCGCAGCCTCTTCTCTGCAGAAATGAAAAGCCGTAGTATTCTTGCAAGGATGCATTAAAAGTTAGCGTGTGGAGTTTCCCTTTGTGTGTTTTTCTGTTTGTTTGGGGTTTTTTTACTAAGCAATAATTTGGGTCATTTGTGGAGAAAAGTATAAATTCCACTTGTACTTTTGATTGCTTTCAATGTGATCATTTTCACTTGAAGCTGGTGAAGAGTCCTATAAGATAGGAACTGATTGGATAATACCTTGTTAAAGTTATCTAATAGAGTTAACATCTGGAACATACTTTTTAAAGTTGGTAATAAAAGGAAAAACATCCTATATGAGCTGATGTTGCAGACCTCATTTTGTTGGGGCTACTGCATATATTTACATATTGATTCCTGGTATAGAGAAAATAGTAGGGGAAGAGAATATGGTAAGTCAATACTGCCAGTAACTAATGGATCTTAATGGAATCTGCAGTTGTGTATGTTGGTTTTAAGGAGGTAATTTTAAAATATGTGTTAGAATCTGAAGTCTGGACTTCAGAGTGGTGTAACCTTTTTGGAAGTCCTTTATTTCTGTTACGGATTTTAGGCAGTGAATCTTGATTAAAACCCCTGAAGAAAGTGGTTTCTGATACCTTTTTTCTCTTTGTAGGAATGGTTATTCGGTTGCCTTGGAGATGATCCTGCTGCTGTAAATGTAGGGCCGAAGATTAATGGTGTGGGCAGTATGGACCTGATGAACGGACAGCCCAGCAGTGTTAATATTGCAGCTACTGCTTCAGAGGTAAGGGCTGAACACCTCAGCTGTTGGGTAACTTAAGTACTCAGTTTTTACTTTAAGAGCACTAAAATGTAAGTTTTCCTTTTAACAGGTCTCGTCCAACAGATTGTTGTTCTGTGTGTTGGTTTCATACACCCCACTTTAGTGTGAATAAAATGTAAAGTCCTGAACTTGGCCTACCAGAATAGAGTGTGAGCTTGCATTTACAGTCTTGCCATAGCCAAAGCTGCCTTTGTCCGTGTTCTCTTCCATCACATCCAGACAAGGAAGCTTTTCTTTTCAAGTTTTAACAAGAATACACGCGCTTAGCACGTTAAGCTGGGTTGGCAAGGCCAGTGGGAAATGTTCTTTTCTTTGACAGGTACTTGTATGTGTGTGTACTGAGGGGCAGTCTGACACAGTAGCAGTTGAATAAAGTTGTTCCCTTTGTCTCCTGGACTATATTCTGGCACAGGTCGGGGTCCCTCCTGCCCATCAAAGCCTCTGCCCTCTAGGAATGAGCAGCTTGTGAGCTGAGTGTATGCGTCAGCCAAGCAGTGGAGGCTGGCCTCATCTGCTGATGCCTCTTATTCTGAAGCGAATGTAGTTTTCCATTTGTCATCGACTTGTTAAGGAAGAGGCTTGGGCTGAAATCAGAATGCTACAAAGTCAATAGTGATGAGAACCACAAAGTCCTGGCGATAGTTGCTTCCTTCCTCAAATCTCTGGACTGTACCAAAGATGTTTTGTTTATTTACGTATTTACAGATGAGTTTTGATAGCAGCTGTGTGTGGTATGCCCTTGCATATGGAAATGGGGAGTACCACAAACAAGGTGAAAGGAAAATTGGAGTCTTGTGTCACCGAAGGAGCCAAATAATCTCTAGCACAATTTCACAAATACTGTCAAGAAAGCTGGCATCAGTCTCCAAGACCGTTGTTTGTTTTTATATAGATTCTTGTATTCCCCTTATAATTGCTTCATGTATCATTGACTATTTTTTGGCATGCACCTGAAAAATTTTTTTGGCGGAAAGCAACCTTTTTACTCAGCAAAATAGTCTTGAATGTTTATGTGATGTCAGATAAAATTGAGTAAAATATATTTTGGCAAAATTACATAAATTTACTTTAAGCAAGTGGTATTTTTTTTTTTCTATCTTGACTAAGAAGTAGGAAAGAGGACTTGTCACTGAAATGTTTCTGTAAGCATATTGGTTACTGAAAATGCCTGTCTGATTTGGAGTTTTTGCTGGTGTTTTCAAAGGCAGATGTTCAGAGAGATTGTACTGTCAGAATCTAATTAGAAGTGGACATCCATTATCAAATAAGCATTTTCTTTATAATGTGTCCTTATAACAAAAGTGCTTGGAGATGGGCAAGAGTTTATTTCAAGTGGCTGAACTCTCAAGGACCCACGTCCACGGCCTTGAAAACTTTCAGCATTAGCAGTAAAATGACACAGACTGTCAGAAAGGGCCTTGACTGTGTTGGCCCACTGGGCACCCCAACAGTCCCACCCTGGGCATCCCTAGGAGCAGTGTCCAAACCCTCCTGGAGTTCTGGCAGCCTTGGGGCCGTGCCCATTCCCTGGGGAGCCTGGGCAGTGCCCAGCACCCTCTGGGGGAAGAATCTGTTCTTAATACCCAACCCAGATCTCCCCATACCCAACTTCAGGCCATTCCCTCAGGAATGGATGAAGAGAATCTAGGTCTGCATCTCTGTGCTAGAGGAAGTCATTGCTCATAACACAGATGTATTGCTTTAATGTGAAAACCATATATGAAACATATGAAATCAACATGAAGTGTTAATTTTTTGAACCACATTTGTGTTTTGCAGAGAAGCACATTCTTTATTTTGTAGATAAATGTTCATAGAATAATATCCTAGGATCTGGTATTTTTTGCAAACGTGGATTACTGTAATTTAAAAACAACACTAAAATTCCTTATGCCAAATGTCTTCGACAGGAACATGTGTAGCTCAGTGTAATTTTTGTAAGCTTTCATGTTTTTAAGAGAGAGAGGAAGAGAATTGATAACTATTCCTTTGGGGCAGACCTTGTCTTTTTCCTTACCATAGTGATATTTTCTCTGAAATTCAGTGTGACTGTATTGTTGTTGTTGATAGAGCTGTTGTTATTATCTTTCCTGTCAGCAAAAAAGGGATTTAATTATGCATTGAAATAAAACTGTTGTGTTTTGAGGAACTCATTTGAAATCATGGAATTACTTGGATTGGAAGGGATGGTAAAGCTCATCTTGTTCCAACACCCCTGCCATGGGCAGGGACACCTTCCACTATCCCAGGTTGCTCCCAGCCCTGTCCAGCCTGGCCTTGGACACTTCCAGGGATCCCGAGGCAGCCACAGCTTCTCTGGGCACCCTGTGCCAGGGCCTCCCCACCCTCACAGGGAAGAACTTCTTCCTAATATCTCATCTAAACCTGACCTCCTTCATCTAGAAGGAAATCCATAGAAATCCAGAAGTCACTTTGAGGGTCTGATTTTTTGCAGTCCATGTCAGGAGAAAGTGTGTTCTGTGACTGACTTTGAATTGATAATTTACCCAATGGAAAAATTCCATTAATGATGATGTTTGAACAGAAATTTTGCTTTTGGGAATGTAAGGAAGAGAAGACAAAAAGAAGAGGACAGGTCCAAAATATCCTCAGTGTTTTTGTTTGTTTCTGCAGAAGAGTAGCAGCTCCGAGTCCTTGAGCGACAAGGGTTCAGCTGAACTGAAGAAGAGCTTTGATGCAGTGGTTTTTGATGTTCTAAAGGTTACACCAGAGGAATATGCGGTAAGCAAGTCCAGGAATTCTGATTACTTTGTGTGGGAATCTCCTTTGCAGCTTTTCCTCTGCTCCTCCATTCCTGTATTTTTTTTGCCTAACTTCTGTTTTAAAAACATGGGTTTTAAAAAGGGATCCTGTTCTTTAGTTCTTCTTTGTCTCTATTCTGTGTGAAATTAAGTGATCTTTTGGGGCTCTGCTGTCCAGGTATTTTTTCCTACTCTTATATAGACCAAAGATTCTTTAGTCTGTGTGAGGCAGCTTAATTCTGACGTGCGTATTTTAGTTGCAACACTAGATCTGTACGTGTTTTTTTCTGGAGGCATTTTAATTCTTAACTCTGTTAATTCTTGCTCTAGGAGGCTTTTCTAGTTTTCTTCTTTTGGGTGCACAGAGTAATGAGATTTTTAACCAAAACACTGGGTGATTGTTTTGTTTTGTTTTTACTCCCAGTAGAGGTGAGGACAACAGATGGTCCCTCAAAGTGATTCGAGTATGTTACTAGAAAGATTGCTAAGCTCTTACTGCATTTCTAATTCAAGTGGTGAGATTCATGAGGACTTGTCCTGGGGAGATTATTGATATGGAGTAATACATGTCACAAAATATTCCCATTTAGTTTGTTCTGGTTTGTAAATGTTAATAACTATTTCAGTTAAATTTTAATGACTGAATTGATTTTAATGAGAACACTGGAAATTTAAAGCAGCTGGATTATGAAGTGGTACTTACACATTAAATTCTTCTTGGCTAGGGATCATAATTAATTATGGCATTTATTCCTGACTGAGGCTCAAGTCATGTGGTTTGGGCCTCTTCCTTGCACTGTTGTGAGGAACAGCTGGGCAGGGAATCACCTACTTTCCATGGGAAGATGTTTTTTGGGGCTGGCTATCCTTCCAGTTTTATCTTATGATTCCTGTACATAAAGTAAATCTAAGTACTTGGGGAATTTGGGGCTAGGGACGTGAATTCAAGTGGAATTATGCATTCAGGCCAGAATGAGTTTGTTGAATGGCTCTACTGTTTACCAGTGGTGGGTGCTGCTGGGCAGCAGAATGGATCAGTCAGTCTCTGTGGAGCTGCTGTCACTCACTCCGACAGCAGAATATACAGAGGTGCCTTGTCTTGTATCACACGTCATAATCCTTTTGCTGCACCATCTAATCCTCCTTCTCTCAGACGCAGGAACCTTTGACTCCGCGTGTTCTAAACGTTGCCTGCTTAGGAACTCTTGGTTAGATAAAAATCTGTATTCAAATCCAGTGTTTTTCCTGTTTTCATGTTACACCTCAAAGTGGGTACAGTTCTGCTCACGACAGGAACCTTTTAATTAAGCCTTTCACGTTACAGTTATGAAGCTGTGCCTGTATTTTTGGTTTCTACTACTAAGCACAATTTTGCTGTTTTCTCGGTCCCTCAAAAGAAACATCTCTGCTTTCATCCTTTTTCCTTTTAAAGTATCTAGTTCTTCATGCCAGGTTTCATTTACTGTAAATCAATACGAAATATCTTGCATGTAGAATTCTGAACAATTGAGCAAAATCATCAGTATTCAGTCCTTTGGCAAGGAAATTAATTTCTTTTTCAATGTTTCTTTACACAGCTGCACTTCTTTGTTAATGTTTGTTTCCCCAGGCACACTTATCTGCTTTTCCAGTAGCACTTTCTTGCTTTGAATGCTGTCTTTTTCTGATCATTCTTGCTGAAGGTTGTAGAAATAAGTAAATTTGCCAAGAACTTAGGTACCCTGGAGGAAAAGTACCTTTGACCCTTAAGCTTGTTTTTATTTTCTGGGCCACTTCCTTACTCTTCCTGGGTTTAGTCCTGCCGTAACAGAGAGGTGTAAAATCTTCACCTGGGTTTCAGTGTTAATATGAAGACCACCAGAGTGATGCAGTAGGGCCAAGCTCTTGAGGATGCACAAGCGTGTGAGGTTTCCTGGTGGTGGGTAGTACCTCTTGGGTTGGACATGGATATGCTTTTCAAGAAAGCTCTTCTAAAATGGATACAGTGCAGGCTACAGACATGTCTCTGTGACAGCTGAACGAGTACTGTTTAAAAAAATAGCATTTATTTTAAAGTGGTAAACTGATGAACTAATTTGTGGGCTGCCTAAGTACCTGATTGATTGAGAGGAAAGATAATGTGAAAAAGCCAGTAAAACAGCAATAAAAGCAAGCTGCTGCACAAGAGGCAGTTAGGCAATGTCTAAATGATGATTAGGAAACCTTGGCTCCACTGGAAAAGAGTTGCAGCGCGTAGGTAGTGCAAAGGTGAGAGTGAACTGCTCCAGTCAGCATAAACATCATGGGGCCCCGTCCCGTACCTTGTGTGATCCGGTGCCTTTTGGTCAGAACGGGTCACTCTGCACAGGTGGGGGAAGTACAGCTATACCGGGGGAAGAACAGCACAAATCTGAAAGATAATTAAGTCTGAGATATGCTGGAAATAAGATCCATGCTAGTGATTTCAGTACCAATGAGAGACACAGATGTATTTTCAGTTCCCACTGTCTCAGAGACACCGTTGTTATTTCAAAACTCCATCTGTTTAGTCGTTTAGTGGGTAAGAGACAAGTTGGACAACAAAAGGTATCACTTGTAATCCTGTATTTTCAAGAAGCTGCTACCACGCCAAAGAGAAACCCGAGTGCAGATATTTTTGGTGATTTTATTTCCATATTCTCCCCTTTGGCAGTCATCTAACACTGTCCTGAGCACACAGGAGGAGTGCTGTTTCATGTAATGCTCCTTTGTCTCATGAGCAAAAGTCTGCCAGGCCTTAAGGGGGCCAGTTTGAACAGTAATGGAAATTCTTGTTGTAATGGAGGTGTAATAGCTATAACCTTGTTACCAACTGGGTGGTTTTAATTCTTCCTAAGGTTGAAGGCTGCTTTAGAAAGGGCCAGCTTACAGGAACGGGTGAGATCTTCAGGCCCTGCAGCTGCTGTTGCAAATTTATCACCTTGCAACTTACAGAAAGTTTCCAGGGGATGTATTGAATACCTGCGTGTTGCATAGATTTTGGGGAAGAAGAATCCCATTCAATGAGTATGAAGTAGGACACGTTTAAGGATTCAATGGACAGCTTTGTAGATGTAACCAGTAAGGAGACCATCTCTGATTTAAAGACCTGCTTTTTAGGCTGGTCACTGCTCAGTTCTTTATTCCCGGGCTGGAAGCCACAGCCAGGCTGGTGCCAGGATTGCCCCGTGGTGTCTGGCCCTGCTGGGGGGGCCGTTGTGTGTCCAGGGTCGGCGTGGTCGCAGTGAATGCTCCCCATTTTCATCCAAGGGAGAAGTGTGGTTTTGAGCACACAGGGCACAATTTGTGGGGGAGGGATCTGTCAGTGGTGCAGTGGCAGTGGAACGGGGAGGCTGGTGAGGCTGAAGGGAAGAAGGAGAATGCTTGGGGACATGAGCTCCAAATTAAGGTGCTGGCCAACCTCAGGTTGAAGAAATATTTATTTTTTGCTTTACAGTAAATTCTTATTCCTTAGACAGCTACTGTTTAATTATTAGACCGTTTATTACTTTTTGACTCACTTCTCCATTTTATACTTCAACTTAGCCACCGCGGTGTAAATATTTGAGGTAGAATTAAGGGAAGCGCAGCTGTATGAATCCATTGCTTTTTTTCCACCTAGTTATCTAAGAAGGATTCTTTATTCTTTGCCCTAGTCTCTGGAAGTGCTATGGAGTAAGCTCATGCTGAGATGTATGTGTATTTCTTTCTTTTTAATTCCAGTGAAGCTTTGTCAAAGGGTTGTTGGAAGGAAATGCTGCTTATTTTGGAAACAATGTGCAAATAGAGTTTATTTAAAAATGGTTTCGATGAAACAAGGAGAAGTTCTCAGAGACGTTCTTAGGACGGTGAAATATCAGGTTATCTACATCCTGTTAGCTTTACTCTGCAGAAGAATATTAGAGTAAATATGTTCCCAGTGAGAGCAAGAAGAAGCAACTTAATTACAGCGTGTGGAGGAACTATTAATGATAAAAGTTTTGGAGTGGACTTTGTGAGAAAACAAGTAGAGCTTCAGCACAGGAACTTGAATCCCCTAGTGTTCGTTCTGGACTGCAGAATTATTCTCCTACTGATGCTGTGCTTAACAGAGGCTTAGCTATTTTTTCAGTGAGGAAAGGTATCCTGGCATCCCAGAGAGACCGTGCTAAGCCAAGTTGGAAGGCTTAAATGTAATTCCTTCTAGAAATTCAGATTAAGGAACAATTTATGAAGTGCTGCTTGAACCAACATGGCTTCAAGGAAAATCAGGTGATGGCAGTATTCTTCAGTGACCAGAATGCAGACATTTGACTTCTTTCATCTCAAACAGAAACTGAGTTTCTTTTTACACTGAGGGTTTCTGTCTGGGAGGGAGCTGTCTGGGAAGTGCCCTGTCCTCAGGGTAGGTACATGGCAGGAAAACTTGTAGTACAAACAGCCAGTGGCCTGATAGAAAGAGTTCATGCTTCAGAAGGACTAGGGACTAGAAAAGTGGGAATACAGCCCAGGTCCAGTGAGAACTTCCATACAGGAATGTGGAGAGGAGCTTAATGCAGTGGTCTTAACTGGAACTAGAAGTTCTTAAGTTACAGGTTTTTATGGAAGGAGGGTAATCCATGTGTCCTCAGAAAAAAGAAAGAATCAGGAAATATTTATAAATTTTATTTCATTAAGCTTCTCCATATTCCTCAAAAAGCAGCACACAGAAACGTAGTTCTGAGTCGTTCGAATGTAAAATTTCTGACCTGGCAGACCTCCCCGAGAGAGGGGTAAAACCTCTTTATATGAAGCTGTGTGGTAATAATTTTAGTATTTTGAAGTACTTAATTGTTAACGAGTCCAACTTCTCAACACCCACGAGAGCTAAAATATTTTTGAACTTGGCTGTTGGAGACTCCCCAGGCAAGGTCTTCTATACATGCAAAACTCCTATGGCTGTGTGGGGGTGGGCAAGTATCTTCCAGCTGCCATTCCAGTGTGTTAATTGGAAGGTGATCATGCACTGCTTTTGAAAGGTGGTTTTCCTCTTGTACAGCTCTTCAGGTGGTTGAGAATTGAGAAATACAGCTGTGATACATTAAAATCATACCTTTCCTAATCATATTCTAGAACTGTTATCTAGGATCTAGGGCAAACAGAAACAAAACCTCCATTCGGCTCGCCCTGTGTCTGTGCAGTGATTAAATGCTTCATTATATAAATGAACTTGGTAGACATAATCACTTCTGGAAAGAGAGAAAATACCAAGTTTCCCTATCTTTGCATAATCAGAATGCTTATTTAAATGATAAGTAAGGACAAGTTCACAGTTTTGTATTGCACATGTAATTACTTTTATTTTTTTTAAATCTGTGCAGCTGGCAGCTCCAAAACCAGAGAAGTTATGGTTGGCGTGCTTCGTGTAACAAGTTGATTTGAACACTTATAATTTTTGGTTTGAATATTAAAGCATTAAACCACATTTGGGAGAGGGAAGCTCTCCAAGAATTTGTATTGGCTGAGTTAGGAGCTGGAGTGAGAAAAGTTAGTGCATTGTATCTCTCTCACTTGCAGAAACCAAACTAGGGGCTTTGTTTTTTGGGGTTTAAATTCCCCTTGAGATGGTCAACGCAGAAGTTTTTTGTTGCTGTTAGAGTTGAGCAGTGGCACATAACATGAAACTCATAGATTATTTTTGAAGCTTTGTCATTTCGAGTGCTGTTAATTAGACTGCCAGTCTTTCAGTCTGCTTTATTTACTTCTTTAGCAGTGAGCGAGCCTGTTTTAAAAGAATAAAAAATCAGTTGTTAGACTTACAAATACAGACTTATAAATATGAGCAAGTTAATGTTTGAAAAAAGTCTGTTGTGTTAAATGTAGTTTTAGACTCTAACGTGAGTTACGCTGTCAGATCTACAAACTCAAATGGCTTTTTAGCAATCAGCTTCCATACCCAGCTCTCAGTGCCTCGGTTCCTCTGAATTATGAGCAATTTGCTAAGCCCTTGCAACTCGTAATGGAAATGTCAAGCTCTGTAAGAAAGGAGCTGCAGTAAGGGATGCTTCTTGAACAAGTGCTAATGTGATACAGTGTTACTTAAGATTCTAATACAAGCACAAATGTGTCAACCAACGAAGGAAAAAAACCCCATCAGCTTAATAGCGACATGACACTAGAAGAAAGAGGTTTCTCTGTTGAAACTTCCCGAGGTTTTTAAATTGTCAGACCTTTAGAAATATTGTAATATACTTAATAGCAATTTCAGATATTTTTAGTAAGGAACATGAATTCTGAACCTTGACACGTGTGTGTTTTTTCAGTGTTAAAATGTCCGTTCTAATATCGCTGTTTAAAATGTATGCATTTATTTTGATACATGAATTCTGGTGTGAAATTCTACTAATACTTTTTGTTTCATTAATATTTTGTATTGATCCTGTCTTAAAGTAATAATTTGTTTAGGAGTCACTACTGAAGCAAGTTAGACTTAGCTAAGGCAGTTCAGGCTGATGAAGAGGGTGGATTCTGGAGGGCTGGCAAGAAAGACAACATTTATTTTTAAGTCTTCTCTCTTCAGTGTGAACAAAAAATCGGTTCCCTGGCTCATTCTTATTGTGCTGTTATTGTAATCTTGTTTCAGTGAGGAGGACTGGCAGTGAAACATTAATAACTATTGAAATGTCTGTGCCTTTTGTAAGGATCTTTTAATGTACCTCCTATTTGAATTCCATTGAAGTGCCCATTCTTTTCATTTCACCTTCCCAAGCCCAACCAATTTTCCTATTAATTTGCTCTACTGAGAAGCATGATGATGCACCCAACCAGCCACATATTCACCAAAAATGACGCATTTTGGAGAAAGCTTGATAGACTTAAGCACTCAAATGGGAAACTGGAGATGGAGTTCTGTGGCTGGTGTTCCAGGACTGGATTTCTCACTGTGGAAATCAAAAGGAAGAGTTTAACCCTTCCCCTAACCTGTCTTTCCAGCCACTCTCCCCGCAGGCTGTACTCTGCCTGGGGTTGTTGTGATCCAGGGGCAGGACCCAGCACTTGGCCTGGTTGAACCTCATGCCACTGGCCATGGATCCAGCCTGTCCAGATCCCTCTGCAGAGACTTCCTGCCCTCCAGCACATCGACATTCTGGCCCCGCTTGCTGGTGCTTGGGGGAAAGAGCAGCCCGCTAAAGCAGAGCCCAGGACACAGGGTGTGTGAAAGCAAAACACATGAAGGGCTTGTTACTTCTCTGGTGTTGGACTGCCAGAGTACCAGATGATTGTGTCCAGCGTGCTGGTTACAGAGAAATTATATAGAGAATTTTTTTATGCTTATCACTGATTGTCAGAATTCCCATCTAAAAATACATTTAGAGGTCAAGATGTGCTACCAAGTAAGGATTGTCTTTGCAAAACACATCCTGCCTCGTTAGAGCAGGTACATGTCTGTACTTGCTGACTTGCAACCAGAGCATCCCAGTTAAAATTTTCCTGCAAGGCTGGCTTTCTGTGAGGAGCTGTTCCAGCATCCACAGTGGCAGGTGCGATTTGTGAGAGTCACAAACCTGTCAGTGTGTACCTTGGAGTGTATATATGGGGCACTGCGGTTTTCAAGGAAATGGGAATAAAGCTGTGCAGCTGACAGCTGAGGGAACAGGACAAGGTCCCTGGATTCATTATTAAAAGAAAATTTGTGATACCTAACTCGGATGGCACTGGTATTTCTGGGTTGCCTTCGAAAGAAATGGTCTTTTTCTTGGATACATAGGTTTTCAGCAATCCTAAATTGTGCAGGATTAATAAACTTAAAATAAGGCTCTGTGAATATATTTCAAAATGCAAAACCTGGTGGTCTTTGAATTTACTCTTCTCAAAGCTAAACAGACATCCCAGAATGAAAATGTACTTAGTGACACTGCCTTGCTGGAAGAGAGATGGCTGTGTTTAATTGTAGCTGCTGCTGAGCAACTGAACAATTGCTTTGCTTAGTTACTCAAATATGGTTCAAGTATTGATTGAAAAGTTGCAGGGATGTTTCAACAGGATTCTGTAGCTGGACTAACATTCAGAGTTTGAAGAGAAGCTACCCTTGAGCATCTGCAGTCAGTTCCTTGTCTTCCTGGGGAGGCTCTTAGATCGTGTCTCTGAGTTCAAGCTCTTACTTCCCTGTGTAACTAACTGCAGGATTATGCTCCTGAGAACAATTTCTCATAATTTGTTTATAATTTGTGTATGTAAAGCTGGGAGCACTTTATCCTTTGGTTTTGCAGGATGGTCCTGTGGTAGAGGCTGAAACCTCTGAAGTTGGGTACAAAATGAAAGCCAAATAAAGGAAGGAAACAGAACAAATGCAGTTCTTAAGCAGCGCAGCACCTGAATGGAATGCAAGGTTAATTTTGATCTTAACTTATGTTTTTTTGAAATCTTTATTCCAGGGTCAAATAACACTAATGGATGTGCCTGTATTTAAAGCAATTCAGCCAGAGGTAAGTATTTCGTTGGCTATGTTTTCATGTTTAAATGAAAAAAGTAATGTCAGAGTATAAATTCTGGAATTGCAAATTACATGTTTATAAATCTTCATTTTTGTCCCAATTCACACAGCTCTGAAGCAGATGATTTTTTAACAGAAAAATATCTGGAAATAATAGTTTGTTTGGGGACTAGTATTGGTATTTAATTCAGCTTGTGCTGGAGATGAAGCATCTGGGATTTAGTGTTTTTGAATGACAAACATCTTGATTTGATTATTCCAATAATAATGTTTCAGGTTTCAGCTACTGATAGCTGTTTTAATACTTCATCCTGTCCCATGTTTCCATAACTGCTTCACATCTCCTTTGGAAAATGAAATTGGCTGTAATGGCATTCAGGATGTGTGTGATCTGTGGATACGTCAGGAGAATACATTGAAGATTTGTGTTCTCTCATTTGTTTTTACGTAATGCCATAATCCTTTCAGATTTTAGCTGACTTGAGCTCATTTCAGCATCTTCACAGTGACTATAATAAATGATGAATTCGTTTCTCCTTACTTCTGTACCATTCGCATTTTCCTGTGGGCATTGGTTTGCACTTTTGAGGGTTTATTTTTCAGTTTATTATCCATTTTATCAGTACTGTGATCAGTCACTGCAGTCCATCACAAGCTATTTCACTGGCAGCAGGTTTGTCATGTCACTCTTGTGACACGCTGAAGAATATTTTGCTTCAAGTGGAGAAACCTGCTCAATCTCTTGGCTGTGATTATTGATTTCATCATTTCTGTTGTCTGGGAATTTTTTTTGAAGGCTGCTGTTTGATCTGTACTTGAAGATGTTGTCATGATTCAGCTTTCGTATGATTTCAGCAAGGTATTTCCCAGCCCTTGTGCATCTGTGTGGGTTTCTGGTTCATTTTTTAGTTTGTTGGTTTGGGTCTTTGGGATTTTTTGTTGGTTTAATGCTTCGGAGGGCTTTCCCTTTGATCTGATTTGAACCTACATCACAGCAGCACTTAAAATTAGCAAAAGCAGTACACAGACACACATATGAGGAAAACCTTTAAAAGAGTCAGATAAAAGAGTAAAATGCTTTACAGCTTTGGAGGAGAGCTTTAAAAAAAGAGAGGTCCTATTAGAAGATCAGGATAAACGTATTCTGCCAGTTAAAAGCACTGCAAGGCTATTCAGAAGAAATACAAGAGTGTAGGTGAATGTATCTGGAAAGTAATTATTGATAAGAAATCTCTGCATATTGCACAAGAAAAGTCGGTGTGAGGCCTTCAGTGGAGAATACCCCCGAGGAGGGGTGGCTGTTTGGCTCCTGTGGAGGGGTCACACACGGGCACTTGAAGGCTCTGACAGCGTGCAGGTATTACCTGTCCATCAGCGCTCCTTCGCAGCACACAGAGGGCTGCCGTGTCTCCAAACTGTGTTAGTCCCCCGAGGAGAAGGGCTGCAAAGATCAGCTCTCACATCAGAAAAGGCTAAACACAATTAAATTGCTTTTCTCCTGGTTTGCAGAAGGGAATATCAGACGTGGAAGACTTAGTTTACCTCAAGGCGTCTTGACAGCGGGTTAATGAAGTGGCGTGGATTTCTGAGTTTCCTTCAAGTTTCTACCACACTGTGCCATATCCATGTCTTGATTCAACTTGTAAATCTTTGTGCACCCTTTGGCATGTACGCTCAAGCATTGTGGAGTTTGTAATTAGAAAACAAAACACCACTGAGCAGATTTCACCTGTATAAAAGGGCTCCTAAACTGAGTCTTCAGTGAGTGACTGGAAGGCATTGATAGAATTGGGTTTTTTCATTCTAAATACTGATACCAATTTCACAGCTCTCATCTGTATGCATGGGGCGAGATGATGAGCAACATTTTTCCCAGTGTGCTATGATTTAAAAACGGGGTGTTTACTGCACTTTGTAATTCCCCAGCAAATCTTTGTTATACGGCTTGGGAATCTCCCTTTGCTTCCTCAACTGCAGAATGGTATCTAAAGGAAAGTTTTTAGCCTTCAATGTGTGTTCATTTATTTTCTCAAATAAGGTTTCTGAAAGATGCACTCAGAGATGCCTAATTTTTAAAATTGCTGGAGATGAATTTTCATCATCTTTAGACCATGTGAGCCGTATTCTTTAAGTATCTTCTGAATTATTGTGTCGCATCTTCCTCATTGTGTTAAAATATTTTTTTAAATTATTATAGGTGGCTTTTTTTTCCTTTATAAAAAGCAACACCAGAACTTCACCTTGGTTATCTTAAAAAAAACAGAACTAAGAACCAGCCTTTTGCCTCTGTCTGTAGCAAGTAAATAAAATTATTTCTGTTTATGTTCAAATTTCTTAGCAATATTGTGGGTTCATCTGCGTGCTTGAGTCCCTGCGCACTGCCCACCACAACTCACCACCTCATGCTTGGTGAACAAACAGACTGGGAGCTTAGCGTTGCCCACAGAATTTGGGATTAAGGGAAGTGGTGGATCCCTTTACATTTGGGGTGAGCCAGAAGCAGGGACTTGAACCATTATCACGGTTAGATACTCGATGGTGACATGATCCTCTGCCTGAGCTGTAAGCAGGCTCTGTCACTCGTGGTTTCTGGAAACCACCTTCCTTCTTCATTAATGACGCCTGCAAGTGACTTCTGAGCAAAGAAAGGAGAAGGAATTACTGTTTTGTTGGTAATGAACAGTTAGTGGGCTGCAGTATAAGAAAGAAAGATTATTATAAGGAGCACACCTCTCTGACATAAATGTCTGTTTGTATGAAAGCAGCCAGTTGGCATTTTAACTTTCAGGGAAAAAAAAGTTACGGAGTTCCCCCAGTCAGTCGTAAGCTTTCTTTCTGTTCCCTGGAAATGCAAGTGGTGTGTTGGTTTTTGCTCTCTCTTTCTTGTAGTGGCTGTGCCTTTCTAGAGAGCAGTGACTGTAAGGCAGAAAGTGGTCTTAGGCTTGCTCAGCTGTGCTGCTGGTGGCTGTGTTAGCATTGAGTAACAGCCACATGACCCCTTGCAGAACACATCAGCTTGCTCTTTTTGGAAAATCTGATGACTTGTTTTACATGTTTTAGTACATCATCCAAAATTATTTGCCCGTATGTATTCATACTGAAAATCTCTACTGGGCTGTTGTCTTTAACCTCTTCACCCCCTCTGCTTCACCAGGCCAAGCAGTGAAGAAAAGATTCACTTACCGAGTATTCTTAACCTCTAATTACTCTGAAGTTGTAGAATGGTTCCACTATTAATCCTTGCTTCTTCTCTCCTCTTTCTGAAACTTTCCCTTTGACCTAGATAAAGGTTTTTGTGAGGAACACAGTCTGGCTCTCTGCAGTGTAGTACAGGTTATAATTTAAATGTTCCCACGATATTTTGTTAAGGACAATACAATTCTATGTATTCAGAAGGGAATGAAAACCAGAATGAGTTACAGAGAAAGTTCAGTTTTTGTATTCTTGATCCTAAGGCTTTCGGTTTTTCAGATCAGTGTCAATGTACCACATTAAATAAGAAACGGGTCGTTGTACTGGTGCAGCTCCTGTGCCTGAGCTGGCTGGCAGACTAAGGAGATAATCCTGGGGAATACTTCAGGTTTGAAACTTCTGGTGGAAAAAGTGGAATCCTAGAGGAAAATCAAGAAATAAAAGTAATGGAATAGGCAGCACAGCCTGTTTAGCAGAGAAGTGAGTATTTTTATAGAAGCATAAGAGTGGTTTCTGAATTCCAGTGTGGTGTATGAGTGTGTTTTATTGCCACTGTGAGTGCAGTCAGATCTGTCCTTGTTGGGACTGTATGGGACTGCTCCAGGCCAAATCCAGGGAAGGCAGAAACCTTGGTGGCTGCTCCTCTGCCTATGGCATCTTAGAGCAGTGCCAAGGGCAGCCGGTTCACACAAGCAAGTTCTAGAGAGGGGCAGGAGGGTTCTGAGCAGGGGTCCCCTGAGGCAGAGTGGTCAGGTGGTCATGCTGGGAAACCCAACAGGCAAAGCGAAACCACTTTTCTTTTAGTTTCTAGACGAGACAAAAGAAAGTTGGCTGCCCAGGGGAGATGGGTCTTGCGAGTGAGATAGAGAAGCGTTCCCTACACTTCCTAAAGGGAGGCGGGAAATGCTTTTGCAACTCTGGAAGCTCTGTGTCTGTCCCTGAACAGTGGTGTGGTTGTCACCCTAAGCTGTTGAAGAGTCAGCACTGATGGCACAGGTCCCGAGTGCCCGTGTGACTGTGCCTCAGCACCTCTGGAAAAGCACTGGGATGTGTGTCTTTCCAGTCAGGAGCAGGATCTCTTGCTTCGCAGTGTTCTCAGATCTGTTGCCACTGATGCCTGTACCCTGTGGGCCCTTAGATGTACAGGGCCAGGGCAATGGGGAGCTTCTGCCCACAATGCTTATGAGCTTTTCACTCAGTGATGAGAATTGAAATTGAAGGACATGGGCCTGAATTTGTAAGAAATTACCATGTTTCCCCTCAACCTGAGGTGACAACTAATTTTTTCCTGCTGTTAAGGAAGGATTATCAGATGCCAGTGGATGAATTCCCTTGTGCTCTTCTGAGTGCAGAGCTGTGATTCCAGTGGAAACTAGAGATGCTGAGGGATAGAGAATGTAATCAAGAGTCTCTTGGGTGGCTCCCTTCTCCAGTAGCTGGCTCTCCTTTGGAACAGGGGTAATTCAGGGCTGTGTGGTTGTCTGATGCATAGTCACTGAAGAGCAGGCGTAAGGACATGGGCATGTGCATTCCTGTGCTGAACGTGCCAGATTTTCCAGGGTGGGTTTAGGTGGCACAACTTCCTAGTGAAATTTGAAGGAATGGCCCTGAGTACGAAGACAGAAATTCCACATTCTTCCCGGTGCCTGACTAGGAATCTCTGAGTCTTCTCTAACAAATACCAGCACACCACAAACTTGCAAGTAGAAGAATTCAGGGTCCCTCTTAACTGGCATGAGATTCTGTAGTAGTTTTGGGACATTGGTAGGAAAGATGTTTAAGAAGTTCTTGATTTAAAAAAGTCAAAAAAATTAGAGCTTAGATTATCCAGTACTAAACTCTTTCCAACTGTGTCTTAAATGGCGCGGTTATTGGTTACATGTTGAGTCATCTTACCTCTGTTATGTGGTGGCTGGATGTGTAGTGTGAATCTGGCTTCAGTGAGTCGTTTTCAGTGTGGTGATAAAACTGAGGGCACTTCAGAATGCATGATCTGCAAGGAAGACATGAATAAGTGAAAACAAAGGGCTGTACTTTGCTATTCTACCACTTGAATAATTAAGCTGTGAATAATTAAGCAAAATACTGATTATTTTTCTTGGTAGCACTGTGGAACAGGTTTTGTGCTGAATGCTGCATGTCTTTGCATCTGTTCGTATGCCGTTGTATACAAATGGAAGAGCTCATTTTGTACATTTAGTTATTTATGATTTTAATGAAAAAACTGCTTTGTTGAAATTAAGTGACAGTAAATAACAAGGTGATGGCGTTTCCCAAAACAGGCTCCTTTGGAATGGAAAACTGAAAACAGTGTTTCTTTTATTGTTACTGCAAAAGATGACACTTTCTTGGTATTTCTTCAATGCAACACACCAAGTTAAAAATACAGGACATGTCTTAGATTGAGTTAACAAGGTGTATCATCTCTTTAAGTATCATCAGAAACTGATTAAAAACAAAAGGACATTTTGCTCTCCAGCTCAGATTCACATTTGAAGCAGGATTTTCTGTGGTAACAAAATTAGGAAAGCCCTAATTCAGTGAAAGATGAATTATAATAATCCAGTAACAGAATTCAGAAACGATACTTGCGGAATCTCAGTTTGCAGAAGGAATCAGAGCAAGTGTAACTGTATTACTTCAATGTATTGTTGCTCTGTTAAGTTATTTTAAAACTGACAAGATTTGTGTCTCTGTATGCCTTTGGCTCTGAACATGTGTTATGCACTAAATTAAAGAAGTGAATTTTCGTCCTTGTTCTGCCAGGAGCTGGCAAGCTGTGGCTGGAATAAAAAAGAGAAGTACAGTTCTGCACCGAACGCCGTTGCTTTCACCAGAAGGTTCAATCATGTGAGTTGTTTTTCTCCAGCATTATTACATGTACGCGTTTTAGAAAGTCTGTGGGATTAAGTGTTCTGGCACATCACTTTTATTTTGGATCACAGCTGATTACTTGACAACTTTAGGAACTCCTTTTAGCAGATCCTTTATCTACAGGATACGCAGGAAGACCAAACCAGCGTTGAGGAAATAGCTGTGATTCTGTTTTAAATAGCAGTGATTGATGAAAAGTGCATATTTTCCCCATAACTGCTGGCTGTCTTTTATCTAAAGACAGAATCATAATTACGGGTTAGAGGCTTGCCATACAGGATTTCTGGACCAGTAATTAGATGTAATTTCCTTCTGTGTTAGTTGAGTGTCTTATGCTTCACATAGATGTTTTTGTCCCCAGAAATAGAAGCCTCTTGTCCGCATGGCAACCTTTTTAAGGTGATTCTAGGCAAACTTTTTTAAAATTCCAAACAATTTTTTTGTACAAAATTTGTTCTTTAACTCTCTATTTGGCATAATTTGTAGGTAGTATATTTGAGGCTTATGGTTTTCTTATGTAACAATTTCTCTGTATAAAATCAGCTGTTAAAAGAAGAACAGAAGTCTCCCTTTCTCCACAATTAAAGCTGGAGGAGTCCAGCTGTGTAGTTACCCAGTCATCTCTCAAAACTATGATGCTTCTTTTAAGTAATGCCATATTTTCTCTTTCAGATGAAGTAATTCTCTTACTCTCATCTCTCCTCTTGTAAATGTTTAATAATGTCTCAAACTTACAGGCTGTCTTCCAGACTCAACCTTTGTCCCCAGTCTCAGACTTACAGAGATCTTTGTTAATCATCTGAAACTCAGACCAAACCTCTGCAATTTTCAGGGGGTTTTTTTATCAATTCTTGGGTACTTTCTGACTTTTCATGGTTGCTCTCATTGAGGGGATATGATCAAATCCTATTACTTTTCACTGGCAACACTTAGAATATTTCTTAACCTACTGTCTGAAATGCTTGTCTGAGTTTTGGGTTTTGGACACTTGCCTAATTCTGCACTGGAGGAAATGTTACACTGCAAACTTTTTGTGAGTGTACCATCTGCTGAGATATGGGGGGCTTGGTCAAGAATTTGGGATTTTTGTTTTGTTGTGTTGTGGCTTTTTGGTTTTTGTTTGGGTTTTGTGGGTTTGGGGTTCATTTGTTTGTTTGGTTTTGTTGCTGTTGCTGTTCTGCATTTGGTTGAAATTTTCCTGATCTAGCTTTTAAAGTTGCTTCTGTTAGAATGTACAGGCTAGTATAAAAACACTGATGGTTTTGACACTAATCTCACTGATAGGCCACTGATTCCAACATTTTCTGCCTTGCTTATTCATGGAAGTTGAGTCTTCAAAGACATGTTTAGTGCTGCTGAACATTGTGGAATGTTTTTGTAGTAAAAGCCGTGTTAGGCAGTGGAACTCATCAAGGACCTCACTTAGCAGTTTTTGTTGTGCACTGTACTGCAGAACTGCAGGGACTGCCTGAAGTCAGCTTCAGACATGCTAAAGAATTGGGAAAATATGCTCAGTAGCCAGAAGGAAGGAGGGGAAACCTTACCACGGGAATAAGGACTTCCATGGAGTTTACATCAGCCTTTGTTCTGGCATCAAGGAAAGCCATCAGTCTCACAGGTGTACAGGAGGGGAGAGGGGAAAGGACAAGGATTGTTTCTGCTCCACTCACCTGGGGGGTTCTAATGCTCAGTCCTGAAATAAGTAATTGGGACAGTCCTAGGGCCTCTTGGCCTTCTCAGGCAGGAATACATGTCATCAGAGTTTTGTTAACCTTTGAAATTCGACTGGGTTTAAGTTAAGCATTATGCATCTGGCTGTTTCCTTTTTGGCCCCAGCTTGCCAAAGGAAAAACTGTGAACAGCTCTCACCTTTTAAGTAAAGAGAATATTAAATTGCTAACAGCTGCTTCTCAGCAAATTGATGTGCAGATAGCGTTTTGGAAGCAGTGATGGTTCTGTGCAGTTGATTACACTCCACTGAGGATGAAGTAGGGCAGTTCCAGCATTAGTTATGGGATAATTGTATGTGGTGCCTGTAAAAACACATCCAGTTCAGGGGAATCAGTTGAATCCTTCCATGCTAGTACTCTCTATTCTTGGAGAATTCATTGTTACCTGGTACCCCACATAGATCTACATACCTAATATTAAAAATTGTTAAGGAATATGTAACATCTTCACTTTTTTTTTTAAACTCTGATCTCTCCTTTTTCAGCTGTCTTCTGAAAGTGAGTTGTATACTTGCTGCTGCTGTTACTGGTAAACCTGTCAGAGTGCACAGTAGCCAAGTTCACTTACTGGATCCTTGTCCTACCTTTTAAAAACAAATGTTCATCATATGTTTCAAACAAACACAGGTTTTTTAAGGTAACTGTTTATGTAAAGGTTAGTATTGCTCTCTTGATAATCAGAGTCCCTCAACTGAAAACCTCTTTCTTAAGGTTTTTATTTAAATGGGAGTGGAACTGTGCTGCCACAGAGCTTAAAATATTAGAGAAATTTGTTAACTAGGTTCAGTACATTGGAACAATTTTCAAGGAAGAGATCCCAGTTGCAAAAGGAAAATTTTATGTTTCACTGACTCTGTGTTTATGGGACTTTTTACGATTTTTTTTTGCATCCTTTTTTAACCCAAATGCAAACATTATATGTAGAACTTTGTCTTGAACATTGTAGTGTTGCTGAATTGCATTGAATTTAACTGGGATTGTTGGAGATTAAGGAATGGAGTGATTAGTATGCATGGAAGATACCTGGAAGAAAAACCCAGAAACTATTAAAGAGATGCTCTTGAATTTCTGTATCTTTTGATTAGCACAGAAAGCACAATGAGTTTTGGAAGCAATGACCGTGAACTTAAAAGCACCAGTATAACAGAACTAGCATTTCAGATAAGGCAAAAGTGGGATAATTAAAAAATCTTAAGATGGGATTCAAGAACAGATATGTTCAAAGCTAATCCTGTTATTCTCAGTTGAGCTTAATAAGGAAGAATGTAAATATACAGTTACATGTCAAGGCTTTAAACACCGCCTTGAACTGGTATCAAAGGCGTTGGTACCCAAGGGCTGTGAGGCATCCAGCTGATGGATGTTGGTATAATAACATTTAAACACAGCAAGAGAGGAATGTATGGAACAAATACGTATTATTTATGTAAAGGAGGAACAAATGTATTTATTTCAATTATTGCTTTTTCAGTATGGGGAATACATTAGGTTATGGTGCTGTCTAAAGATACCAGTTAATAGACGAGACCAGCCAAAACGCAGTGTTTATGTCAGTAAAAACACATGAAAGAGGACTGGAAGTGGCTGAAGTGGAAGTGATGAAGTGTGTTTAATTCTGTATCTCCTGCCTGCTCTGTCACTGAAGGGACTGCAGGGCTCCAAGCTTGGAAGGAAGTTTTGTTCTGGTTTGTTTGGGTTTTTTTTTCTCCTGCAAGAGCTTGGAAGTGTTGAGCTGAGGTCTGGCTGGGACTGGGACAGAAACCAGGCTTCCTTGGGTGAACAAGAGCATTTGTGTGTCACGGTGTTTGTGTCTCTGTGATGCCAATGGACTTCCACAGAAGTCAGGACCACCAGGGGAAATTGGGGGGTTTTTATGCTGATGAAAACGCTTGAGCGTTGCTCTGTGTTCCGAGCAAGTGTGTCACAGTCTGGCCTGTCCCAGGCATTCTCCTGTTACATCAGCACTCTGTTAACTTAAAATCAAAGAGATTTGGGATCTTAAGGCGTAGTGCTGCGTGTGTTGTCCTTACCTGATCCTTTATGATACAAAAATCTATGTTAAAAATTTAAATTCCCTTGATCTTCAGTGGGAAAGCATCTCCTTAAAAACTCTTTGATCAGTCAGGGGAAAAAAGTTCTTTTTCTACTACTACAGCAGAGCACCAAACTGAGATCAAGCTTTTTGTGACAAGATTTTGAAGTACTGTCAAATCTTTTATGTATTCAGTAGTTCTGTGTTTGATAGAATCATAGAATATCTCAAGTTGGAAGGGGCCCATAAGGATCATCGAGTGCAACTCCCTGCTCCTGGCAGGACTCAGTAAGGACACCTTCAGAATATTTAATTAAAGAAAATACTGGAGAAGGCCTGGCAGCAATCTACATATTTTCCTTTTCTAAACAATAAAGAAGCTTCAAGAGTTTCAATTCTCTTTTTCTCTCACTACTACTGAGATTGTCTCAGTAGCTGGAGCCCCATCCTGAAAGGAAAATTATTCTCTAACTGAACAAAGGGAATGGCAATCTGTGTCATTTAAATACAGGTACCGACACTGTCATTTTCAGATTATTACAATTTGATCATGTACCATTAAAAATGAGACAGTTTTCTGTATTTTCTCCTTTTAACTTTAAACAGTGGTTTCAAAACATCTGCCATTTTTGAGCATGGCAACATGCTGAGATTTTTTTAATCACGTGGAACCATTTTTTGTTTGTGAGGATAGCACGGTTTGTCAGCAGGTATTTTGCTTTACAAAAATGAAAAAGAGGAAAGAAAATGAAGAAAAATGAAAGGAAACAGAAACCTGAGCTCCATGGTTAATACTTTCCTGGCTAATACAATCTTAGACAAACAGACCAAAGGAAAGTGGTTCTTATGCAAGATGTTTGTGGGGATTTTTTGTGGGTTTTCTTGTCATTCTTCCATTTCTCAGTTCCAAAGAGCTGTCAAAATTCAACATCCCAGTTTTCATCAGATCTCTGTAGCTTCACTGCAAATGTAATAATTTTGGAGGTGTGGATCTTCTTGTGCTCTTCTGTCTAAGGAGCTATCATGCTGTACAAAGTGGAACAGGGTATTTCATTTTTTAATTGAGATTTTGGGCAGGAACCTGAATATATACACAATGTTAGTTTACAAGAAGTAGTTTAACATCACTTAAAAATCAAAGCAACACGACATGTTGAAAGGTTTTTATGTATGAGAATGTACATTTCTCCATACACCGTTTTCAGTAGTTTTGTAAATACCAGTCATGCTGGATCCTGATGATAATTAACTCTTTTCCTAACTCATAGTGAACACGTGAAGAAAAGTTGCAGTATTTGTTACCCTTTGCTAATTCTTTGCTACCACTTTACTGCGGTTACAAAGGTGTTTATTTTTTATCGTTCTTCATGAGGGCAGAGGGTGGGAGGGAGCAGAGAAGAGAAAATGGTGCAGATTTGACACATTCCCAAACCCTTTTAGAGAACAGCCTTTATGAGAGGTTCAGGTAAGTATGAAGTGCAGCAACCATCCTTTACAGTGAATACAGCAGTGATCTTACACAGCAGCGAAGTCAGTCCTAGGAAGCTTAACTGAGGGTGTGATGCTGTGCTGCATGAGCAGGTAATTGGCATAGCAGAAAGAAGGGTGCAAACTATAAGCTGGGTTATGGCAGGTTCCTACCTTCTATTCCAGTTTTGTTCCGGATTAATTGCTTTCCAAGGTGTTGGAAATGTCAGTGAACTGCAGTTGAAGCTGTTCAATTCATGTAATAGTTGAGTAACGCAGCTTTGACGTTGTGGAAAAGCAAATGAATGGATATGATTCAATGTTAGTGTTTATATTCCTTCATTTTGTAGGCTTTTCATAACATTTCTTCATTATTTTACTTTCCTGGGGAGAGCACTGTTCGAAGTCTGAGTGTTCTGCCGTTTGCTTTGTGTGTGATCTCATCCTCAAGCTTACCCTGAACTCAAGTCTGTTTCCATAGATCATACTTCCATAAAAATAAATAAAGCTTTTACAAATGTAGTGCTGACACTCTGTATTTTTAAGAGGAGTTTTTTCTACTTTTTAGGTAAGCTTCTGGGTTGTTAGAGAGATTCTGCACGCACAGACTTTAAAAATACGAGCTGAGGTTTTGAGCCACTACATTAAAACAGCAAAGGTAAGAATTTGTATTGTGAAGGGGATGTGGGATTCACCGTGATCAAAGGTTTTATATCTCATTTGTTCCGTTCAAAAATACATATGGGGAAATACTTGTCTGATACCTGACTTAGCTGTGGTTGTGTCTGCTGGCATCAGGAGCTGTTTGGCTTCTGCATGTCAGGAAGTGTACAGTCAGTTTAAACAGCATCAGTCAGAAATGGTTTGCTTGCTTTTACCATTGGAAGGAAAGGATCTTTTACTCAAATAGTACCAACTTGAAAAATACGGTTTGAAAAATAGACTTCAGTTCAGATAACATTTTGGAGCTCTCAGTCTTTCCTGAAGTCTTTTGGACTGATGCTCGTAAGAAAAGGGGCAGCAAATCTGGAGTGACATATAGCCCTTCAAACAGAGTGAAACTTCACAGTAGGGAGAGGAAGGGGATGTTTTTCAAGCTTTTGCTGTCAGATGGTGGCTGCCTTTTACTGCAGCTGACTGCTGTGACCATCCTGGGTTACCTACAAAAAAAAGATGTAAAATATTTGTTAATTAATTATTTTGTATTCAAATGCATTCCCTGTCTTGACAAGCCCTTTTTTAATGAAGCAATATTTCACTCCTATGGGATTTGACTCTCAACTTTGGGCAAAGCAAGAGCTAATTTTCTAGGATTCCACAGGCTTTGCTCAATAATCATGCTGTGGTCATAAACTGTTAATGAGCTCTCTTAAACATCTTTTGATGTCTGGTGAGTTAATGTATCTTCATCTCATGTATTTTTAAAAATCAATTCTTGTGTTTTTGTTTGAAATACAAACACACAGAAATTGGCTTCGTGATCCATGTCCCTCCATAGGGAGGGGGAGGTTGAACTCTGTGTGGCCACAGTGCAGAACAGATGTGGGCAGCCAGATGGGCTCTGGTTTGGTTCATACTGGGATGGGACTGGCCAGTGCTGGGTGTTGTAGGCTCACTTTGGGCACAGCACCCTGAACGTGCCTGACCTCACCAGTGCACTGCAGGCTGCAGTGGCTGCTGGAATGCTGCTGGTTTGGAGGCAATTACGTGCTCTAACAGTCAGATAATTGAGCTCTGCTTACCTGTGAGTTGTAAAAACCAGTTACAAAAAGCAAGAAACTCTGTATGGGCTTGTTTCTTGAATCAGTTGATTTACTTCTGTGCGTGTTAACCTCGGCGTAGCTTCCATATGGCTGCTGACATGCAGTTACTGCAGCGGGGGCTGTTGGAAGGAGGTTCTGTTTACACCAAAGCTGTTACCCACGCAGCCTGGTGCCAGAGGTCACACTAATTCCCTTTGCTTCAGAGAAGCTGGGAATCCACTCCGCAGTGAAGTCCTTGTGCTGGCAACCTGTTGTATAGCTTGAAGTCCTTCAATGGTATCTCATCTATACTGCTTGATGCATAAAGTAGTTAGACCTAATAGTTGCATTCCCCTGAAGTTCCCAGAGTGTCCTGGTTGATGACTTCTGTTTCAATGCTGGCAGCAGCTGGGAGAGCCCTTCTTTTCATTTCTAATCACCTGTCCTTTGGGCCAGGGAACTTCATTACCTTGGTTGGGATGTGTGTGTGAGGAAAAAGGGTTGTTGTGCACGTGGAGGGACAAACTTCAAACTTCAGCAGGACTACTTGGAAGGATAATAGGACTGTGGTATGTGACAAACGTCCAACTCCTTCCACCTTGCCCCAGAAAATACTGATTACCCCTTACACTTGGCTACTAAAGAATCTTCCCAAAAGAGGATGAGGAGAGGGAAGCACTTCATCAGAAGGCGTGGGCAAACTCCCACTGCCAGCAGGACATGCTGGAATCATGGGGGTCTGAGCACCCAGACTGGAAACGCGACTGGGGTGCCATTAAAAGTGGCATTTCTAACTAACACCTGTGAAGACTTTGTTCCATAAAAGGCTGTAAGTTTCCTGGCAGTGTGTTACGTGGAGAGAATCATTTGCCCTGTTGCAAAACTGTTTGCCAGAAAACCATCCTTGCTGTAGCTCTTTCATCCTTCCAAATAGAAGGTCTCCTTTGATGGTCAGCATTTAGTCACTGTTACTTTGGTCTCGTTTTTTTTGTCTTTTTGCCTCATGAAAAGCTTCCTAAGCAAGAAGTAAGCTGAGATTCAAGTAGGAAAAAGGATTTCCACCATTTTTTGAATAGGAAGGGTTCCTTATTTTTTCTTGCTGGAATCCTAACCTACGTCGGTGAATATTTCAAATGGATTGAACAGGATTTGCACTACTGTGATTATCCTTTAGCAGAGTTTCTCTGTTAGGGGTGAAACCTCAATTTGGGTGCACTGCACCAAAAATGAATAAAGTTTGGATCTCTGGGTGCTCACAGCTATCAGAACAATCGAAGCTGCAGAAGAGATTCAGGAAGAGCATCTTCTTCCAGACTGTTTTTAAGCTTTCATGACAGTAGTACCAGTAGTTACTTGGCCAAGGCAGTGGATAGTTTTGGAGACAGAGGGAAAGGAAAAAGAAAAGGGAGGGAAATTCCAAATGTGTAAGAAAATGCACATAAACACAGTGTTTTGTAGAGCGTTTTTGAGAAAATTCTTTTACCCTAATGTTTTCTGTGTTCAATTTTGATTGGGTTGTTGATTTCCACTAGTTAGTTGTCATACCCCAAAAATGGCCTTTCAGTCAGAGGAGTACTCCAGGTATGTGGCTTTTGAAGTTTACCTCCTTGATTTCATCCTGCTAAGATATTTTTTGGGTGCTCTGATGTAGCCTTGGTAGTTGCATAAACTTTAGGTGCTGACACGATTACATCATTCACCATTGGGCTGTCCTTTCTGGCACATTGTTTTAAAATACTATTGAATGCTATGAAAGGAATTTGTTGGGTTTGAATGTCAGAAAATTCCTGGCACTTCTAATATATTCCCCAAGATGTGTGTCTGTATAGATATTTTTAAGGGTTCTCTCTGGGCTGTGAAAGCTAGTTAGTGTGATCCAAAACCATAGAGATGCAGTAATGAAAAATTAGGAGGTGCTATAAAAGCGGTCTGGGTGCACAGCAGTTCGCTGTAACACTTCATTCTAGACCGTGCAAGATTTCTGCACCTTTGAACTGTTACTTATTCTGTGTTCACTACTGGCAGCACTTGGCATGTTGTTTATCATTATTGCTGTTACTATTTTTTTCCCCTCAGAAGCTGTACGAGCTGAACAATCTCCATGCTCTCATGGCAGTGGTGTCAGGCCTCCAGAGCGCTCCCATCTTCAGGCTGACCAAGACGTGGGCGGTGAGTGGGCAGCAGGACAGCGGGGTGGGCTTCGTTAGTCCTGAGGTGAATACAGCACTCTGGAGCTGCCTTTCAGGGATGCAGCAGTTGGTACAGATAGCTTTGCTTTTATTCTGCTGCCTGCGTAATGCTTCTAGTTCCTCTGAAGTCTATGGTTTCCTCTTGAATTTTTTTTTTTCCATTCTGGTGTAGAAATATTTTCCTCTGAAAAATAGTTCCCTGCAGATTCTGCTAAATGCAGAGGCTTCTCATTTGGCCAGAAGCTATTTTGTATTTAGTTGCTGGAAAATTCTGAATGCCAAAGTGGGTCATACTTTAATCATTTAGGGGTTTATACTGTTGGAATTTTTTTTTTTGCTATGGAGAGCAGATGTTCAGAAACTCTTGATTCAGTTTCCATAAAGAGATTTGTTGTTTCTCTGACTGATAACTAACTCTAGCACTTTTCAGAAGTATTTCATAGTTACAACCCCGTTAGGCAGTATATTTGTGGTTCTGCCTTTGTGCAGTTGTGAAAGAACAGTATTCTTTGGAATCATTTTTATTTGTCATCTGTTTTTTGACTGGCATTAATATTGTTTTATCATTGTATCCTCAATAAGAAGAATATTAGGAATTACTTTTGCTCATTGATACCTCAGAGTTTAGAGAACAGTCCTTATTCAGCCATATATTGTGTAGTTGTCCAGCTGCTTCAGATGAACGGGACATTCAGCGTGACAGAAATAATCAGGTGACTGAAATGCTCCTGTGCAAGGGATACATACAAATAGATCACTAAAAAAAGCTGAAACCTTTCACTGAACACACATCAGTGCATCTTTGGATGGTGCAAAAAGTGTTTATTTGTCTGATAACTGCGTGAAAATGTTGTTCAGTTGATAAATGTTACCACAGCTGAATATAATTCACTCCTGCCAAGATACTCATCTAGAATTCTGGTCGCATTTTGCAAATGCACAATCAAGTTAGACATTGCTTCCAAACATCAAAAATCTCTCTGAGGAAATCGTAGTGAAATTAACACTTCAAAATGATCTCGAGGAGAACTTCTGGTTTTCAGATTTTATGTTGAGGAATTGATGCCTCAACAGTTTTATTTAACTGTGAGGCCAAATTGATTTTCAAAGCTCTTTTTGTACACGAATCAAATTAAATGTAACTATCACCATGTATTAATAGTAACCGCATCAGTTACTACCATGATGGTGCCATTCAGAACTGGGAGTCCCCAGTTTCTTTCAATGCTTGGTTATGCACTCGTTTGCACTTAGGAGGTTTGTTTGTGTGCTCTTGATGTATGTATCAGCCTTTGAAGTTCACTCCTCTTCCAGCCTCTGAATTCCAGGTAACTTCTCCCACTTTTCTGCAGGTATTTGATTCCTCATACAATCCCAAGCGAGTCTGTGCTTTTCATCATCTTACATAAGCCTTTGTAAATTCAAGTTGCAGGGTAGCTCCCAGCAGTGTGCACTGCAAACTGATTTAGTTGTCATTCTCTTGGAAGTTCAACTTATAAATTGTTGAAGTAATTCTAAGCCTTTGGCTTTGGGTATATTAAAAGCAAGAAAAGGCACACCAAGCCTTTATTTGAGTCACAAAGGCATTTGGGTAAGTTCTCCAGTAACCCTCCAAAACCTTCAACAAGGAAGGATTTCTTCTCCATTTCTGAGATGGTTTGTAGCAACCCTCAATCAACTCGACTTACAAAGTCAGGAAAATAGCTGCAAGTATATTCATTCCCTGAAAAAAAAAGCCACCTTATATGGTTGGAATCTAGAGTTGAAAGGAGCCATTAAATACTTGCTTGGTAATCTAATGTTCCTAAAAAAGATGAAATTCATGTCTTCTGACGGTATGTCTGAATTTGTCTGAAGTTTGTCTCGCTCATTGCCTGCACACACTCTGAACTCTGGAGAATAGTAAGTGCTACTTTTAATGCGTGATTTGCCCCATTCAAACCTTGAAAAGAATTTTGTGAGCCTTTCCAAGAGGGTTCACAGAATAGAATATTCATCTTCTCTCCGTTTAATGTAAAGGAATTCTAGACGACCAGTGAGGATTTGGGCAGTGTAAGCAAATAATCATTAAATATCCGAAGTGGGGTGAGCCAGCATCCTGAGACCTCATCTCTTGTTGCTGGCATTTCAGAAAGGTTGTATTCAGTGCTGGCACACTACAGCTAGAAAGCCAAGAGCAATTTAGAAGGCTCCAAATCCTTCCCTGCTGCTAGAAACTGTCAGCCTTGGTTTTTAGTGTCTCTGCATATGTACAGCTCTTTACTGTTCTTTTCATCTAAGAAACAGAAGAAGAAACATTATTTAAAAATGAAGCAGCTCCAAAGCCAAAGGACTAAGAAATGGCTCCTTACTTGGCCCTCACAGAAACACTTTTAGTGTGCTTGGCTTCTCTGTACTTTTCTCCCGTGGTGCAGGAGGTGGAGGCATGACATGAATTGACCCACGAGCACCGGGGGAAGTCATGCAGGATCAGCTCGTTACGAGATGATCCCAAGAGCCTGGAAAGATACATCAGACTTGAATAAGAATGTGCAAATCAGCATGTTTTGAGGAAAATAGAATTCATTTCATTCAGGTTTGAAGTCAGGCCATTATTGTATCTGTTAGTCTTGTCTTAACCTTTCAGTCTGCAAAACTACACAAACCTTCCAGACGTGAAATGACGGCAGAATATCTTAGGATATTATTAAAAGCAAGCTAGTCCAGGCTGATAAAACTGGAACCAGCTTTGAGGAGATGAACTTCAGAAGATAAATGTCATGTTCGGGTGGTTGGAAAGGAGTCCTGCCAGTCTGCTGCTTCCTTCTCCTGGAAGAGTTTGCAGTTCTAATGAATGGGAGATGCTGCTCATTTGAGTATTGGAACCAAACCTAAATTAAAGATGCCAATTAATTGCTGGAATGTCAGTGATCAGTATGTCTTGGGAAACAATTCACTTTCAACACGTGGCTTTTTCCTGAAAGCCAGTGTTTAGTTTGTCTGTCCTCATGAAGAGTTGGATATAGGAAATGTTAGTAAAAATAATATATTTCAAAGGTGAATGTACAGAAGGGAGACTTCACTGCTGTCAGGCTCACCTAGGCTGATATTTAACTGAAGTGAAAAGGGAATATGCATAGAAATCTAGTGATCTGACCCTTGTTAACTGCATTGTAGGGGAAAAATTGTGACTGGGACTCGGAACACTGAATCTCTTGCCAAAATGTTCAGTGGGAACATCTTACACCCTTTGTTAAACTCTGACTCTGAGTTGAGATGAAGACTTTGAGGCAGTTTTGCAGCAGCAGTTCAGCAAGATGGTTTGAAAATATCTTAACTTACTTTCCCAATCTTACAAAGAGAGCCTGGCTGCTGTTACTTCTATCAAAGGAAAGGACTGGAGGCAGGAGGAATGGATAATGAAGGAGAACCATGACTTTTAAGTTTTCTGTTCAAAGTGGACGTTTCTGTAATACTAAGAGCCAGTAAAATTGCCAGTTGGCAGAAGAATACAAGTCCATGAGCCTTCTGTAAAAAGCCATAGGCAAAATCCCTACTCTTTTCCAGACCTTCAAGTACATGGATATGTGCATATCTGCACTCATTATTTTTGAAATTGTAGTTTAGGTAAAGCTATTTATCGGGTCTTCATGGCACTGGTTTGTTTGGAAAATTATTATTTGAGATGGATCTCAATTCAAGAATAAGAGGGTATTTTGGAAATTGTTTCTTTGTGAATGTGGATTAGTATAAAATTTCTCAGGATATCTGACAAAGAAGTGGTACCATATGCCATGGTGTGGTGTGTGGAGCAGAAAGGGCCCTGATTCTGCAGGGGCACTGCTCAGCAATAACAAAAACATGTCTGTGCTAACAGCACCGTTTCCAGCACAGATCCAAGGCATAGCCCATAGCAGCCACTGTGAAGAGAACTGACTCCATCCCATCCCAAGCCAGCACACTTAGGGATGATCAGAGTGAAAAGGGATAATCAGAGTGAAAAGGTTACTCGCAGGAGTGCTGCTGATGTGGACAGCACATGGAGTTGTGGTAGCTAGATTAGTCTTTTGATAACTTACATTGTTGCAGAAGGATCCTCCAGGACACCAGCAGTTTTAACTGTTTCATTTTCAGGAGTGTTTTCAAATTTAACAGCCAGAATAGCTGCTTTTTTTTGTAAACTAAGTGCTTCTCCTTAAGGAGTAAATGATGTTGTTTTGAAGCAGTTGAGTTGAAAAAAACCAAAACAAAACAGAAAAACCCCCAGAAAAAACCCGCACACCAATAACAGCAACAACAATGGGGAGGTGGAAATGTGTGCTTGTAAGGGTAAAAGAGAAATCATAATGATCAAACTTAAATTATCTGGTTTTGCCTTCTTTTTTCTGTCCCTAGTTACTGAGTCGGAAGGATAAAGCCACCTTCGACAAGCTGGAGTATGTTATGAGTAAAGAAGACAATTACAAAAGGCTTAGAGACTATATCAGCAGCTTGAAGATGACTCCTTGTATTCCCTATTTAGGTAAGTTGTAGCCTGTTTCTCCAGTAATTACACGAGCTAAACACCATCTTTTAAGCATCCATGAAACTCTTTCAGTACTTCAGTGAAAAATCTACAACCCGAGGTGCTTCTGGCCACTCTGTATGTGGCAGGACAGAACCTCAGAAAGAAAATACCTCTTAAACCTCACAAACACTGCAGGTTTTACACACAGTATCAGTTTTCTAGGAAACTATTTTGCCACGTGTTGTGCAGATAGACTGACTTCTGGAGAAGTACTTCAATTGTTATGCCTGCTAGCCCTCCTAAATACTAAATACATGGCTGTTCTAGTAATGATGGCTTTTCATTTATGAGAAGCCATAAATCACCAGCCTCTGAGAGAAATAAATATAGAACTTAGAGTTTGGAACATGGTAAAATCTGGAGATATTGCTGCATTTAATATACACCAGTGTGACTAGAGAAACTGGGTTGTTATAACTGGCTCAGCCTTACAGAATAGTTTTTAGTAAGTTGTATTCCTGTGTATCTAAAAACAAGATAAATGCATTTAATATGTGTTGGTTTTGTTGTCAAGCTAATTTAGTGTTACTTAAACTAAGCAGACATTAAAATGATTAGTGTGTGGTTTTTAATGTAGCTTTTGCTTCATTAGATGTTGGTAACCACATAAAATTAAGGAGCTGTGTATCCAAGTTGTCGTATTTTTGCAGACAGTAGGTTGCTCTTCCACCTGAATTCAAGATGAGCTCTTGTGGTCATTAAGGCCTATTAAGCTGTAATATTTTTCTTCCTGAAGTTTGATACTGCTTTTACTCAGCTGGGCTGTTAACTTCTTCAGGATTAATTGGTTGAATTGTACACGCTTGATACAGAAATAGAAAAGAATACTTCACTGTGGGGGGACCAGATGTTGATGCCCTGTAGTGTTTGTCATTCAGGGCCTGAGTTGGAAGGTGCAAAGAAGAAGCCAAGCGTTCTGTGATGTGATGAACCCAAGCTTTCCCACCTTGGGTACATGGACAATATAGAGACATGATCTATAGTTCTGAAGTGCTTCCTGTGCTGATGCTTTTTACCCATATGCCATGATTTTTGAAACATGAAGCTAGCATCAAAGTGTTTTCTTGCTGATTATAAAAATCCCAAGCCAAATACTGGGAAGCAGTTTTTAAGTTCTGTTCAGTTACAGATGTTTTCCCCAATAAGTAGCAGCTGCTTGTCTAACTTTTGCATTAGAATAGCCTTTGGGCTTGACTTGATAGTTTGAAGTGCATAATTCTTTTCTATTTAGAAAGAAATGCTCTTTACTGTGACCGGCTGTAGCTAAAGCATGTGTTGTGGCCTGGTTTCATGTGATACCAGTTCTTATTAGTGGCATGAGGGATGTCCTCAAGCCTTTTTTAAGTCTCCAGAGAAATAGCAAATTCCCACTGGTGCACTCCCTCTAAAATTAATTTTGTGCAGTTTAAAGAAGTGGCAAAAAGAACAAAATTGCCTTGAACATACAGTCATGATAAATCTGGATCCACTCTGGAGGATTGATAGTTGAGTCCAAGTTTTCTCACTTGATGAAAGCTTTAATCTCTGCTAAGACCTGGATAGATTTGTTATTTCTTCAGTTTCCTTCCCAAGGCATTTTTACTAATGTAAGAGTCGTATGGAACAGAAGGAACTCAAATTGCTTGTTTAACTTACTGTCTGGAGGTTATCAGTGATAGGTTACAGTTCCTGAAAGGAATACTTCTGCTACAAGATCCTGTAAGGGAGTAGTGCTGCTCCTGGTTTAAAACACACGGACAGGCCTGCGTAGGAGCCTGCAGATGGAAGTGGTGATCGTGGCATGTGCCGGGAAGGGGATTCCTCAGGAGGACCATTCCCTCTCAGGGAGGAGTGGGGCTTTCTTCACTCTTGGTGGGGAGATCCAGCAGCTGCCACGCTCCCCCCAAATGCTCTTTGGAAGAGTGCAGAGCATCAGATTTGCCCCACCATTAAATTTACCATTGCAAATCCCCTCGAGAGAAACGCTGGCCCTGGTCGTGGAGAGCCCTGTTTGGAAGGGCATAGGGAAAATGAGCATATAAAGGAATTTCAGCTGCAGTTTCAAGGGTGAACGTTTTGCCCTTATGCAGCCAAATACCAGATGGGGGTGTAGATTTTTTTTCATGGCCATCATGGTGTAATTTTTGCAATAGGAGCAGAGCCATAGAAGTACAGATTGTTGTATCATTTCCACAGCTCACAGCTCTGTGGACAAGATAATGATGTCCTTCCCCATTTAACTGGGAGGGGACGTAAAAATGTTTCTCAGCTCCTTGCAGCAATGACTGTGATGTGATTCCAGAATTCTAGAAATGCAGGTGGGAGCAGCACATCATCAGTGTGGACTCACCTACTTAAATGTGAGTGTGAAAAGCTGTGCAACACCAATAAAGATGTTCAGCACCTGGCCCTTGATGCACAGTGTGGGATATGTCATCAGTGCTGCATCACCCAGCCAGCTAAAGCAGCCAGCAAATGGGAGCTGTGTATGTGATGTTCTATTTCAACTTAGAATAAAACCCTGTTCTCCGAGGGAGTCTCATTCCAGAGTTCTGATCGATTTGTGATTGCACAATGAAACAACTGAGCCATATCTTGAGAAGTAAGATTTTTATTTAACTAAGCAGTACTACCTTGTGAGATATTTTTCTTACAGCTGTCTTTGAGGAGTCCTATCCAGAAACAGAAAAGCTGAAAACAGGTTACTAAGTATTCATCTGAGGAATATTCAGCTGCTTCAGTGACAGTGCTTGCAACAGATTTTGGAAGTAGATGTGAAAACCATGTTTCAGGTTTTGTATAAGCTGAACTTCCTTGGGGTCTGCCTGGTTAAATTTGGACTGATGGTGGAGGAATGGTGAAGGCTTTATCCCTCCCAGACAGACTGCTTCTGAATGCCCAGGGCAAGAGGCCTGAGGGAGGCTACAGCCTCTTTTGAAAATCTTTCAAAAGAAAAAGTGTGAGAGAAAACATTGAACTTTTAAAGTCATTCATCCTGCTTAGAAAATTCAGCCCCAAAGCTACAAACTGATAGAGTTACAAGCATTTGAAAGTGAATTATTGTACAGAGTATGAACCAACCTGAAAAAGACATGCTATGCTTTCCTTCCTCGTAATCTTTAATTGGCAACTTAATTAAGTCTTTCCTCTCAGAGCACAGCATTTGTACAGTCGGAGGTTTCTGGGTGTATTTTGTAATAGTGTTTAGTTAACGTCATCCTGCAGCTTTAAATTGGGGAAGGCTCACTTTTTAGATGTCTAATATATAAGATTTAATTAAAAGGCTGAGTGCAAGCTAATTTTACTTTGGGGTTTCTGCAAAGTACACCTTTCACTGAGTGCACTGAATAAACAAACACTGTTTTTGTAGCAGGCAAGAGATTCTTGAGGTAAAATACGCTCTCTGCCAAGGAGAGGAAACCTGCCGGTTGAGTGAACTAAAAGCTGTCAAAAGTGATCATTAAAGGAATGTTTTGGAAGGCATTTTCCCTTTTTTAGTTTACCTGAACTGCTCTTCTATCCAGCTACCATAGAGAAAAAAGAACAGACTATAGAGAGTCTGAATTTTAAGCATTTGCAATTAAAAAACATTTTGCAGGACACTCAATCAATGAGGTCTGTATGATATTCGTAACAAACAAATATTCCTTCTATGAAGAACAATGTCAGAATTGTAATTGTAAACATTTGTGTCAGTTAAAATTCTTGGAATTTGGGAATGGAATATGCTGGGACTGATTCCCCACTGCCGCCAACCCCAATTAAATATTGGTGGAACTGGTTGGCTTTGATCTCTGACCAAAGATTTAACTACAAGCCTTGCAGCCATACGTTATCAACGAAGCTTTATCTACTCCAGAGAGTATGTTCTGAAAGCAGAATGCTGGTTCTTCTCCTCTCAATTACATAACGAGGCTTTGCATAGTAATTGATATTGACTAATTTAACATAACAATAGTACTAGATTATTCTTCTAGCTATTATGGTTTCTTATTTTAAATAGGGACAAAGTTCCTTAAAAGCCTGAAGGCACATATGAGGTGCTAAACAAACACATTGGTTACAATTCAGAACAGCGTATTCAGTTTTATGTAATACAAAATTAAATTAGGCAACCTGTGTGGCTGTAAGTGCAGTTCTTAAATAATTTTATGTAACAGAAGAAAGCTTTGGTTTTGAGATTCTGGTACCTAAAGCAAATATTTAGTTGTATCCGATTTTGGAAGTATCTTATTTTCAATCAGTGTGTGGTATAGCTTTTGTTAAATATAGGGAAAGTATTTTCTAATTAATTTCTTAAATTACGTATTAATTCCAGTGGAAATCTGGTATCTAGAAGATAAAATTTAGTATAGGCAGTATCAAAAGTTGTGTAGGTGTAAGGGAAGGGAAATGTGTGTGTCATAAGAGCCACCCAAGTTTGGGATGTCAGGGAGAACACACTCAGAGCTGATTTCTACCCTTTGTTTTACTGTGGGAGCAGAAAGCTGTGCTGGAGGAAAACTTCTGATATTCAGAGACTTCTCTCAATTGCTGTGTGTGAATGCTTGGTCAGCCCTCATCACTCCTAACTGGAGCACAGAAGTGTCAAGTCACGATTTTAATATCAGGACTTTCAGTTTTGCCATTTAAGTTCAAAGTTTAATTAGAAAGCTTGGATATGGAGGTTGGAAGTAAAAAAAGTACCAAGCAATTTGATTGTCTCAGGTTTATCCATAATTTCATACAATTAATTTTCTTATGCTAGGAACATTTTGCCTAAATTTTTACAGAAGGTAGGACTTGCAGATCTTAGCAGTGTAGAGAATTCCTTAAGAATTTCTGTATTTTGTGTTCAATTTGCCTCTTCATTTTGAAATAATTATTTGTTGCAAAAATCTTTCTCTGCTGGCAAAGCTAAAATGTCTCCAATATTTTATGTAGGTTCTTGGAGTAAATATCGAACAGTAATGTGAAGTCAAATTTTTCATTAAAAGTAATACCAACATTTTTAAATAAATTGTTAAATAACTAATCAATTTTCACATTAAAGCAAGACAATGTCATTTCACATATTTACATTTAAGGGTTGAGCTAACCTGAAAAAGCATAAGCTTTTTGAGCTGGAAAAGCTTATATCTTGTCAAAGATCTGGAATTTTTTTACCAGCTTTGACTGTTTACATAAAGTATGTTGATCTTGAACAAAAGATAAATATGCTTTGCGAGCACAAAACATCTGCTTTTGTGAATTTGTGTTTAAAAAAAAACACCGTCTGTCACAGTAGAGAAGGGTCCTAAAAACGGAGAGGGGAACATGACAGGGGAAAGAAGACAGGAAAACTGTAGACCTGCTTTTTGCAGGGGCAGATTGTGCAAAATAATGGTTAAAAAGTAATATTTTATTTTCCTTGAACTCAGACACTGAGAAGTTTTTATGGGAGCGCTGTGGGATTTTCCTCCTCAGTCTATAGGTCTGATCATCATCTGAACTGCTTTCAAGGAGTAGGAACCTCCCCGGTACTCAGCCCAAAATATTCCGTCCTGGTACTTGCTCCTGTAGTGGCCTCCTCGGTACCAGACCCCGTTGAGGTTGGAGTGGGCGCACGCGTTGTACCACCAGCCGCCCTTGTGGAAGTGAGCACAGTTTCCTGCAGAACAGAAGGACAGGGGTGAGCTTCAGCTTTAGGCACAAGAAATGGAGATTACTCAATGTTTTCCTATTGGGGCTTATTCTCAGAGGCAGCTTGGAAGCGCTTCGTGGCCTGTTGTGGCCACATCCTGCTGTTCTTCCTAAATTATAAATTCTGTTGTAAAAGCAGCCGCTGCTGGGGGCGGGGGCCTAATTGACCTGGTCTTTAGTGTGGCAGCTGAAAACGAAGGAGAGAACTCCTCTCAGCCTGCCTGCTTCTCCGTGAGCTAACACCCAAGGAACTCGGGTTATGTGCTGTTTAGAAATACTTGAGTGGAAGCAATGTGAGTTGATACAGCCCCGAGCAGCACGCGGGGCCACGGTTCCACAAAGAGTTGCTTGTAACTTGTGGTTTTACTGTTACAGGTTTGTCTAAGAGTTTGCAGCATTTGTCCAGCTTTATGGTTATTGACAGCTGAGGAAAAGCAGTTGAAGTACTGCCCTCCCCAGCCTTTCTTTTACTGCAAGGGGAAAACTGGAGGAAATGGAAAAAAAAAAGTGAGCTTTATGGAGTACGCAAACCCAGTGATGTGCCCCTTTCTTAAGTGTTGGTACATAACTAAACCTCTGCACATTTGCAGTTCCTTTCATGCTCTTCAGAGGCTTTGGTTCCTGGTGATTATGTGGCAGCAGCACTACTCAGAGAGCACCTGCACAGATATTCTGACTGCAGAGTCACATGCAAGTGATGAGCTAAACAGAAAATTGCTGCAGTGTGTTGTCAGTGAGGGTAATAGATTTTGAATTTCTGACAGGTGCAGGGGCTCGAAGGGGGCCCTGCCAGCGTGGCTTTTATCATCGTTGATTGGAAGCATCTTGCGATAGGGTTACTGTATCAGAATGTACCCACTTTTGTGTGCTGTGCTGTGCTGCGCTGTGCTTCCTGAGGCGGTGTAACAGTGCAATACCCGTGACTCACGTCTGGCAGCCAGGCTGCTTTCCTTACCCGAGTACATGTCCCTGTCCCTGTCCAGCGTGGTGAACTGCTTGCCGTTGTGCCAGATCATGGAGTCGCCCGCGTTGCCCTGGTAGGTGCCCAGGCGCAGCCGGTAGAACTCGCTCTCGGGCTCCAGGCGGAAGCTGCTGTACTCCGCGTACACCTTCTTGTTGCTCCAGTCCTCCAGCTCGATCAGCAGCCTGTAGTTGTCCTGGTTGGTGAGCATGTAGATGTTTTCTAGTCCCAGCCAGTACTCTCCGTCGATGTTCCCAAATCCTTTCTGTGCCAAGGAAGATCAGAAGGTGCTGTTAGCTTGGTTTCCTGTGTTTGTTGAAGTGCTCATCAGCGGGAGTGTTATAAACCGGTGGAGCTTGGGTACTGAAAGCCCCTAAACTTCTGAATGACTTCCACCCCTGCATTTAAGTTTATTAATGCTTTATTTTGCTGCACTGGGACTGCTAAGCTGAGTGAGATGCTGCCAGAACGGGTGATGGCGGCAAAACATCTGTGTTCTTGCTGTTCTCCTCTCTTTAAGATAAAGGGAGGGAGAATAGGGAGACTGAAACAACGTGTTACTTGACAAAGCTAAGGGGATTTGTAATAATGGGTGAATAATGGAATTTTAGGTTCTATTTCCAGGTTGAAAAAGGTATTTATGGATCACCAGTCTCAATGTTCAAGGCAAGTAACTTCCTGATGCTTTTGTACTGCAACTAGTGTTGGTTTTTACTGTGAATTTAATCACACAATTCCTCTGTGTTCTTTACGGGATTTATTAGAAATGAAATATAAAGATATCTTTTCTTTCAAATCACAGACTACCAGAACAGTAGCTGTGAAGTGATATTTCCTATCTGCTGTCTCCCAAGTAAACCAGTGTTGTTTGGTGTTGCATTATGTTCAAAATGTTTATGGTTGCTCTTATGGCACTCCATAACTGCCTTAAAACATTTCAGAACATTTAACAACTCCAAAACCAACTATGTACTGCTCTGAGAAGTAAAGACTTTGCGTATTTATTTGTTTGTTTATTTACTGAATAGTTTTTATTTGTTACTGATTTAAGGATTCATATTTGAATCACTAAATTCTAAGAATGCAAGAAGCAAAAATCCTCACGTTAATTTGTGTCCTGTATGATGTTGTTTTTATTATTATTATTACATCAGCCAGATGATCCTCAAGTTTCCTGTTTAGCATGCAGTTACTCCAAAGCAGCATCCTCTTGTCATCCTAGACATTCTGCCTGCTAGTGCATAATGTCACAGTAGCACACAGCAACGTGCTTCCCTTCACCAGCCTGACATCTTTAGATTTCTAACCTAAATAACAGGTGGAAATTATTTCCTTTAATTCATTATTAGGGCTATTTTTAAGTTGAGCCCCCAGTCCAGCAAATCTATTAGTGTGTTTAAATGAATAATTCCACTGGCTGAGTTTGCTTATTCGTAAGGGAGACAGTGGAGCTGTACAAGTACTCACTGTAGTTCTCAGTGTGTTAATAAAAGTCATGTGTTCAGCTGGAACTTTGTGATAAATGACTTCCCAGCCACTGTCTAGAGCCACACGTGTCCCAGTTGTGTCGTGCATTACAAACCCAGGCTGTTTCAGGCAGGCGGGTTCAGGCAAAGTTAACTGTGCCTGAGGAAACGGGACATTCCCACCCGAGTGTGCTTCCCTCGGGGATGATCACTCTTTTCCGTTCCCTTGCTTTGCCCACTGGTTTTCTGCATTCTAGAATTTACCTTGTAACTGTCCCAGTTCCTGAAAAAGTTGACAGATCCATCTGTCCTCTTCTGGATAACTGCCCATCCTCCAGGGTCCAGGCTGTTCTCACACCAGAGCTGCATTGGCTCGTTGCTGTTTTCGGGTTTGATCATGTAAATCCCGCTGCTGGCGTGCCCAGCTTCCCTGGCTTGTTGGCAGTCTTTGAATGGACCTTTTGGAAAAGAAATACTGTAAACCTTCAAGCTTGGCTGTGCAGTGCCCATTGTCCGGGAATATTTTGTAATGGAAAGTCAGTAATTCAATTAAGGTATAAACCTACCATGGAAAACGGTGCAAAAAGTTACTGTCTGAGATTAATTGTATATACAAATAAACATGTCAATATCCTCTCTCCATATATTTTTGAACAAAAACTTCATTTTGCTAAACAAATAATAGACTTTGGTTACCAACACCCAGGGTGTTTTTTGTCTGCTGTGGCAAAGATTTATACTCTGGCTCTTGATACTAAAAAGCATTATGATTTTTTTTTCATTAATTATTTTCTTTTTTTTTTACAAAAGGCAGACGTCAATTTACTTCATTTTCTGGTGCACCGGTTTGAAAGTGGTGGGAGTCAAAACCAAAGCGAACTCAGGATACCCAACCAACCCTCCCTATTTCTGAATATATAAGTGGTTTGAGAGCTGCTGTAAGAAGTACTCATTGCCAGAGTCCATGGACGTGGAATTCAGTCAAAGAGAATTCTTACGCTGCATGATTTTCTGCCATTACGTGCTTACCCAGTTTGAGGATTAGGCTGTTAACTGTGGATAGGAATCTTTCTAAGTGTTATGTGTCATCTGGTGTGTTGTGTGTAGATGGATGCTGATGAAGGAAATAAGCAAGCAGTGAAGAAGGATTTTTGAGCTAAAAGGCCTCACATGTTTGTTTTCAGGGCTGTGGTTGCACAAAATTGCTGTTGCTGTTGTGAGTGCTGCTTGAAAGCTCTATTTTAGTCCATGTAAATAGTGATTTTACAAATAATACTTAGAGAAGACCATCTGGTCATTCTCTGAGAAGGATGCAGCTTACATGTCGCTGAAACCTTGCCTCATTTGCCTTTCAGTTTTTGGTAATGTTTTTATTTTCTGCTTTTTAGAAAAAAATTTGTTTGCGTGTCATTACTTCAGTTGGTTTAGAGAAACTGTAATTTACTAATGAAAAGCAAAGTGTTTTCTAATGACTGGTTAGCTGTGGATGCCCTAAATGTATTTATTTGAAAACTCAGTACATCTGAAAATAAATTACTACAGCTCTCCTCTCCTTCCAGAGGGCTTATTTTCTCAAATCTCCTTGGAAGTTCAGACAGAACCCATCAGTCACAGAAACAGCTCATGTGCAAAGCAGCATAGAAGACATTTGTTGGGGTTATTCTTCAATCAAAGTAGAGGCTGAGGGAAAGGGACCTTCACAGCAGATGAAGTCTGTGCGACAAAAGCAAGCTGAAAATTGAGCTTTTCTTAGCTTTTCAGGTAGCAGTTGCCAGTTGGACAAGTATGTAGTTAGCAAGAAATCCATACAGCATTTCATATTAATGAGAGTGCACGAAGCTTGTGTAGCTAATGAGGAGCTGGTGGCTGTGACAGCAACTCACAGACACTGAGCCATTGCTCTGAGTGCTGCTGCACTGTCAGGATTGTGGTGGCTTTGTCATTCTTCCAGTGCAAGCAGTGGCACCGCAGGAAATAAATCCTATAGCTTTGGTACACAAGTGCTTTTTTTCCCCCTCTTGTTCACAATTACAATTTCCATGTGAATTTTGAATATTGCAGAGTTTGTCCAGGGGTTAGAGAACTTCCTGGGCTAAACTGGGTCTCACTCCCACTCCTTGAACTGTCTGAAGTCAATTTGGGTGCTCTATAACTGACAGGCATGTTGTTCCAGGAGTATTTTTGTAAAACAATTATTGCTTTAGGAAAAGTATAAACAAAGAAGCCTCATCTTTTGTAACGTTAATTGAACATTAGGAATAGCTTAATTAGATCTATTAATTATTATTAAAGCTATTATCTGGGTATTATCCCACGTGACTATCACTAGAGGAGGAATTGAGCACTCATTTTTCCATGAGAGACCCAAGCAGATGCTCGGGGTCATTTTAATTAGTTTTTAAGGCAGACAGAATTGTACCAGTCTGTTTATATAATACTTGGATCACTTCTGGAGTTCAGCTGGCTGTAAATTCACAGGAGGCAGCTTGTCTGCTTCGATGCTCAGCTTTGTCTGCGTGCATCAACGTGAGTTAATGTCATGGTGGAGGTAACAGACTTCTGCTGTGAATGTAAGGAAACCCAGCGAATCCCAGAGTTTTTGGTGGATAGCCTTGAATCCTCTCAGTGAAGTAAATTCTTTGTTATGTATAATTATTTCAAGCTCATGCTGTAAGAACTGATCTTGTTCAGTGGAAATACTGAGGTTTGTGAAACAGGGATTCTCCACAGTGCTGCTGTGGGTGGAGGTCTGACTGATGAAAAAAGCATCATTTTCTGTTTACAATCTTGCAGGTTTTACGGTTTATGTAAGAAATAAGTATCTCGTGCACATCCCGTCTTTTGTAACAGTCTGTGTACACTAGGTCACTGAGACAGTAATAAGTCAGAAATATCTGAGAAGATGATCTGTTAAATATTTCACTTCAAAAATTGTGGCTTAGATGTATGATTTCGTGCAGATCATATTCTGTGCTAAATTAAATGAAGTAGAGAAGGAAAGGGATTAAATATTTTAAGTTAAAACCTTGATAACTTGATGGCTGAATCCCGTTTTGAGATGCTGAATGTTATCCTGAACAGATGATACAGAAATTGTGCTTGTGTAAGGTTCATAGAGAGGATTTTGGGGGGCATTAGTAGAGGAAAAGTCAGAAATAAAACTGGACATATAGTTTTAAAAAGAAGCTATATTGTTAACCAAGAGGTATTAGAAACAGGGGGCAGGCTGTGTCTTAATTTTCAAGTACTTCATTAACTTGAAACTACTTTTTGCAAAAATAGTGGCAGTAATTTTGAGGGTCACTGGTTATTACTCCAAACATTTAGGTAATTGTGACAACTACAATTCACAGATACATTAATCTTCCTCAATTTTTAGAGCAATTTTCGTACAAATTAACCACCGTACTCAGAAAATAGGACTTCATCCTTTTGTTCCCCATGTATTTTGCATTTTGCTCTCCCCCCACGGTATTAAGGTGCACATTGACCTTTCTGACCCATCTGCTGCATGCAAGTATTTGTTAGGAGGTCCAGGTATTTATTCTGCCATAGATCTTTAACAGGCCTATTTCTGATTGGGACTGTCTGGTTTTCATTGGTCTTTTTTGACATCTTTATAAATTATAAATAGTCTTTTTATCTTTTAACCCTGAAGTTGTTTCTTCTGTGACATACTTTTGATTCTGTGCACCATTAAATCTGTTGACCTTAATTTTAAAAATCAGGGACAGTAGCTGAGCATTGTGTTGGAATGTACAAGTTGAGGTTGTGCTGACTGATGCTCTACCAGCTGTAGCAATTCTCAACCCTCCTTTTCCCAAGCACTGCAAGAAACTGAAACTTCCAACTCAAGAATCCAGTATTAAAGGAAGGTGAATAATGTTACAGTCAGCTTCCTAAGATTTCTCTGCGTTCCCTTCCAAAAATGGATTCCAGCTCTGAACTTTTAGGGGTAGAGGGGTTGGTGAACACCAGGGTGGGTAATGTAGAGGATATTAGTTAGCACTATTGCCTTGTTTTGTGTGTGCAGCAGGCATGACTTGAGAAAAAGATGCATTTGGAACAGAACCTGGAAGCGAGGGTTTGCTGGGAGGCAGGAAGTCATGGCTTTTTTTAGAATTGTACTTGTGCTGTCTGAGCAGACATCAAGGCAGTGCTTTGATATGAACTGTTTCCTTTCTGTTGAGATGTGCCACCGAAATTCACATGACATCTGGCATTTTGCTTGGGCTCGTGCCTGAGTTTTCTGCAGACCTTGAATAAAAATAGTTGTTCTTTACATCAGCAGCTGGTTGGTTGTAATGCTGCAGGACAGTCACAAATAAATGGTTGGCTTCATCTTAGGAACCAAGTTGAACTTTTAACTGTGACTAAAGGCAACTTGAAAGCAACAAAAACAAAACAGCCACCAAAAAACCCTTTTGCTGTGCTAACAGAAGCTTGCTTGGTGGCAAGCACTCAAAGGGATGTCTGAGGAAAACTTGGTTTCCTGAATCCCTGAATTTTTTTAAATTGCAATTCTGACAAAATTTTAATAAAGTGAGAAACATGACAGAGTTCAGGGCAGCTCAGAGGTTAGTTAGTTGTCTTGTCACTAATTCTGATGCCTAGTGATACATGCATTTATCTAATGACCTGATGAGTGTAATACGTGAAGATGGGATACGGTCTCCTGAATGTATTTTCATGATATTTATTGTTTTAGTTTAACTTGCCATCCCCAATTGGCATTCCCAGTTGGGAATGTAGTTACTGATTTTTAAATTTTCAAAGCTGAGTGCCTCCAGTTGGATCCAGCCTTGATTCAATTATCCTTTCAAACTTACCACTCTTGAATATTTCAACTAAACACTTGGAGACTCATTGCACGACTGTGTTGGTGGATTTAGATGTTCATTTTAAAGCAGGTCAGAATAGAAGGATGAAAATTCTTCTAGTAGAATTTTCTTCTGGCAAATGTGTACATGTAAGTATAAAGGATGGAAACTTAGTATTACTTAATTTGTTTACGATGAATTAGTTTGTCTTATTTACCCTTGCCAGCTACTGTAATGTGTAGCTAGCAGGCATCATCAAAGAAATGGGTAAATATTAGGAAGTTTATGCTAGCACTGAATTTTCCTATTTTCATAACTCAAACCCAGCTGCAGAGAGAACCCCCAAGACTTTGTGACTTGAAGGCAAAAATAGTTCAGATTGAATTTCTGAGTATCGGCCATTTCAACAAATTCATCTTACAGAGATTGAGGCCATGTGGCAAACTAAAGCTTTCCCTGGGAGGTGAAAGGGAGAGACAAAACCAGGGGCAAGAGCGAGCTGTACCAGGTACTTCCAGTTCCTCCTTCTGTTTCTACGGTCGGGACAGTTTCCCTGGGAAACGGAGAAATCTCAGGTTGGACAAACAGCAGCAGGTAACTTACCCTCGTTGATCAAAGCCAGAGGAGGTACTCTGAAAGGGCTCTTGGTAGGAGAAGTGGCTGGGTCGGGCGGTGGCCTCACGTCTCTGTCGCGGGGGTAGCCCGGGTCGCGCTGTATCTCGTTGCCTCCCAGCAGGACGGGGGCGTAGGGCTGGCTGTTGGGAATGTGCTGCGGCACGACCTGCACGAGGGGCGGGGACCCGTGGCCGTCCTGGCGCGAGAAGATTCTCAGGCACTGCTCCTCCAGCAGCGAGATGGTGGCCGACTGGTTGTTCACCAGGTCGGTTAGCGCCGCGTACTTCGCTTCGAGCTCCTTGTATTTCGTCGCCATCTTCAGCATTTCTGTCGTGACGTTAAGGACCTTGTTTTCCAGCTGGGAGAGCTCGAGCGAGTTGTCGCGCTTTCGGATGATCTCGTGCAGGAGTTGCATGTACAGCTGGGTCACGCGGGAGTTCATGTTCCGGCTTTCTTTCCTCAGTAACTTGACCTCGTTCACAATGTTCCCGTCCACGTCCACTACCAGCTGCAGGATGTCGATCTCCCGCTTCTGCTTGTTCAGCACGTCCTTCAGGTTCTCGATGTCCATCCTGGTGACTTCGTCTTTCCTGCTCCCGGCGCCCGGGCCGTTCGTGTTCACGCAGATTGGCCCCGTGATCTTTTGTTCTGGGACCAGGAAGGTGTAACCACATTTCTTCCCTTCCTCTGCCCCGTCTGCTGAACGAGGCTGCCTCTGCTGGGGCGTCTTACCCGGCCTGGATTGTTCCGTGCAGCGCCCGACGGACAACAGCAGGAACAGCAGGACCCCCAAAGTCCACTTCAGTACCTTCATTTCACAGCACGTGTGACCACTGTCAGGAGCCTGTTGAACAGATAAAAGATAAAGTCATTAAACCAGAGGCACGGCTAAGGCTCCTGGACTGTTCAGCTGCCTAAACTGATGGGTTTGCCATGCTTGCATGTATGGAGCCAAGCCTTTGGAATCTCTTACTTGGAGTTAGATTCCATTAGATTGGCTGTCTGTTTTGAGCAGCAAACACTAAAATTTACATACAGGACTTGGTAGAGAAGTTGGGGTAAGTTTTCGGAAACAGCGTTGTGCTTGGATTCTGTGCTACACTTCCATGATCAGTTTGACTGCTCAGATCCCTGCTCACTGCAGTTACCTGCACGGGGTTATGGAACATAGAGTGCTCGCAGAATACCTTCCTGGAAGGGAAGCAGGGAGATGAAATTATTTATATAAATGTTGGATTTGGGATTATTTAAGCCCTTTCTGGTCCTCTTTTAGCTTTATATGTAGATGTATAATTTGTTAAATGGTATATACATACTTATTCATATATACACCCATTTTTCATATTTATATATACAGTTTTAGCAGACTTGAAAAATGCATCTCTAAGACTATTTTTGGACATGAGTGTTAGGCAGGAGATTAGATACTGTTTCAAACATTGAAAATTACTTATTCGAGTGACTTGGAATTTGTAAGGAAAGCTTAGAACACTGTTTGCTCTGCATATGCGTCCCTATTTAGTTGCCTTGAGGTGAACGTTTAGAATTGTTGTCACACTATTTTTGTGTCTTTGAGAACATCTTTATCCAAGTAATGCTGAAGTATCAGGTGTGTTATCATTATAAATACCATACTGAAGTGTTTCATTCATCTTTTGAAGAAAACTAGGAATTTATTTTAACTCTAAAGAATTAAAGTGCAGTGGTAAAGCTCCGGGAATGTTTTTGAGACCTGTTTTTTAGCTTTAAATATTTGAGATGATAAACAAAGGTAGCACTTAAGTAAGGAAAAAAACCTTCATTTTTTTATGGTTTGTTTGCTTTGTGAAGCAGATCACTCTTCTTATCTCAGCTGTTGATCTGGCTTTCCTTTCCGGACTCCTTCTGCAAGCCTTTGGACAGTGGCCTTTGGATAATTACAAGGAGAAATACAGTAAGAGCAGGGAGGTTAATTATCCTGCTGTTCCTGCTAAGTCCAAGTTAAGTGCGTTTGGCAGTCCTGGCCCAGTGATCCCAAAGGAGAAGCAGAGCTGTGCTGCTTCCTTTACATTCACATTACCAATGAAAAGGGGACTTTTGGGTCGGGTCACTTCTCCCAGTTCTGTTACTGACTTTAACATCATCACAACGAGCGGTGTCTGCTCAGCCTCAGCAAACCTGTCAGGTCTTGTTTCTTGGCTTCGCTAGGAGCAGTGGTTACAAGCTTCAAACCATGATGTACATGCAATCAGGAGGCAGAGCTAAAGGTTCTGCTCAAATGTTTGATAACTTTTTCTTTGTCTGATGGTTGTATTGCAAGCCCTGCTTCCGGGAGGGCAAGAAAACACATTTAACACATACTAAAAATCCTTTCTTACCCTGAGTAAGTGGAGGGAGCACAGAAGTTTGAGGAAGTTTATTTTAAAAAACTTATTTCTCTTCATTTGTAGTAATAGGTATTTGTGACTACTAATAAATATCTCTATCAAAACCAAAAGTTAAAAGTTTTGTTAATATTTCTCTGCTGAAACTGCAACTTCTGTTAAAAGGGGAAAAAAAAAAGTTAGGAAAAGGTATCACTTTTCTTCAGAGCTGGTTGTGTGTTTTTCTTTGGTAATTTCAGACATTTAAAATATTAATCACTTGGACAGTGCTCAGATCTGGTAGTTCATTAGGTTAAATGTTCACATGAATCACGGGAAGCGCATGGGAAGCTGGCGTGTGTGTGGTTTCTGACTTGACAAGGATGAGCTCAGTTAATTGTCTGGAGTTTAAAACCACTTTGCATCTCCTAAATTATTTTTCAATACTTTTGCGTTTACTATTTGCAGATTGAGGGAAAGGGACTTCATGGCATATGGTTGAGGATGAAGCCATAGTACAACTCCAGTATTTTACTGTTTTCACAGTGTATAATAGGTACTTCAAGAAAGTGAATAGCATTTTAGTTCTTAGTAGCTTTTAAAGACCCTACAGTTACTGAAATAATGAATGGCTGGGGGTTTTTCCCCAGAGCAGCACATATTCCCTCAAAATACATAGAATTTAAATGAATCTTTCAAAACCAAGCACTTTGCAACACAGTCCACGTTCTAGCCATGTATTCTGCTGCAGTCTTTCTGCATTTCTTTTAATATTAAATGTGTTCATTTCGAACTTTTACCCTTATGTGTTAAAGTTTCAAGCTCTGTGTCTATACATGTGCTGTCAGACCATGAAATGAATTAAAGGGTCAAATACAGCATAGCTAAATCCAGCAGCTGCATAAGATTATGCCCTAGAATTTGAAATGATTCAAATGTCTTGTAGTAAACTGAGACATTCAGATAAGCAGGGATGAGTTTCTTCTGAGAATCTACCTGGTAGGGAGTGTATATGCTTCCATGGAAATGCTGATGTTGAAGAAATTAAATGTCTTAAACTGCTGCTTGTCAAGTTTGAGCAGCTTAATGCCTAACTTGTTATACAAGAATAGGTTCTGAGCAAGATATTTACTTGGAGTTTTAATCAGCTTAGAAGGAAATGAAAATACTGCTTCAGAAATTTCCTGATGTTCTGGGCAAGCAGCTTAAAAAAATAGGAACTGTTTATCCAAAGTATCACAGAATGATAGCCTAATATGTAAGACCTAAATGACAAATTAAAATTAGAGTTGGGCAATGGTTTTAGGGTTTTTAGATCAGACACGTTGTGTCCCGGATTCCCGGGTTTGGGTGTTAGGCAGTTAGGAGACACTGAGGCTCAGGGATCCATCCAGAACCACGGCCTGCAGCCCTCCCTGCAGGTTTGGGGTGGCCTTTGGGTTTGGGGTTCTGAGAGGGGCTGCTGGCACACCTGGTGCAGGGCTTGGAAGTGAAGCAGGGCGCTTTGTGCTTACAGATCCCGGTGCTTTAGAACACGTTATTTAACTCTTTATTGGAATAAGCTGTCACTTCAGCTGGTTCTGTCGTGTTTCTGTGCCACCCAGTTTTGGGTCTCAGATTTCTGTAGAAGTTTCATTACGTATGTTCTGGCCTGCTGATGTTTTATAGCTTCTGCAGAAGAAAATGTGCAATTATTCACAGCAACACAAGCTTCTTCATCAGCTTGTCAGAAACACTCAGAGCTGTGGACAGGGCTTCGATACCATTTTATTTTTAATGCCATTTCTTCTGGTTTCTTTCTTTTTCCAGAGTGATCCCTGTGCAAAAAAAAACCCAACCTGCTTTCAAAATTAGTTTTTGATTTATTACTTTGAAAAGTGTTTAAAGGTACAAAGTTCCAATTTAAAAGAGCAACACAAGACAGTAACTACTATTTTTAACTGCTGTAACACAGACTGTATTACCCCCCTCACCCCCCCAAATACTGTAATCACAAATACAGAGTTGCATGGATCAGGATGTGGGGAAGCTGGTATATATCTGGCATTTTTTTAGCCTTCTGCACAACAAACTATTTGTTCTTTGTTGTACTGCTGTGACTCATGTTCAGCAGGATGTAAAATTTGGAAACCCACAACACAGACTGGAATCTGTTCTTCCAGAGCTGACGAAGGCTCCTTCTCCCCAGGCAGTGTAGGGTGATATGGATGAATGGAACGAAGCTGTTGCAGGTAATTGTGAATATAGGATTCCCTTTGTATGGAAAATGCAGTATCAGGACTTATCTCTATTCCAAATATTTATTAAAAGAATATGGTCAAGAGATACATGCCAGCAGTGCCCTCTTACATGTAACAGGAAGAGAAACAGACTGGGTTCTTTGAGAAAGTAAATTACGATTCTGGGACTAAAGATGCTGTGAACATGATACCAGCTAATCAGGGTGCTCTGTTACTGATGTTACACGTGCTTCATTTTCTGTTGAGCTCTGCCCAAGCAGCTGAACCCAGCTATGTTCCCCAGTGTCTGCACAGGCTAAGTGAGGATTTTTGTGGGTTTTTTTAGCTTAAAACTGGGTCCGTGACATTAGAAGTAATACTAATGTGAGGAAAACACTCTTCCTATAGGAGAAATGTTGCCATGGATTTCAGTATATCTCTGTGTTTAGTAAGTTACTTCTCCTTCTATAAACAAGTGCTTTTCCAGCAAGTCCCTCTGCCTCTGCTGAAATAACAGGATTACTTTCAGTTGTATTGACCAGGATCCAGGAATCGTATGTTCTTGGGTTTTGTTCGTCAGATACGGGATGCATCGAGTCACAGAATTCTGCTTCTCAGAGATTGCCATCAATCTGATTCCTTTTAGCAAAGGCAACCTGAAAATCTTTGGGGGGTTTTGAGGTTGTCGTTGAAAACGTGTCCCTTTTAAAAATGCTAAGTTCTTAGAAGTTCTCCGCAGAAGAGGTTTGTTCGTTTTGTCATAGTAGATATTCTGGAGGCACAGCAAAATTTCGTGGCACGTCCAGATTTTTTGGTGAAGTTCTTTTAGCGTGGGGGTTCCTTTGCATTTGTTGGCAGCCGCTGTGTGTGTTTGCAGTGTTTGAGCAGGCAGGTACAGTGCATTTTGTGGTGCATTTTGTGTTTGCAAAAGTGTGATTTCGGGGTCCAGAGCTCTGCTTAGAACAGATACTGAAGATTCTAGCTATGCTTGCTATAGGAAATTGTACTTCATTCATCGGTGTATAAATTGTAAGGAGCAAACCAATGGGGCACGTTACAAAAAACCAAGCCCAATAAAACAATAATTAAGACCTGATAGAGCCATGTAGTTACTGCAAAAGTTTAAAGGTTCAGAGTTTCCATTCTTTTTAGTAAGTTCCTTTAAAACTTCAAATAGTATATTTTTTTTCTCACTATACTTCAGATCATTCTTTTGGCAGCAGCGTAATATTCATATTGCATTATTTGTTTTAAAATAAACATTCCAAAATTTGAACTCTAAAGTTGGAAGGCAGCAAAGGAGAGAAAGTTAAAACCTTGTATACAGCCAGTTTATTGCTTTAAAATTATTGACTCAGCTGTTTTCATTTGTGGAAGATTTAGGAATTGTTCTAAGCAGCGTAAATCAAACCCTTGGCTGATGATGAATGAACGGAGCCTGGTGTCCAAAGCACATTATGTGCTTCAAATGGGGGTTGTGGTGGTGTTGTCTAAATGATTCTCCTTCTTATGTAAGTCAGCACAAAAGGATAGTAAGGGAAAGGGCTCAAGAACTTGGAAAGGATCCATCTTTCTTGTTTATCAGGACTGCTTCAGACTTTTTTCCTCTGGTTGCTGCTAAATCTTAATTAAGTTTGCCTTCTGTTAACACTTAGTCTCTCCTTTTAGCATCAGCCCCTTCATTCTCTCTTACTGTGTCAGGCATCTCTGAGTTTGTTAATGCAAATACATCACTTAAATTCATTTGCATTGTTCCGGATTATTTACTGTATTTTAATTTCCAAGTCAGCATGAAGAATGTTTGCTATGCTTTTCCTATGTATTAGCAAGTATTTCTTGGTTTTCATCTGTACTTTTGTCTTCTGTTTGTAAACAACTTTCTTGTTCTAATCACTGACTTGCAGCAGCATTCTTCTCCCTTCCTTCCCCTAATGAGCTGTAACAAACCCCTCAATTTTCCACTTAATGTAGTGTCGCTTTGTACACTGCATTTCATGTTTATGAAATAGATCTTTATTTAGAAACAAACTGCAGTTCATTTGAGGTACAATTAACTTCCCAGAAATTGCTGAAGGAAGGGATTAGTGCCTGTTGCAGCAATGTCTTTGGATTTTCAGCTGCACAACTGATTGTGCTACAAACTCGATTATGTTCTGAATCAGTGTATGACTCTGGTTTCTTGGTTGGCTCTAGGACTCAGGCAACTTCTACTCCTCACAAGTACCAGAAATAAAAATGTGCTTGAAATGATATACAATGATTGCTACTTACAGATGTGCATTGATTTGCCTGGGACTGTTCACAGTGGTTTTATTGAGGTATCCATTTTCTAGTTCTAGTAATGCTAGGTCTATGCTCTGGTGTTGGGTGAAATCCAGCTTCCCTGAAATCGATAGGATTTTTGGCTTTTGCCTTCTGGTGGGATCAGAATTTCACATGAGTATGTTCACAGTACCCAAATTACATGCCTAGCAAAGAATCTGGTAGTGCTAATTTTCTGTAACTGTAGATAACAATACAGCTAAACAACTGAAACTTGTTCATCCCTGCAACTGGAACAAGTTAGTCTGTGCTCTTATGCAGTGCCTTTTTTAATTCTTTCCAAAGTCTACCAAATGCCACAAAAATGAGTCTTAATGTTAGTTGTCAAATTTTTCTCAGGCTGAGAGGGATTTGTTTCTTCACAATTGTATGTTGAGGGAGATGTATGTAGCATTCAGAAATAGCTCAAAATTAAACTTGTAAGTAAGAATAACTTTAAAACTTACCAAGAAATAAAGTCTTCCAGCTGGTTTGCTTCTGTGGCAGATGGAAAATCCAGAGGCCAAGTTGCTTTTGCTTCCTTTATTACCCGATGGTGTGGAGTGTTAATCTGCAGCTGGAGCTGAAAACTGCTTTTGTCTTTCTCTGTTAGATCCAAGCTGTATTGAGGAATTGGGTTTCTCCATACGATAACCAAGCTAACTAATCAGTTAAAAAAAAAAAAAAGAAAAAAAAGTAATGCTCCAGTATGCGTTATTCCAGGAGAGAGAGAGAAATGTTTTCTGAAACTGCAGTGTTTAATTCTCACATGCAGAAGTGCTCTAACCAGCTACAGCTGACCCAGATTCCATATACATCACTTTTGGACAGTGTTTTTTTAAACAAACACACGCTCGGCTCAGCCGTTCAGCCCACCTATGATGTCACCGTGAGCACTCGGAGAGCAGGAGAAACTCCTCCTTCGGATTTCCTATCCATACCCTCCAGAAAGGGAGGGGGTAGGGAGGCTGAGAAGTTAGGAACAAGGAAAGATTGTTTGCCAGTAGAAGGGAGGTACCGTATGGCAACGGACTGTGCAAGAGTTCAGCAGGCAATTACAAATCAAACATTTTTACTACGCTGCCTGAAGATGCCTTTCAAGTTATTACAGTACTGGGCTTCATTTAGAAGAAAGATTCTTTCAGGCTGATAAAACTCGATTTGTGTTGCTGGGAATAAAAGGGGCAGCCTGGCTGGATACAACAGGAAAAATGAACCATTTGTAGTCTAGAAGAATGTTCGACAGAATGTCGCATTCAATTCTTGACGTTCACTTAATAAGAAACAGTTCCAGTTGTTAAAGGCATGAATTCTCCAATACATGTGGAAAAAGTTAAAACTCTGTGTGTGATGGTTTTGGGTAGGTATCAGAATTTTTGATAACATCTGACTGGTGTTAGAAGTAGCAAAAGCCACAGAGATTACGCTCTACAAGAAATACGGGACCTGGCTTTGGTTCTGTCCATGCACTGCCAGCGCTTGAGTGCATTCCATTTATTGCCACTGATCTTTCTGCTTTCTTCACAAAGGCAGTGCCCTTACATCTGAAAGAGAATTGCCCTTGAGTGCTTTCAGAATGATTTTGGATTTCATAGAAATGCATCCAATAGCTTTGGAGAGCTGCTCTTTACAGAGGACTTGTTGATTTAGCTGAAAGAAAAGATCGGTGCAAGTCATTCAGAGGTAATTCTACAAACACAGTGGTTTATAAAATCCTGCATAATAGTGCAGGTGCCTGTTACAGGGAATTTCCTTAAATACAGTTAATAAGTATGATTTACTTCCTTCTGTGGAAGACTGAGCAGGTTTGGGATTTTTAAGGCTTGTTTGGACATGGGTTAGTAAATTCAGGTTCAGGACAGCTTCTGCACTCTAGGTAGCATGGCAATTAAATGCGACTGCCCGATGTTTCTAATTATCCTTTCTGGTTTTTAGCAAACTGTTTCTAGCAGAAGAGAAAATTGAGAGATTTAGTGGTATATCAGGTCATGTGTAATATCTTTTTATTCACTTTTTTATATGTCACCTTTCAACCACAAGTATTTTAATTTGTTTCTGTGTGTGCGCACACACGTGTGTGTGTGTGTGTGTTGGTTTTGGAGGGCTGCCCAGAGTTTCCCAGCTCACATTTGGGGACTGTACTGGGTAGGTGCTATACAAACACAACTGCTGTTCTTGTGAGGTTGTATTAATAGTCTTCCACCTGTAAAGCCAAAGTCCTTGTTATGATTTTAGTTATACAAGGCTGAGAGGTGAAGTAAAACATAATTTAAAAATTTCCCTGTTGCAACTGAAACAAGTTGCTTAAATAATATTATTGAAGTTTGTGTAGTGTTTAAATTGGGTTGTCTGTGAAAGGTGCAAGGGATGCAGACCAATTACTTTGAACAGCAGAGTTGGTCAGGATATGCTTCACTTAGTTGGGACAAATGGATGAAGTTCAAGAAATGGAGTTGTGTTGAGAAATAAAATAAATGTTTTATCTACAGCTTGAGTGTGTAAGGAGGAGGATTTTCCTCTCTACATGATCAGGGGGTTGAAGGAGCAGGAAGGTTGCAAGCAGTGCAGGGGAAGAAGGCAGGGAGGGGATTTGCAGTGACTTACCTGGAAAGCTGTTGGAGCTGTGATTATTCCAAACTGCAGGATTCACTCATTTCAGCCTGGATGCCCATTTCCCCATATTAATCTTTCCCATGGTGCTGCAAGTTGAGTTTGAGTTTTTATTTATCGTGAAGAGTTACAGGTATGATTTATCCTTCTATTGTTGTTTAATTGCTGAATTGGAGGAATGAAGTAGCAGACTTCCTAAACACTTCATTTTGATTCTGTATTTTAGCACTATGTGTTTAGTATGCTTCATGTTTGTCAAGGGAGTAGTAAATTGGTGCTGTGGAGATGAGGTTTATGAGTAGCTGTGCATGTCCTTGTAATTACTTTTAGATTTCTAAAATCATTTCCCAGGTAAATCCAAAATCCTATTCTGAGACGATGCTTTTGTCAACCTGCTTTAATGTTTGTGAAAGCAAAAATTCTTCACAATATTCTCGATGAGGGGGTTTTTTCTGCTAAATGACAGACACCAAACAAACTTTTCATTCTAATCTCATTTCAGGTATTTATCTGTCAGACTTGACGTATATTGACTCTGCCTACCCCTCAACAGCAAGCATTCTGGAAAGTGAGCAAAGAACAAATTTAATGAACAACATTCTTCGAATTATCTCAGATTTGCAGCAGTCGTGTGAATATGGTAAGCTAGTGTGTAAATATCACAGTGTTGAAGAGAAGAACTTGAAAAGCTTTATTTGTCTGCTCTGATGCAATTTAAGTAAGGCCAGACCTATGTGAATTAACACCCTTCCTCATCCTCTCGGCCCTAAAGTGCAGCTTTATTCTGGTGGTGTTGGTTGAGACAGAGCATCGGGGTGAGGAGAGAGAATAAAACTGCCTTTCTGTGACATCGAGCGAACTACAGGATATATTTTCTGATGATAAATGTGTCGTGGTACATCCTACCCAACAGTAGTTTTACTGGTATTTATAAGCTTGTATCCCTGTGTTCCATAATCCTAAAAATAGGATTGCTTTTGGAGTAGTACTTTTACTGGAGATAATAAAATACATTCAGCTTGTCTTTCGGACATTTATAGTTCTGTCCGTAGATCAGATAATGTATTTTTTTCTTCAAAGATGGTTTCCCTCACAGTCCTCTTCCCATTCTAGTAAAGTCATAAGGCTGTGTTTGTGGTGCTGGAATGGGAATCAGCACGGGATTGTGGCTTCCCTGGAAGCTCAGCATGAAGAGAATGTGGGCTGTGAAGGAGTCCTCAGACAGCCCTCCACGTTCCAGTTCTGGGCCTTCAGTTTGGCCAAGGATTTGTCTTACTTTTCCCTTACATGTGCTCTGATGAGCAACCCTAGGTTACTGTGTGTGGAGAGTGTCAGCTCAGTGCATGAGAATTGCTATGAAGTTCTGAAATTTCAGTATCCTTAGGGCCTGTAGTTTGTGCTCCATCTCACATAAAAAGGCAAGAGATCTGAATGTTCAAATAGTTTCTGGAAAACACTTTGCTTACCAGTGAGTGGCACAGTGTTAAAATGCTGTCTATTTTCCAGATATTCCTATGTTGCCTCATGTCCAGAAATACCTGAACTCAGTTCAGTACATAGAAGAACTACAAAAGTTTGTAGAAGATGACAATTACAAGTAAGTACAAAATGTTATAAACTGACCTTAACTTATTACAAAATAACTTCTGTAGCACAAAGCCTGTCACCTGTGGGATTGCACTTGTACTGGGGAATTGTATTATATTATGTGGGTGTCCCTGCCCACAGCAGGGGCTTGGAACTAGATGAGATTTAGGGTTCCTTCTGAGCCACACCATTCTGTGATTCTGTGATTATGCACCTCAGACACACCAGCTGCAAGCAGCTGTGGTTCCAGCACATCCTGTGCTCAAGGCACTTTCCCATGTGCTGGGGGGCATACCTGCTCCCTTTTCAGTGCCAGACTGCACCAAGCCCTCGCTTCGGGCTGGGTTGGTCTGCTGAGAAAGACTTGGTACACGTGCCTCACCTGGAGCACTGTTCAGTGAGTAAGGGGAATCCTGTGACTGGAGATGGCTAAAGTCATTCTTCATCAGAACAAAGCCATCTGTGCATCCAGTCCCAAGTTCTTACTGAGGGTGACTTAAAGCTTGCACTTTCAGGTATACTTCATTTTATACTTTTCCCTTTGGTTAGGTTATAGAGTGCCAGTAAAATGTAAGCACTTGGTTTTTGAGAGGCAAGTTCCTGTTCCTCTCTGTCTGCCTGTTCCTCCCAGCCTCCCACCCAAGGTTTCTACGTCCTTAATTAAAAGATTATTACTGTATTAAGTGATTTGACATCCAGCAAAACTGGGGGAGGGAAAATCTCTGGCAAGAGACAGGAACTGAGGATAGGAAACACCCTAAGGCAAATCTGTTGCCTATGAAGGAAGTTTTTGTTCATTGGCTGATGTGCTCGAGGAGGTTCCCCACCCATTCCCATCCTGCCCGCCTGGGGAGTTTGTCACCTCAGAGGGGTTGAATTGGCTGCTTGTGCAGCTCCCTTGGAATGGCAGGAGGGGGATGCACACTTCAGGAACAGCTGTGCTTTGGTGTTTAATAGCCCTAACTTGGATGTACTAAAAGGCAGCAAACGGGGACCCTTCAGTTTATGTCGGAGAACAGCTAACGGGGACTCAGACCCTCGGCCTCTCCTCTGAGGTTTGTAAGTTGTTCTCTGTGTGTCCTTGTGGAAGCATCCAGCTTTACCTTTTTCCTGGGATGTTCTACAGCCTGATTTGGGAAGTGCCACTTGTCTGTCACTGAGAGTAAAGCTCTGTGGTCAGACATGTGAAGGAAGGAAAGAAAAAGCCAGCCCAAACCCAAGTTTCTTACCTGCAGTGTCTCCTCAGTAGCATCGTATTCATGAATTCCATCCTCCTCCACCTTCCCTGGGCAGGACTCCCTGCCTCTGGGAATTTTATTGAAGGAGCTGCAGCCTCTTCACCCTGTGCAATCCATGTTTGGGTAGCGGGGCAGTGATGGAGACAATGGCACATAAATCAGAAGCATGGCTGCTGTTCACAACATCTGGTTTCGCAGCGATGGGTTTGGTCCATCTCCAAACTGAAGGCTCTTATGGCTGAGGAGTGCATTTGAACAGTTGTTCTTACTTAAAGTGGCTCTTCTACTTTTCATCCCCTTGCTGAGGTGTCTGTCAGCAGAAAGGTTGAGAGAACGGCGACTGTGACTTGAATACGTGGTTTTTCTTCCTAAAAGATTTTATTTGAAAAGATTAAATTGTAACCTTGTAACAAATCGCTGCTAAATTTGTGGTAATGGGAGGGAGAGAAGCTGTCAAACTTTAAACTTCTTCTCCTCAAAATTAAATAGACGCTTTTTTGGTGTTAGTAGTTTCAAGGATTTTAGTTCTGCAGACTCTGTGGACAAGATACACTTTATCTTCCTGGAGTTACCTGCTGCTGTAGTCTGCCTTCTTTGTAGGACTGCCGGAAATGGCATTAAAAAGTTACAGAAAAAGCTTGAATTATGGCTGAAATCAAGTCGATAATGTACAAAAAAACACAAAAGAAGATTTTGGCTTTTGGACCAGTAAAGACAAAAGTCTTGGAACTTGGCACACTAGTGCACTTCATATAAAAATTTAAAATATTAAGTCTACCAAGAATAAATATTTTAGCCAGGGTGGGGGGAGAAGTTGTATGGGTTTTTTTATTCTTATTTTTCCCGGGTTTTAGCTGGAGTAGCAGTTTCACGTGGGCACCAGCCATCCCAGGGCACTGGAGGTCCTGCTGGTCTGTATGAACCAAAGCAATAGGCAGGAAAAGTCAAGTTTGGGAAATAGCGTGTGCTAAAGATAACTCTGCACTGTTTGTATTCCCTTCATGGTATTTCTTGCAATCATGGAATCAGGCAGCTTGCCATCATAGATTTAAAAAATGCTTCTTCACGAACTTACGCTTTTATTTCCTGATAAAGTAATTTTTAATGTTTCTTTAATGCAGACTTTCATTAAAGATAGAACCAGGGACCAGCACCCCCCACTCTGCTGCTTCCAGAGAAGATTTAGTAGGTAAATGCTTAATAAATGTGAGAAGACTTGAGGTTGTCATGTGCATTATTTTAGATTTGCAAACGTGGAAAATATTTGCCTGAGGCTATAAAGAAGTGTGAAGTTTAAACACTGCATGTTTGTAATAAAAAGTCTAAAGGTGATCTGTAAAGAAGGAATTGAGTCATTTTTTTTAGGTTCTTGTATGTATTGTGGCACTAAGCTGTTAATGTCATTTGGGGTGAAGAGCTATTAAATATTCATTCTTTGTTGTGTCTAGACAGAAGGGCCTTCATCTAAACTTTTCATGGCATAATATGCTTCCAAAAATGAACATTCTTCTCGGTCAATGCCAAAAGTGGTTGAAGGCAGGAGTTTGAAAATGTAGAACCGGTGGGACGTGTCCAGTGCCAGTGTAGTGAATGCAGCCACCTTTAGGACTTGCAGAATACTTTTAACTGGATGGTCTGTTTGAACTGTGCTTGGTTTTAATCCTGGGCAAAAACCCTGAGGTGCAGGGGGTTTAATTATCAATAGATCAATGAGTTTTATTGCAGCTGTCTCTTACAAAGGGAGTTCAGGAGGTTTTGTGCAGTTTTTCCATGTTTTTCTAAGAAGTGACCCTGACAGTAATTCTGGAGTGACGTGGGAATAATGTCTTTTTTTCTTCCCAGGCTCTGAAGTCGGAGCATCTCCACAAAGTGGACGGAAAAGCGTTGCAGCTGAAGGAGCCTTGCTACCACCAACACCCCCTTCACCTCGGAACCTGATACCCCATGGACATAGGAAATGTCACAGTCTGGGATACAAGTCAGCATTTTGCTTAACCTAAAAACCCTAAGCTCTTTTTTTTGAGTGACGTATCATCTTTCAACACCAAAGCTTTGCTTGTATTGAAGAAGTAAAAAGTAGCATGACTTGTGCACAGTGCTTCACTTACGGAGCAATTTGTGGCCAGGGAGCAAGCTCAGAACTATAATGGTGGTATCTCAACCCAAGAGAATTAATCAAAATAGGAAGGCTGAAATTATGATGATAAGACTAGTCACTGAGTTAACCAGAACGGCTCTTTCTGAATGACAAAACTGTCGCTTTTTAGTAACTCAATGCCAGTGTAATTATTTCAAATTCAAAATTATATAACTGCTTTATTGGTATTTTAACAGGGAGACCTCCTTTGTAGACTTTCATGTAACTCTGTTCAGTAACAGCTTCAGGCTTTTTCCATAGAAGTGTACTTCTAATAATATCTTGATCATTACCTGATCATTTCCTTTGTCATCTCTTCAAAATGCAAGATTGTAGCTACCCAGTTATTAATAACTTCTGTTGTGCAAGTTTACCTTTAATGAGCTAGAATGCAGTTCTACAGTTCAGTTATGTGTTACAGCAGACAAAAATAGCGTAAGATATTGAAAGTGATTATTAACGTACTCCTGACTTCCTCTTCGTTACAAGAGTTGCGTGCAGTTCCAAAACCGGCAGTTCCTACAGGTGATTTATTTGTGCACAGTTGCTTACGGCTTGGCCGTGGTTCGGTTTGGCTCTGGGAGCACGGGGCGCACGCGGTCCTTGAGGACGTTAAAGCAGCTCCTGAGCCCAAAGGCGGGGCTGTTAACGGCCGTGTCCTTGCTCGTTTGCAGTTTCATCCACAAGATGAACACGGCCGAGTTCAAGAGCGCCACGTTCCCCAACGCGGGGCCCCGGCACCTGCTGGACGACAGCGTCATGGAGCCGCACGTGCCGTCGCGAGGGCAGGCCGAGAGCTCCACCCTGTCCAGCGGCATTTCCATAGGTACGGCCGCCAGCGCGCCCGGGCTGCCGGCACGCGCCTCGGCGCTGCTCGTGCTGGGCTGCCTGCGGCAGGGAGGGCTGCTCTGGGCACTGCTGCTGCACAGAACACATCGGGGAAGGGGGGCGGCGGAATTTGTACAGCATGAGCTGAGAAACGATGGAAAACGAGATGATTTTCTTTTCTATCCCCGTTGGTGGTACAGCTTCTGTTCCTCGGTGGAGGTAGAAAACCACGCCCTGCACTTCTTTCCATTACCTTTTTTTTTTTTCCCCCTGAATCAATTCAAGTTTAAAAAGTTTTATAGTGGGATTTCTATTTAAAAAGCCATATTGACTTGACAGTGTAAATTGCTGACAGTTTTAAGAGCATAATTTCTAAATACTTCTGACTTTGACGGAAGATGGAAATGTAACTTTCAGATATCTCAAAATGTCAGAATCTACTTAATTTTGATAAATCATTTATCTTCATATATTTAGGGTGGTACTCTTTTTCTTTGAGAACTTCTGCTTCCTGAGTCTCTTCTGTGACAAGAGTTGCTCTTTTTTCCTGTTACACACAGATCCTTTAAGTGGAGGGAGGACAGGACACAAGTGCCTCTCAAATCCACCTGTTTGCAGCCAGGGCTGACAAATGGAACCTCTCACTGCAGTCCTTGTTCTCAGAATTATTTGTTTGATAGAATTCAATGGTGTTCAATTTCTATGCATCGATGGTAATGGAAAGATCCTTGTAGTGCTTCACATTTCTTTGGATAACTGAATTTTAAAAGCAGGTTTTGCTTTTTAGCCTTCATGGAGGGAAACAAGGTCACAGACTGTCGGATTGAGCTGCGTTCAGGAGCTGTACGTGTATTTTCTGGGGGAGAAGGCATATGGAATGAGAGCAAGGCAGCTGGCCTGAGTGAACCTGTTCACATCAGACAGCTTCCACTATTTCATGTGCATTGCCTGTCTCTGTTCCCTGCGGGTTCTCTGCTGTGGCAGAGTTTGCCGTTTCAAAGTCATCCACCGGGAATGGTGCTTCTCCTCAGCATCCTGGCACCTCCCGTTCCCGGGGTTTGCACAGTGCAGGAGAGCCGAGTTTGTGTCACCACTGCGGAGATGTGGCAGTGCCCTTTCCTCAGGGCAGTGTTTTACAGACGTTTTCTAGCTAAGTACCTAAGAAATTCTCTGCAGTCAATCCTTTTGTTCCGGGGTAAATTGTTTGTGTACCTCCGTTAGAGCCTAGCGGGGAAGGTTTGCCGGTGCTGAGACACAGTTTGTCGTGAGGTACAGTTGAGAACCACTCACCATTCAGATATTTTGGAGAATATAGGATTTTCCTACTTTGTCTCCTCTCTGAATTTTTCAGTTCTGTTCTCTAGCTCAAGCATGACCTGACAAGCTGGAACAAAATTGCCACTTTTAGAAGACTTGTATAAATGACTTGTAAAACAGCAACCTTAGGCATTTTGTGCAAGATCAGCATTTGTGGTTAGAAATTCCCCTCTCCCATTCTCTTTCACCTCCAGCCTCCCCATACTCAGATGCTTCAGTTTTATCACTGTTTTGACAGTCCAGCAGTATTGTTATTTTTGCTGCTTCTTGATGATGAAAATTTCAATGACACAAAAGGGTGATAGAGGTGCTAGAAATACATATGGAAGAGGAGGGTAAGTTCTGGAGGTTTGCAGTATCTATTACTGCAGAATTCTTGGAAATGTAAGTTGTCTGGCATTCTGTGCTGCTGCCTCAGCAGGATTTAAGGAAGTTGATTGAAGCTGCTGAGTTCCTCCATCATGTTTGAAGTAGTCTGTTTACTCAGGACTTGGAATTAGTACAGTCACTGCAGCAGAGAGGAGGTTTATGGTATTCTACAACTCAGCTTCAAAAGACGGTCAGGAAAATGTCTCCTGAATGTGTGTACTGAAAGGAGTGTTATTCCTCACCTTGCCCATAAACGTGGATTTAAACCTGTTGCTCTAGAAACAGGACTACCTTTTTTACATATAAGCCTGTATAGGACTTAACTTTTCGGATAAATGATCCTTCTTCAAAACATGGACAGAGTTCCTGCTATGTCAGCACCTTGAATGTGCCTTTAAAGACAACTGTAACGCTGCTTTAAATCACTCCTGTGTTTTGGGGGCTCAGAGGTGTTTGGACCTTTCCAGTCCTTTCATATTGGAGGATCTGATAGGATCTGACTCTGTTAAATGTCAAAACACCACCAGTGGAACTACACTGTCCATAGGAGTCCACCAGCGAGTCTCTAAGCTAAACCACACACTGAAGTGGTGATGGACATTTTGGCTGTGTCGTGCCGGGAAGGGCTGACAGTCCGTTCTGGGAATGGTGCAGAGCATGCCACAACTTTCACATCAATGTAATTAACCTTTCACATGTGAAGAATGTACTGACTGTGTGGTTTTCATTGCAGTGAGTGATTCCTAAAGCAGCAGCAGTGCAGAAAGCGAGACAAGTATGGGCTTTGCTCAGAATAGGCCGATCTGGGACGTGAAGCCACGGTCAGAGACCTGTATCAGATTATTTTCTTAAGTTTAGGGATTGGAGGCTGATTGTGTACATTCAACTCATTCTGAAAACAGACAAACTCAAAAATATTAAAGACTTTAATATAAATTTCTTGTGCTTGGGTCAAAACAGTTCTTGTTCCTAGCACTGTGGGATGGTGTTCCATAGCTGAGGGTCATGTGTTGTGCTGGCATCAGGGAGCTGGGTCTGTTGCCATCCTCCTATATTATAAACAGATGCTTGTTAGCTGGACAAAAGATTTTAAAACGTGAGAGATCTTTTTCCAGCAGTGCCAGGGCTATCCTAATAAGAAGGAAGAAGCACTCATCCAGTCTCATACACGGTGTCAGATGGGAAATGTTCTCCTGAATTCAGGAATGTAACAAGAGGAAACGCTCTCTTGTAAGTTTGAGACGTTCACAGTGTAGATGGCTGCATTTGAGCTGGTTGCAATTGGAGCTCTTTATAATCACATAGAGAATTAAAATCTTCAAGGATATGATTAATCTCATTCTTAGGCGGGGGTGGCTAAAAAGGTTATGTGACTCGAGTCCTTAAAACCCCACTTCATTTCTGTTGATTGCAGAGACTTTTGAGAGACAACACGTGAAAGTACAGATAGAGGGATAGTGCTGAAAATGCCTGTTTGGTGCAGACAGTCCAGAATATGTGCTTTGGGTAAACTGGGACAGATGCCTTTGGTTTGCAGTGGAAGTTCATGGAGAACCCCCAGTCGCTGCTATCAGCCAGGCCTAAAGCCACAAGGCGGTTTTGTTCTCTGAGGGCTGTGTTTGGGTGAGGTCACTGTTTTGGTGAGGTCACTGTGTACACTCTGCCCTCCTGAGGTGTGAGCATTGCTCTTGGCTGGGCTCAGGGAGCCACCTGCACGCTCGTACCACCTGTTCTCTTGCCTGTGTTTGCCTCCTGTCACCTCCTCACCTAAAGGCAGGATAAATTAAGATGATTTTACTAGGTCCTGGTTCCACTCAGAAATGGCATGAAACTTCCTTTAATTCATAAGGTATTTTTCTAAAGGATACATGGTTCTCTATTAATTCCCAATTTTCTTACACTTTTAAAATATTTATTGCTTAAGTGTGCTCTTAACTATCTTTGCAGCAATGTTCAGCTTGTTTCATTAATGTTCTCAGAAGCTTTGGATTTCCACCATTTCTTACAATTTGGCTCTGTTACGTTACTGAATTTCTTAAGCTGAGTTTGTTTACAATGGCAAAATGTTCAGATAATTCTTAAGTAGTAAAGGGACAGTGTAAAATAGGCCCTTCTTTTCATATATTGCTTCTGTGTGGCTTTTCTCCTCTTAGAGCACCTAACCTCCAGGATGCAAAGTCATTTTGCTAAGGAAGTTATTCTTTGAGAGTGCTGTCTCATGTATACCACTTAAAAACAGATGTTAAGGTATGAACACAGAAACACTGCTGAAACTGAGACTGTAACGTGAGGTGTTTAAAAATTCAAAGGAAACCATTATGGATTGTGTTTGTAGCAGTGTTGGCTGCAAATTCTTTCTCAAGTTATTTTTTTTCCATTTATTTTTCCTAATCTACAATGATATGGATGAAAGCTCTGGAAAAACTAGAACTCTTGAACATTTGCCTTTGTTTGTGTGTTGCAATCAATGGAGATTAACTTCAGCCTTTGTTCTAATGCAATTGGAGGAATTAATGCTGCAGAGTCAAAGAAAGGTGTTTTAAATCAGTGTGAATTAATGTAAGAAAGTGCCTTTGTAAGAACAGTACATTTCCAAGCCTAAACTGGCATGAAATGCATATGAGAATATCAGCATTTTAATGGATTCCTCTATTAAGTCACCACCTCGAAGTTATTGAATTCTACAAGGGATTATATTTCTCTTCAAATAAATGAAGTATAGGTGTAGGTATACAGTGTATGCATTTAGTTTCAGGGCTCTTGGCAGCCTGTACTGTGGGGAAGACCTTTACACAGCCAGTGTTTGTTTGATTCTGTAACCTGTGCTGTTCAGGTGTGTAGGACTCTGAGTCATCAGCTCAGATTTCAGGTAGGGTTTCAGGCAGAAGAAATATGTTGGGTTTATTTATATATTTCCTTTATATCAGTATATAGATGCCTGTCTCTTGCCGTAAATGTGGATACCCTGTTTTGCTATTGTGAACTACTATTTCTTTGGTGACAGGATCAGTAAAAAATCTGTAGAATAGTAGAGGTTAAAAATGCACACGTAGGTGCCTGGATCTGAGAGGAGGAGATGTATTCTAGCCCTCCAGTTCTTCCCCAATCCTTATTGGTACTATTTGGTCCAAGGCTCGTGCTCTGGGTGTGTTGCAATCAATGTAGTTGTACAAACCCCCTCTTTCTGCCCCATCTTTATCCATTTGGTTATTTGCTTTTGCTGATTTTTCGTGATGAAACTCAGTGATGGTATTAAAAGTTTGTATCAGTTCTCTGGCATGATACTGCTCGAGTCCTCTGCCAGAGTTCCTACCATCTGTATTTGGTTAGCTGGGGAGCCAGGGCTGAGCTGCTTAAACTTCACAGCAGTGAAATGGTCATGAACTCTGTATATGAGGATTTTCAGTAGGGCTGTGAACTCAGCAAAGCAGAACCGAGCTTTCAGGGCGTGGAGCCCCTCTCCGTGGTGTTATCTGGGCTGGGCTGGGCTGCAGCCGTTGATGTTCAGGCCTCTCGACGAGTTCCGTGTGTTTTCACGGTGGAATTTCCAGCTCCGTCGGGTCCGTCCCCAGCTCTGGAAACACGGCGTAACCGGAGCCAGGAGAGTGTCGATGACAGATTTGGGAAGGGGAAAGAATTTTTAGTCTGAAGACTTTTTAAACTCTTTGGGGTTGGTTTGTTTATATTAACACCTGTTTAACTTTGGGGACTAACTTCTGGATGAAGGAAGCCTGTGTTAAGTGTTCAGCATCCCCAGAGCCAGGGCAGTGAGTGGGTGCTGTGACCCGGGGATGGGGATGGGGATGGGATGGGGATGGGATGGCGCAGGCGTTCCTGTCCCAGAGCCGGGAACCCCGCGCTGTTGGT
>VXAZ01008135.1:152257-204423 GCA_013399875.1 Gymnorhina tibicen | reverse complement strand
TTGATGTTCAGGCCTCTCGACGAGTTCCGTGTGTTTTCACGGTGGAATTTCCAGCTCCGTCGGGTCCGTCCCCAGCTCTGGAAACACGGCGTAACCGGAGCCAGGAGAGTGTCGATGACAGATTTGGGAAGGGGAAAGAATTTTTAGTCTGAAGACTTTTTAAACTCTTTGGGGTTGGTTTGTTTATATTAACACCTGTTTAACTTTGGGGACTAACTTCTGGATGAAGGAAGCCTGTGTTAAGTGTTCAGCATCCCCAGAGCCAGGGCAGTGAGTGGGTGCTGTGACCCGGGGATGGGGATGGGGATGGGATGGGGATGGGATGGCGCAGGCGTTCCTGTCCCAGAGCCGGGAACCCCGCGCTGTTGGTATGGCTGGAGCACGGACATCCCGCAGGCGTTCCCGTCCCAGAACCGGGAACCCCGCGCTCTCGGTGTGGCTGGAGCACGGACATCCCGCAGGCGTCTGCGCGTGCACATCTGCAGGTGGGAGCAGAAATTGCACATCTGAACGGAGCTGCGGGGCCGGGCTCTGGAGGCAGTCCTGAGCCTCCTCAGACCATCACCAGCAGAAAAGCCATCTTGCCAGCTGCTGTTACTCCTAAGACAGGAAAAACCCTTCCTAAGGATTTTACTTTTTGTCAGCCCTGCACAAGAAATTTATTAGCAATGAAGAAAACGAGGAAGATAGTGTCTTGTGTTAGGTGGCTTCATGCATAAAGCCAAAATTTGTTTAGAGCGTTAACTAACAGAAAGGGCTTATACTGCCTAGGATTTGCTGTTAAGTTTAACCTGAAGACTTGCTTGAGGTTGTTGGAAAAACTCAAATATTGAGTACATACTTGAGAAGAATTTAAGAAGGTGATATATTTTTAGAGTACTGAATGAATGAAATATTTCCAGTTGAGGTGACACTCAAATAGTGCACTTAATGTTTAAACAGAACTTGGCTAGACATCTAACTTTTATTAAGTTAAAAGCAGTCCCTTTTACCTCTGTTTTGTTTTGGAAGGAGGGATGTAAGGTATTTTCTTTTGCTTTTCAGGAAAGTGATGTTTTTAGTATCAGAACCTGTGTCATGCAGAACATCTCCTAGAGGTTTTTAGAATCTAAAAAATCCTGTTGGAGATGTTTTTTAAATGGATGTTAGAGGAATGGTCAAATGCTGAAATTCAACCTTTTCCAAGTTGTTGTTACAATTTTTACAACCCCCATAGGCATCAATGTAAATGTTAAATCAATGATGTTTTGCCCAAGTTTTTTACAAATTAATGGGTTTTTTAAGTGTAATTGGCAATTTCTGTATAGATTTAACTTTTTAAGTGAAAGTTTTTGTTTACAAAGCCCCAAATTCCTGTAGGTTTTCTCACTGTACTGAGACTGTACCAAGGATTGTCTCTTTGTGGCAGGTGACATTTCAGCTCTTGCTCTAGATTGTTTTGCATTTTTACAAAGCAACACTAGCTTTTAAATCTTTCTGTAGTGTACAGCAATTCTGTTGTTAGTACAGCAATTGAATTCTAACTTTATTAGCAAAGCTGATACAGTTACCATCAAAATGTCATTTCAGGTAGAATTTTAATGTATCAGCCTACTTTAAATATAAAGGATTACTTCATAATACTGTCTTACTAGGGGGTTTTAATTGTCTTATTAGGGGGGATTTATCATGCGGGCCTCAATTAAGCAGAGCTCTAGTCACATGAAATCTGCACTTCTTGTTAACATAAAGCTAAATCTAAGCAGCAGTAAGAAAATAAATAAGATTCTACGTGTCCCTATTGCTTTCAGTGCTGGCTGAATGACTGGACAAGAATTGCTGCACCATTTTGCAGGACAGATTCCTCCAAGCAGCCAGAAGGAGAACTTCATTTACACGCAAGGAAAACTTGGTTCGTGTTGGGGTTGAAACCTACCATCCCAGTTGTCATCTCACCTGCTAAAAGGCTTTCAGCACCTTAAGGTCGTGCTGTAAGAGATTCTACCACAAACAGCCTTCTTCAACGACAGTCAGCTGGGAGGTCTTACCCAAAATGCCTGCTTGAAGTTGTCTCTGAATTGTTACATCTGATGGTGTGTCCTCATCCCCAAACCATGTTACTTATTTGTTTGAAGAGACTTCGTGTACTGCCTTGCAGAGAATGCAGCTGTGGTTTTGTTAGGGTGAAATGAATCACTGAGCTTTTCACTGTGATGTGGGTTGTAGAATTCCCTGAAAGTATTGAGTGACAGTTGTTTCTTCCAGGAAATGATAAACTTTGTTCTGGGAGTTTGCAAAGACTTCTGCTGTAACAGCAGGCTCCACCTGGATAGGTTACTCCAACTGGTTAATCCTTTTTTTCCATTATTTATCTGGCAGTCTTTCTGTATAGAAATGCCTGGAATAAAGTGGAGTTCGATCCACGTATTCTCTTTTCCACGTTGCAGGTCAGGTGTAAACTGTGCTGAGCAGAACTCCTGATTATTTTACAGTCACTTCTTTGCTCTCCTGCCCCGTGGCACCTGGATGTTTTCTGACAGATTCAGTCTGAGAGAGCCACTTGAAGTGCAGCTGGGTCTGTCTGGTCACTCATCCTCATGGCCGCAGGGGAGGTGTGAGTCCCAGGAGAAGGAGCAGCTGCACTGCTCCTCTGTGGGCACAGCTGCCTGCTGCTGCAACCCTTCCAGCAGCTGGAGGCTTAAGGATCAGTGATCTGCAAATGGGAAAACTTAGAGGCACCTCTAGAAAGTAATGAGAGTTACCTGTTTAGTGCTTTGCCTCCCTGCCTGCAGCCCTTTATGCCTCCACTGGAACATCACTCGTGCGCCTCTCAGCTCCTTCCACTACACAAATGGCTCTTACTTGGTGTGAAGCAGGTTAGGACTTTCCTTTAGGAAAAAGTCAGAACAAGCTGAGACCAAATTATCCAGTATCCCGTAGAGATCATGTCAGTATGTGGGTGTTGAGCTAATGTTTGCAGAAGAGGCATCTCAGTTGAACTGGCTGGCAGATAAAGGCACGTATTTTCTATTACGTTTTGCGCAGAGGGAACTTCAGCCCATGCTGGGATTTTCATGGCTCTTGGCTGGAACTACCCCTGCTGCGTGTACATCTTTATTGCCTCCATCTTTACTCCGTGTTTACTCTGTGAATATGCAGACTTACTTTGTACACATTATTTTTCAGGGCACCACTTTTCCCTGCTGATTTCCTGGGTAAAATTACAGGGAACTGGTTCCCATTTTCAGCAGCTGTTTCTCTGAGGGAACTCTTAAGTAAGGAGCACTGAGTCAGATTTTTTGTTTGTTTGTTTTCTGGCTTGTTTCTAAATAATTGTGAATAAATTCTTCATGGGTGTTCAGGCAGCAGAGCAAACAGGGTGGCAAGTTAGTGTGCCAAAAGGTGGCTTCAAGCATTGACTGACATTGAATTGCACTGAAATTTAGGCATTGGGATGATCTGGAGCCAAAAATGTTGGTTTGAAGTGGTGAACAAGGATAACAGCTCATGTGGGCAGCTAGGCTGGTCTGAAAGGTGAAGAGCAGCAAGGCAACAGCTTGGAATTGTGTCTAGAAGCTACTGAGTTCTGTTAACAGCATCTCTGTACTGATAATTATTTACTGATTTTTACCATTACGGATAATGCCCACCTTGTATCTGTATTTAAATACTCATTTTCAGACTGATGGGATTTACTGGAATTGCAAAGTTACTGTCTTATTTATGGGACTGCTGTGAGTGGATGCATCAGACATCTGGGTTTTGGGATTTTCCTCTATTTTCAGTGTGTCAAATAAAATAATTGTGGTAGCATTGGATTAGTGTACAAAGCAGAGAAGGAAATAATGCTGTTGTGATCTGATGGAGTAAGTGGGAAACGGCTTTAAAAAGTTGTGTAAGGCTTCTCAAATCATGTATTGGAGATTCAGCAGTGAATTTGCACCTCTGTGTCATCACTGTGTATGACTTGATAAGAAATTATTTCAGTAAGTGACCTGCTTTTCTAAATGCAGACAAATCTGTGTTTGGGGTGTTCTCTATATTTTGAAAATACGGCTCCCATTTATTTAGTGCTCCTTGTCTTCAACTTCTTAATGTGGAACCAGACCCTGTCCCTTCAATCTGCATCTCAGCTGATGTGAAATTCCTGAAGCAAATCACAAAGTGTTTTCCTTGCAGTATTTTACTGAAGTATTTTTGCACGTATCATCTGAAATCTTCTGGTATTCAGAACCTTAAATATTCCGATTCTTTCAGCTACAATTGACAGAGATGGTTTGGAGATGCTGAAATAAAGTATCCTTTGTTCTTATGTTTTCTAGGTAGCAGTGATGGTTCTGAACTCAGTGAAGAGACTTCGTGGCCCGCGTTTGAAAGGTAAGAAAAACCTGTGTTTCTCTGTTCACATTGTTACTTACAGTCTCTCACTGGGTCCTGAAAAGATGCTTGTTTTTACTAACTAGAGGTCTTCTGTATGTAAGAACACTAAAAAGCTGTAGTAAGTTCACTGGGTCTGTTAAAGCAGCAGAGAAACACCTTCTGCTCACTCATAGTTAATAGGGCTTTTATCCAGCTGGGTGCTTACTCAGGGCACACATTCTTTAGGGAGCTCAGCCACAGAACCATGAGACCCCAAAGGTTTTTTGTATGTGGATACCATATGTGCTGTTCGTGACCTGCCTGATTTTCATTTTCACTTCCCCTGAGCCCCTTCATCTGTTCCCAGCCCCTTGGCTCCCTTGTCATTGGCACCTCTTTTTGTGTCTCTCACCCTCTTTCCCCTCTGTCACTGCCCCTGTGTGACGTGAGAAGACACAAGAGTGCCCCTTGCTAATGCCTGACTTTGTGGTCCAGAGTTAACAAGTTGTTCCTCATCCAGCACCTGCAGGGCTCAGGTGACACTGCCCACTTCAGCCCGTTCTCGTGTTGTTTGGAGAGTGTGGAAAAACACAAACAGCTGTGGTTTCACTCAGGAAAAGGTGCAACATTCACCTTCCCACAGCGGAGGAAGATGCACAATGCAGTGCATTGCTTGCTTCTGTAACACAATTCCAGGTAATCCATCGGCTTCAGAGTTGCCATGGATGACTTCTTCTACCACGCTTTTACATTTTTGGTAGGAATTTTTGTCAAAAAACTTTGTCTTTATAGTTGGGAACTGTTACCACAAATGTACATTCTGCTTGAGCTCATTGAAGCAGTCACAATTCTGTGTTAATTTTGGAAGAAGTCTTTGAAAATCTCTCTGTGCCAAAGGTGAACTCCTGGCTGCTTCATGCCTTAAATATGAATCCATACGTGAGGAAAGGCCCCTTAGGTGACATTCCACATGAGCAGAGAACACAATTGGGGTCAGAAAGGAAACCTCTGAACTTGCAGGCTGCATCACAGAGCACATACAACATTCAGAAGGTTTGCTTTCTTTTCCTTCCCTGCTGCCTTATGGAACTGTGTATTGCTGTCAAGTTATTTCTCAAAGATAAAAAGTTGTAAGTTAGACAAAATGGTGAGCTGAGGATTTTTACCCAGAGCAGCATAAGAAACATAAAAATTTTAGTAAGCCTGGGGTTTAAACTTATGGGAACACTTCAGAATTGTTGTGTGCACTTCTGAGACAAAGCAGGGGTTTTTCCTCCCTGTGCTAATGAGAATTGGCAGCCCCAGGCTTCCCCATTAAAAGGTTTGCTCCATGTCAAACAGAAGATTCCTCCTCCAAATTCCACTTGCCTTCTGTACTTGCCTCTCTCCTGAGAGAGCTCTCTGAGAGCCCTGTTGGAGGTTTCATGTGTTTCAGGGTGAGTTCTCTTGCCTGCTTCCAGGGAGAGGGGTAGGGTTCCTTACAGACATTCCAGGCCCCATGTGTGAAATTCCCAGAGATCTGCAGCAACCTGGAGTCTGTTCCTTGGTTTTTAAGATGATGAGGCATGTTTTAAAATTTTAATAGGTAGTGCACTGACATGCAAGGGACAAAATTTAAGTTAACCAGAGAGGGTCTCTCTCTGGTTTTGGTTTGTACAGTGAAGTGCAGTGGTTTCCCTTCTTTATAAAGGTGTTTAAGTGAGGGACAGGCATTAGTTGCCTGGAATTATCAACTCTGGCAAAACTGGGGTACATGCAGTGTTAATTACTATTTTCTATGCAGTGCAAGAAGGAATTCGGTATTTCTCAGTGATTTAGGAACAGTATCTTTGGGTAGGAAGGCTTAAATCTGCATCGTATTCCTTAAGAAGAAGAAAACAGTTCCTCCACACACAGGTTCCCAAAGTAACAGAAGGAATTGTAAAATGTATTCTTGTTTTTCCTGGCCTTTCTGCTTGCAGCTGGGGAATGCAGAAGGGATGGGAACTAGAGCCACTGATTTTTTCTAAGTGCAACAGAATCCTGGTTTGAAACTTGAGAAAGAGTTTCCAGCATTGGGGTGTCCCTTCAGGCCAATCAAAATTACTGGAAGGACTAAAATTCCAAGTCCTGATAGTTACATCCTGTTAAGGGCAGTGTATTAAGTGACACTTCAGTCTCACTGCTTGTCATCCTGAGTGTCTCTGAATAGATTTCCCTGAAATAGCAGGATTCCAAGAGTGATAGCCTCCTTGTTATGCAAAAAAAAACAAGCTCAAAGGTAAGAAGAAAACATACTTAATTTGCATGCCAAATATATGTATACAAAAATAAACAGCTCATCTTACTTTTTTTTTTCCTTTTTTGTTTTATTTGCCTATATCTTGAGTGTGTTCTAAAAACCAATTCATAAGTTCAAAGATATCTGTTATGCTGAGAAACAAATGATGGCAAATTCTGGAACAGATTAGTAGATGGTGATTCATTAATATCTTTTTGATAATTCTTCTTACAGCAAGAGCAATAGTTTGGGCTGGCTTAAAAAACCAAAATGACAAAAAAAGACTCACTTTCTTTGTTTAATGCTGCTGCCCTTTCCTGTAGCCCTTCTTTCAGCGTGTTTTGCCTGCTGGCCTGAGTTCAGGGTGGAGCATGGCAATGCTTCTGGTTTGGGTCTCCCACTCTGAAATGCTGCCCTGTCCATGCACAAGCAGCTTCCCAGCTCGTGTAAAGCCCTCTCACAGGTGACAGACAGATTTGTTCTGTGTTGGAGACTTGGCCCGTAAAATTCCCACAGGCTCGTGCTTAACTGCCTGCTTCCACAGAATTGCTGATTTTCAGTCTTTCAGCAGGATACAAGCAACTAGAAAAACGGATTAAAAAAATAGGAGGTGAGGACAAAGTGCCTCAACAGTGCTTATGTTGACTTAAATGGAATTCAGTCGATGAAGGGACGTGATCCAGAAGAAGAGGGTTCAGTGGAGCCCAGCGGTGCTCAGAAGGCAGCTCTGGGGCACAGTTCCTGAGCAGGGGTAACAGTACAGAGCAGGTACATGGTTCTAAATCGTGAAGCCTACAGGTAGAGTGCACAGCTTAGATGAACTGGAAAATGGAAATGCTGCTGAGCTGATGTCAATGTTACTTAGCACAACAGGGTTTTAAACAGTGTCGGGTGTATTTTGACAGAGCTTGCAGTTCCTTTCAGCCCAACAGCTTGTGTGTGTTCATACTCGTAGAAGTTGAAACCATTTTTGTAGTAACATCTAAAGTCAGATTCCAGTATAAGTTTTATCAGTATGGGTCCTTTACATTTATTTAGTCTAAGCTAAATGCAGACTTTGCTCTCAAAATGTGTTATTCTTCAATGCCAGTAGAACACTTTGGTATTGTGAGTTCTGACAAAGAGAACATCTGATGAAATGAAAAACCATATTATTTACTTCTGCATGCGTTTTTCTAAATAAAATTATTTGCTTTTTCTTACATGGAAGAAGTGTGGCTTTGTCATATGCACACAAAGAAAGTTCTGTGCTGTTTTAGCAGTCGTGCTGTTTGTGTGAATGCAAGTATATGTAATACATACAATTTATAATGGAATCCAACAGGAACAGGTTGTACCATTCTCTCGGGCCGGGGACAAGAGTGTCACGAAATGGCCATCGAGGCCACATGAAGGCCAGCAGGTACACTCCCACTGCACACAGAGGTGTCAAACCTTCCCTCTGCTGTTGGTGATTTGGTTTGGTTTAATAATTAAGTGGGTGTTTTCTGATGTTACCTTTCTAACTTACATGTCAAAATAAAGGTAGAGACCTTTTTCTTCAGACCTAAAACTTTTCCCTTCCATGACCTACTCTATATCAGCATAAGGACTGTTCATTCCAGTCTGCAAATCCAAATTCTGAACCATTGGGTCTTCCTGGCAAGGCTTAAAGATGTTTTGCCACGGTAGCTTTTGAACTGCCTGCCACTGGGGAGCAGTGCTGGTAGTTCTCCTGGGGAAAACGAAGCTGCTTCTGGTGCTAATGGATGGCATTCCAGATGTTTTCTTTGCTGGCAGTTCTGTACTGAATTTCTTTGCGCCCTTTCCCTGAAATCAGAGAGATGCCTAAAATGAGTAACACATTCAAATTGCCCCCAATTTAATAGATATAAAATTTGCAAGCTGACAGAGTAACATAACTGATGATTCTGATTCTGCATGGATACAGATTGTGTCTCCAGCTGTGTCATTGTAGTTGGGGAAAAAATGGCCATTAACTGTGAAACCTCTGTCATGTTAAGAAGCAAGCATTGTCTCGCTGAATTGAACCCATGTTCACATCTGTCAGTGTCCAAAATTGTCTCCATATCATCATCCTCAGTAGGTGCTGCAGCGAAAGTGTTTGCCACACTTCCAGTTTCCTTTGGATGTTCATGACTGTGAGGATGGATGAAACAGCAAATCCTGGCTTACTTCAAAATGATTTGCGGGTGCTGTTCAATCTCTTGGCTTTTCTAGAAAGCTGCTGGGTTCAGCACTTTAGTTACGTGCTCTGATTGACGTTCACTGATTCCTGGTGTACCTTTTCTCTGATTGAAAGTGTTTTTGAAGCCAGTCAGCTTTGTCATTTTAATGGAGCTCAGTTTTCTTTCCTCAGTGCTGTACCTGGCCTTTGTTTCAGCCCATTGCTCCCCGATCCTTCGCAGGGCAGACGATCAGTAGAGCACCAGTTGCACTGAAACACCTTAAAGCTGGGGTTTGGGTTTCTACTCTTTATTCCTGCTCCTGCCCGCTCTCCCTGCTGTCAGATATTTTAAAGACTGTGCATGTTTGAGCTGTGCTTTGGTTTTGACGTGCTAACGGGTCTGGTGTTCTAACCAACAAAGAGCCAAAAATCTTTCCTGCAAGGGCTGAAGGAGAGGTTTAACATGTACAGCAGCTGTACCAATGTACTTCAAACGTTTGCTTTTTAAAATTGATTGTTCTTGTCTTTCAGTCGTGTTTTGAGTTTTAATTTTTTAATTAAGGATTACCTGCTTGGCTAATTAATTTTTCTGATCACTTTTGCTTGCGAGTGTTAATTCCACGGAATTGCTGTTGTAACAGCCAAAGTCTTTTTCCACAATGAAGTCAAATAAATAGAAAGTTGACATTTTCAAATTACAATAACGGTATTTGCATTAGTTTTTGGTAATGATTGGAAAATTACTTTAGGAAAAATATTTTTTCACACAACTCTTCACATGCTCCTTTCAGCTCCCTAGAATCTGAAGATTTGGCTGTTCATTTGTATCCAGGAGCAGTTACTATTCAAGGTGTTCTCAGGAGGAAGACTTTGTTGAAAGAAGGCAAAAAACCTACAGTAAGATTTTTTTTTAATTAATTAATTTTCTCACCTTCTTCCTTTGCCCAGTTATAAATACAGTAAAATGGCCATTGGGCAAGTAGTTGAAGTGTCTCAGGTCTCCTCTGCCTTGCTGATTAAGGTTTAGGGTCACTGCCAGAGTTTTCGTTCTTCTGTTTGGTGCATTTATTCAGTTTGTAAGGCTATCCACGTCATCCAGGGAGTAGGAGAGAAGAGAATGCTGCATAAAATTTTCTATAATTACTGATGACTTTAAAATAGAGAGAATCACGTTTTGTCTTCCTTAACAGTAGGTAAATCCCAGCAGTTTATCAACAGGCAATAACCCTTAGCATTTGCATTGCAAGTAATTGATTATAAGTTATAAATCAAAGTACGTATTGATGACAATGGGGGATACCTTATGGCAGCAGCCAGGATGGAAAAGGGAAGGGACAGACGTACCCTGACTCCATGAAGTGTGCAGTAGGGGTTGCAGGAAGTACAGAGTAAGGGGCAGAGCATTTTTCTCAGGTTAGAGAGGAAAGGCACATGTTCTTTCTGCTTTCTGGAGTCCTCGTGCGCTCGTGGGCCTGCATGAATAACAACCAGCAGCTTTGGAAACATGGCTGGTGCTTGGCTGGACACTCAGTGCCCTCACGTTCCTCTAGGATGGTGCCTCCTCTTTTACAGCTCAGTGATGTGAAAATTCCACTTACAACTGCACTTCTGGGTTTGTTTTGTTTTTTCTCCAGGTAGCATCTTGGACGAAATACTGGGTAGCGCTGTGTGGAACCCAGCTCTTCTACTACGCTGCAAAATCCCTGAAGGCTACAGAGAGAAAGCATGTATGTAAACCAGGCGTGTTCCAGCATCACCTGCCAAAACTAAAATGGGATTTCCTGATGTAAACACTGAGAGGAGTTCAGGCTTGCCTGATTTCTAGTCAGCACTGTCCTGTCTCCCAGTCAGTCAGTCACCTCGTATGGGTATACCCCAGGGAAATATCATTTACATTTATGTGCCACGCCAAGAACATCTGCTTTGCGTCTGCTATGTGTCTCTGACTTTTAGGTCTTTTAGGAAAGGAACTGTGTCACTGGTTTGCCCACTTTCAAAGGCAGAAGTTCTCTCTTCTGACCATTTGAGTCTTGCAGCAGTTTGTTGCAGTTTGAAATCCAAGCGAGCACTGATGAGGAAGAATGGAGCGGTCACAAGATACAACAATTAAACATGTACTAATTTCCTATATGTGGTAAAATTGGAGCATTTGGTTTTTCTGTATAATCCTGTAATCCATTAACTGCAGTGGAGCACAAAACACTTCATCTGCTCAGAGCCGCGCCGTCAGATGATGCTGGTGTTCCTTTTCTTTGCTGCAGCTTGATTTGAAAGGAGCTAAAAATGCTTTGCTTATGTGGGGAGGGAGCAGGAGGATTCTCTGTACCTGCCCCACGGATGTTTAGGTGTGCATTGTTCCTGTTCGAGGTCCCTGGTTAGTTACAGTGATTCTCTTAAGGAGCTGGGTAGAGTTGGAGCTGCTTAAGTCTGAGTTCATTCACTACTCAGAACCATTACTTCCTTGCCTTGGCCAGTGCTTCAGGTGAATTTATGGCAACTGTCAGTGTAGAACACTTGCTTTGCATAAAGCTTATGGAACTTTGCAAACTGAATCCCTGCAAAGGGGACTTTCTTTCTCCTTGGTACAAATTACTGTTTTCTCATCCTAACGTTTTCATGTGCAGAGGGTAGGGACTCGAAGCTTAATATTTCTGGTTAGCAGGCTGCTGGATGTTTGAAGTTGCTGTGTGGAAAGTCTGTGTGTAAAGTTCTCTTAATCTGAGAGATTACTTCCCACTTTTATTGAAAGTTCCTTAGGAAACAGTATTCTAATACTCAAAGTAGCTAAATAAAAGCTAATTACCTTTTAGAAATATTTGCATGGTTTCTTGGCCATCCACCCTTACCAGCTTGGCTTAGGTAAGATCAAAACTCAATTTGTCTAGCCCGGGATAAAGGTTCATTAGCCAATCCTGCTGTCTTCTGGGTGTCTCAGGAAAAGTGCGTGTGCTTGGATGCATTTGTCCCTGGCTTCAGTGAGAACTTTAGGGAAGGATTCCACCTCATTAAAAGGAAAGAGAAGATTTGTAAGCTATTATGAGTAGAAATGCAAAGTATTTAAAAAAAAAAAAAGGAACTAGGAGAGAACTTGTGCTGGCATTATGTCACTCACAGCTAGTTGCTTGTTTTTTCTGGAAACACTGAGAAATGGAAAATAAATTTTTGTGGTAATGTCAGACTTTGTGTTCCTGTTACTGCTGTGATTCCTTCAGGCTTTGTGCCAACATTGCATTTTGTTTTCTTTTAGGAATGGAATATGTATTTGTAAGTCTCTCTGGTTCGCTGTTCTTTACAAAATTACAGAGGACTTTACCAGACTTGTATCTATTCATTCAGAAGCTTTTTCACTCTTGTGTATTAGCATTTTAAAACAATCTAAATACATGCAGGTTTAGAGAACTTGAAAAAATTGCTTAGCGAGGAATTATATTGTTTGGAAATTAAGTACATTGAATTCTCCTTGCTTACACATGTCCTTCAGAATAACAATTTCAAGCATTTAAATAGTCTTGCCCTTTCTTTAGAAAAAGTAAATAAAGGAAAAAGGTAAAAAGTCTTGGTACCTGATCCTTCTGACTCTCTGTTCCTGCAAAAACCTTTACTTTGCCTTGAAATTCAGTCACATCCATTCAGAATGCTCTTTCAGAGGTTCTTTTCTAAACCTCTTGAATTGACTTCTAATATTCCCTAGGTCACTGATATGTTGTGACAGCTACAGCATCTAATCTAATCATCCGCGTGCTGGTGAACAGAGGCTTAAGGAGCCCAAATCTGTCTCCCAAGTGCGTGTGCTCATGTTTCTTTGTCCAAGGATGTTCAGCAGACCAGAAAGGAAGTTTGCAGAGAGGGGCAAGGACCCATTTGAGTCCAGGGTGGGCAGGATTTCCCATTAGGAGCGTACAGCCTCGGGCTTGCTAATACTGAGAGGAGGTGGAGCAAGGCAGTTCCCAGGAAGGGGAGGAAGAGGAGTGGTAGTTAAAAGCAGTGACTGCTGGAGAACATTAATTTCTTTTTAATAGTTGGCTCTATGAAGTTGGACTGAACTGTCCAGCACAACCTTGGATTTGGCTGTGCACAGCTCATGTCTTGCTTGGAGCTTTTTAGGGCAGCAGACATGCTCTGTTCTGTTTGTGGGTGCAAAGCCTATTGTGGAGCTCGGTCTCTGGTTTGGTTTCCCAGGTGCAGTCAAGGTTAACACATCATAATAACTATTTGCTACGGTTTGGGCTGCCTTTTCTTTAAACAAATAGTTTGCAAGGAGTGTTCTCAGCGAACCTCTGCTTCAGAGGTTGTTGTAACTCAGAGCATGACCTTTATGTTGAAATTAAGGTTGAAAATCACCTGGTAACTGCTGCGGAGGTTGAGGGACTGGGGAAGAGGCTCCAGTTTATTAAACAGGCCAATAATAGGTGGTCAGTAACTTGTTCAGCTGCTCTGCCTGTGTTGTACTTTGAGCCTGGCTCTCGATGGCTTAGGTTTCCATCCATTTCACTGCAGAGTTACTGTACAAAGCCTCGGCTTTGGTTCTGGAGTCTGTGGGGAAGACTTGTCAAGGGTCGCGCTTCAGTTCCCATTTGGTTGCATTTTCAGGCAAAGCTGATCAGGAGAGAATGAACTGCAGATGGTCAATCATCCCTGGATAGCTGGAGCATGAGTAAATGCTCCAAACACTGGCCAGTGATACTCCTAAGAGGTTCGCTCTGCAACAAGAAGAGATCCAAGGCTAGATTTAGGCTTTGGTGTTTTTTACTTCCCAGATGAAAAGGATGATGCCGTCTAACTTTGAAGCAGGTTTCTTTTTCAAAGGTTGATACATTGGAGATTTTACCTCAGCAAAATATTCCAAGCATCTTCTGGAGCCATTTAAACATCTGTCTTTTCTGCTTCCTTTCTCAAGGCCTCTGTGACATGGAAAGGAACGCTGGCAACAAAAGAGTCAGTCTGCTATATAAAGTTTCCTGGCTGCAGCTCTCGTGGTAAACGTGTCTTGATTACAGGCATGCTTTTGACCACTCTGCTGCTGCAATTGCTCCAGGCAGCTTGGAATGCACTGACACTCACAGCTCTTCCAGGCTTATAATAGCCAACCTCTTTGGAAAATTACCTCATAAAAATCCCAGTGTAATTTCAGCAAAAAGGGCAAGAAATCCCCTCCCTTTTAGACACGGACAGCTCTTCTCCTGCCTGTGGTCAAAGGCCAAGGAGAGCATCCAGTATTGCATGCTGCATCTCCTAGGAGCAACAGCACAAAATTAGCATTGATTTTAAATAGTGAACAGGTTTCAGTTACTACTACAGTAATGGAGAACTGTGTGTAAATGAGCAGGTGAAGTTCAGGGCCCAGAGATGTAGTACAGCACAATCTGAGAGGAATGTGTGGACAGTGGTTTTCTCTTGTATGCTGAAGTGGTACTCACTTTCACAGAGAAGCCTCTGTGAAAACCTGTAGCACTTGTGCACCTTTAGAAAAGGGCAATAGCAAGAATAGCCACTTGAACTTAGACTTTAAATAAGCACCCTGAAAAACGTGAATACACCTGTAAAATAACTGTTTATAGTGACTGGACTGAGAGCCTTGCCAACTTCTGTGACAGCATAGCGTGCATGCGAGGTTTTTCCATGTTTGTAGGTACTTGGAAAGCAACAGAGACTTTGTAAGGCTTCATGCTTGAGCACAAACCCTTGTTTGTTCCAAGCCATCCACTGCGTGCTATAATCAAAATGAGATCCATTTATTTGCAGTCTAGAAGACTTGGTAGTTGTGGCTCAGGCATTTGCACTGAAATACCCCAATGAAGAATGCTGTCATTCTGGGAAGGGTGTTCAGCCACCGAGAAGATGATTTGAATATTAGAAAGCTGTAGAATCTCAACAGGAGATGTGGAGGAGGAGATTTGTAGGTGCCAAAATGTTGGAGTGAAAAGTCTGTTCGCAGATTGTAATTCAGAGTTTTTGATTCAAAGATTTACTTACAAAAGCCTTTGAGCTCAGAACAACAACAACAGCAAAAATCAATGATGTGAAGCCTGGTGCCAGAGCTGTGCAGTTTTCCATGTGTATAATAAGAGTCATTCCAGAGGCCTATATTACAAAAAGCAAATAGGAACCAGGAACATTAAATTACAATGAAGCTTTCATTCCCTTCATGTTAACAAAGCAGACTTGCTGTTAGCAAGGCTCTGTGCATCAGCAGAGAATGAACTGCCCTGGGGGACTGTGTAAACATGGAATACAAATCCAGCCGAGCACAGGGATGGAAAGCTGACATGTGTTTCGAGCGATGACGGATTGATGCTGGCAGGAAACACTTGCCTTGTGTGGAGCTTTTCATTTTATGGAGAAGCACCGTGATTAACTGATTGTTTTGAGTGAAATGAAAAGCTTGGGGTGCATGGCAGTGTCACATATTGGATAGCTGTGGGGATATATAACTGAGCTAGGAAAGCCCAGGGTGTCACTCCATGAAGCTCTAGAAATTGAAGTGTCGTTCAGGAGGTACATTTTGATCTGTAATCCATTAAAACTGCTTTGTGACTCAGATATCCACCTCTGTGAAAAGAACCTATTAATGCTTTAGGACTACTTGGAAGTTTGCATTTTGCAGGTCCCTTTTAAGTGTTAAGTTGTGTCATCTTGCTTTTTGAGGCAGTGTCGTCAGTGAGTCTGTAACAAATCCTTTATATACACTTCCCTTCTTTTAAAGAGCTCATGAGCTATATCCTTAACTTGATTCCCTTTCCTTGTCTTTATTCCTTCTTTCAGATAAAATGCCTTAATGTTCACTACAGACTGACATTACCTACTGCCTCCTTCTGTTTGAAAAGGAGTTACAGCCCTCACTGCAATAAAATCTTGTCTGATAGAGCTTTATAATTTACCTGCTCCTCTTTTGAGGCATTACCACATCTGTCCACCTCCCAAAGGCTGTGAGTTTCTAGACTTTAGTGTGTGTGTATACAGAGAGCCTGGACTCTTAAACTATTTTGAACTTGGTTAAAATGCTTTTTCTTTCAACTACTGGTCTAACATTTGTTCATTCCAAGTTCTAATGGATTTTAAACTAGGGCTTAAAATGTAGCTGGTTGTACGAGTCCCAGACAGATAAACTTACCAGGACAGTGGCTTCAAATGACAAAAGGCAGGGTTAGACTGGATATCAGGGAGAAATTCTTCCCTGTGAGAGTGGGAAAGCCCTGGCACAGGTTGCCCAGAGAAGCTGTGGCTTCCCCTTGGAAGTGTCCAAGGTCAGGCTGGATGGGGTTTGGAGCAGCCTGGGATAGTAGAAGGTGTCCCTGCCTGTGGCAGAGGGATTGAATGAGATGATCTTTAATGTCTCTTCCAACCCAAACCATTCTGGGATTCCGTGGTGATTCTGTGACTTTTCAGGTCTTCAGTTAATCTGTGGCATAGATCACAATAACTGACGTTAGACTTGCAGTGGAATTTTATTTGTAAAATAACTGTATTCCCATGCAGAGGACATTCTTACAAACTCTTACTTTGCTCACGATACCTTCCAGCTTGTGACCAGTAACTCTTTCCTTGGCTGAACCAGAGTTCCACGTTTGTCATACTAAAGCAATAGTTTTAAAATGAAACAAAAGTAACTTGATGCTTAATGTTGTGCACCTGCCTTGTGGCATTAGCATGAAGAATAAAAGTATTTTAGAACTGTAGATTAATTATAATGACTTAAAGCCAAAACAATCTCAAGGACGTTTTATTGTTTCTAATAATGTAGTTAAAGAGAGATCAAAATTACTGTGCTAATAAAGAGGTTGGAATGGGGATTCACAAGATGGGAGGAAGATGCATCTGGTGAGGACAAGCGTGTACCAGAGTCAGACCTTCTGGGCAGAGAAGTGAGGTGAAGCACTGCAGAGGGTGAGAGTGCAGGGATTGATGGAAAAGCCTCTGTTGGACCCAGGAACGTGGGAAGAGGAGACCTGGCAGCTGAAGACGTGAGAGGAGCTGAATGAATTGGGGATTGGGGCATGGATGGGACTGCCTGAGCAAGTAAGGAGAAGTGAATTGGGAGGGTCTACTAATCAGTAAAAAAGGAGGCCGGGGAGAAGGAACCTTATGGTTTGGAAATAAGTTGGATTTAATGAGTGAGTATAGCGTGGAACTGAGAGAAGCGTGAGAAGGAGAAAATAATACCGTGACCAAGTGGATGAAAAACAGTGGGGTCAAGGAGCTGTCAGGAGAGGGACTAGTGCAGCAAAGACAAGGGTTGTGCTTAGGCCTGAGTTACCTGTCAATGCGTGAATAACACCTGGAACAGGAAAACCCCGTCGTTTTGAACATCTTGTCAAGAAATGAGCACGACTGCCCATTTCTGGGCACTTGTTTATTGAATGTGCATCCTCACTTGATCCATTTATTTCATCAGGTCATAACATTTAATTACACAGTTGTGTTATCTTGTCCCCAGGATTCATGTCATGTGTAATTACAGACTACTATAATAATTAGTGCGTGCTAACTGAATCGTTATAGCACAGGCAAGCTCAATTCTTCTGTTTGTGAACAGTGGAGGGAATAGTTTTGCATTTATTAGTACACTTTTGAACTATACTGTACGTCCAAACGTGCACTGATGTGGTGAGGAATGCTGTTGCAATCCTGCAGTGCAGATTAGCTGCCTGACAAACTCTTGCAGATGGTGATACTCCTTTTAATTTGTTTTGAATATCATTCATTGTATTAAGTTCTCACTAATTTCATACAAACTTTGTTAATTTTCGTAATCTTGTGAAGTGCTCTGCTTCATTTGAAGTTAGCCAGTCTTTAGCAGAGCCCCTGAGAGGAGCTGCCCTTCTGGGTACTCGTTCTGTGCAGATCTGGCCTCGTGTTCTAATTCCGTTTCTATCTCCGTTGGCATCCCCAGTTCAAATCCACGCCGAGTAAGAGCGTCTCAGTGGTGGGCTGGATGGTGATGATGGCAGATGACCCTGAGCATCCAGATCTCTTCTTATTGACTGATTCTGAGAAGGGTAAGCAGTGCACTGGTTCCCAAAATCAGCGTTTGCTTTGCTGGGGTCATTTGTCCGCGAGCGAAAGGTGACATCCTCGCAGTTCCAGCTGCTCTCCAGCACGTCATCCTTGCCTTCAGAATGCTATGGGCACAAAAACCCAGGGAAAATCCTTGGTCTTCACTGAGCTCTAAGAACTCTCCAAGCTCTTCGCAACCCCAGATGTCATTTTAATTGGAAGCATTCCTCTGCATTCATTTAAACTATATTTAGAACACTTTGAGGCATTTTCACATGTGTGAAAATGTAAGTAACAATTTAAAAAAAAGATTCAGCTAACACTAGGTGCTTGAGCAGTCCCTTATTTCCAAATGAAAACCAAAACCCAAACCATCTGTGCAAATGTAGTGCTATTACCAGGGAAAAGCCCTCAGAGATCATGACTCTTATGAGGAGAAGCCTGTGGATTTCCATTACTCCAACACAGTGCCTGCTTTCAGCTAAAACTCTGAAGAAAATGTTACTTTTCCATAGCACTTCAAACTGTGCAGAAAGAACATTATTAGAAGCTCTGATAAAGGAGCTTAAAATTATTTAATGTTTGTCTGCTTCAAGCCTTAGTACATTTTATTTCCAAACATCTCTTGTAGCACCGCTGACATGAGGTATAAATTGTGAGTGCTTGTCAGCTTAAACTCTGCAACAGCAATCTGAAATGTTTTTGTAACACTTGACCTTCCTGAACCCAACCAAGCACTGTGTAACTCCAGCCGCTGAAAATACTGGTCTGAAATGTATCAATACGTTCAGCAGTGATTTTCAGATATTTTCAAATGTAGCTTTCCAGGGTGCATTTGAGTGGTATCTTGCACTTCATTAAAAAATCACGGTATTATAAACAAATTGCAGTAATGGCATTGAACAGAAACATTTTGGTTTGGAGGGATGTCTTGTTCTTTCCGAGTTGATGCAGGCATTAGCTGAAATCTAGAATGCTGGAAAGGAAGACAGGCAAGCTGAAACTTCTCTTCAATAGGTCAAGCAATTGCACCTATTCCAAAGTGTAAAGTTACATGAACCTTCTGTTATAAATTTAAAGGCACTTGAATGTGGGTAGGATGTAAGTGTGCAGTGTTGTTAATGTTCCCTCATCAGTTTTTTTCTCTTTCTTAGGAAATTCATACAAATTCCAAGCTGGGAACAGAATGAACGCGATGCTCTGGTTTAAACACCTGAGTGCTGCCTGCCAAAGCAACAGACAACAGGTGAGAGCGAGCCCCTGGACAGGAGTGGGCTCTCAGGAGCTCCGAACTGACGGATCTCCGAGCTGCCCGGGCTGGCACCGAGGGCTTTGGGTGTTCCCTGAGCAGCCCCTACACCGTGCTGAGTGATCTGCCTTGGCTTTTCTGTTCCTCCCCTTGCAAACAAGTCCTCAGAGCTTCTGGGCTGATGAAGAAGATTTGGGGCTGCCTTGAGGCTGATTTAAAGCAGCTGGGGAAATGCAGGGAATGCTCTAAAATACCTGTGCAGTATTTCTGTATTGCCCATTTGAAAAAGGCTTTTGTACAGTTACATAAAAAGCTGTAAACTGCAGCATTCAGTATCAGTTCCAGATAACTCTCCTGAAGTGCCTTTTTTCAGGTCACGGACATGCATATTTTGTGCTGTTTAGGTATTTTGTATTCCTGAAGTACACAGAAAGTAGTTTAGCCCTTGGTACACCTTCCAGTCTTTGAAAGCAAAAGTAGCATTTTCTATTAATCAAAAAGGAAGACAGGACTGCTCCAACCCTATTAAATGCTGTTCTCATATAAATTCTTACTGACCTTTTTCATCAGCAAAATCCTTTTTAAGTTACTTTGTCTCCCTGAACTCTTCCTTCTCTTTGCACTTTTGTTTATGGAGTTCCCAGAGCAGAAATCCTACTGAATTTCAAGGGGAAACAAAAAGGCTTTTCCAGATCCTTCTGTGCTTTCTTGTTCAATTCTGCCTCTGAGAGAGATCTTAAGAAGTAAGGAGGGTTGCAGAAGCTCCTGTGAAGGTATTTGAGACAGTGCAAGGGAGAGAAACTGTGTTCCTGGCTGGAGAAAGTGGGGATGGTAGCAAATAGTGGCAAAGAGTTTGCAAGTAAGTGGTGAAAAACTCCTCTGAAAACAACTTTGGTTCAGTAAGGGTTAACAGTGCTGTTTATTACTGTTAACAGTGTAACAACTGCCTTAGAAAAATTGGATGTTTAAATGTGTTTTCAACAGAGTACAAACACCTAGTCAGCTGAATAATACTAAGAACTATTTTAATAGATACTATTTTTTATTTTAACGGTGCAGCTTTTGCCCAGTTGAGCATTCTTGCTTCTACAGGTAAATGGTAAATGCAAAGCAAGAAATGCTTGATTCATATCTGACCAAACTGACTGGTTACTGACAGTCATCAGGAATGTGGTGGCTCTTTAATAACCCGACTAAACAGGAGATGCTGCTGTCAGACAGATCCTGATGGAGAGAAAATGGGAATATAAACGAATGTATTGCAAACGAGCTTTAATCTTCATGAAAGGGAGTGATACCTGGAGCAGGCATTCAGGTTTCCTAGGGGAAAAGCCCAAACAAGTGTTCATGCCTCATTTTTTTATATTAGCCTTAAAAAGACTAAAGGGCCTACATCAATCACTGAGCTGCAGCTCGGGTGAGAGGGTTCTCCTTGGCTAGAAGAGCTGGGATTTACCCAGAATGTTAAGGTTGTTTTGCTGACAAATCTTAAATGTCCTCAAAATTAGGAAGTTCTACGGCCATATAATAAAATTATAAACCTTACAGCAGTTTAATATTTTGATTATACCTGGGTTTTCTACAGCTCTAAGTATATTTTTACTGCTAGGTGATAGATGCATTCCTTCTCCCCTTTTTTGAAGAGGGAACGATGGGCATTTCAGCAGGTGTCTAGTCTGAGAAACAGCTGAATGCAAGTAGCTGCTACCTGAAGTAAATTCTTCTGTCATTTATCTTTTTTTTTCAGGTTCCTGCCAACTTGATGACCTTTGAATAACAGGCAAATTCAAAATAATAAGAAAAGGACAATTTGAACCATCTCATAATTGAGAACAAGGTCCTGATGAAAAACGTGCCAGCTGTATTCTGTGCCAGAACAGAACCTGTCAACTCGATCTCTGAACTCTGGAGCCCTGAACAAAACCACTAATGGCTGGGGAGTGGAGTCCCCCAAATTAAAAATGGATTTGCAACACGAATTGCCATGGACCATGCTTCGTTATGTTCTCAGAACTGACCTGTGGAAACCACTGCCTTAAAGAGTGAAAGGAAAAACAACATGAAACACCAAATAGTGTGTGTGAAACTTCTGGCGGTGCTGTGCTTGAGTTCAATAGATTGTAGCTAGTTTTGAGTTTCTTTTAACTTTATACTAATTTTGAAAATAACTCACCTTTTTAGGCATTCTTAAGCCAACAGGTAAACTGGTATTTAAGAGTTGAATCCAAGCTGGGTATGAACTGGGTGAAAGGTACTGCATGTTCTGGATATGTTGCTTAGACTGCACCAGGAGTCCTGGAGGGGAGCTTGTCCCAGGCACACTTAGCCTGGAGCAGTGTTGTTTCTCTCAGACCTGCAAGTATGAGAAATGGAACACAGCTGCGAGTTCAGAGCAGCACTGAGCTTGCAAACCTGGGCCCTGTGTGGGAGCCAGGCTCCGGCAGCGGCGCAGAGGCTGAGCCAAAAATCGCTTTGGTACGTTTTGGCCTAATTCCTGGGTAAAACCACGTGTTTCGGGCAGTCGGGGGGGAGCGTGCGTATGAGACAAAACTGAAAGCACTGTTGGGTCAGACCTGAGTGGTTTTGTCCCGTTTGTTTCCACACCTGTGACTCTCCTGCACAGAAAAGCTGAGTGACAAAACACCGACACCGGGTACAGCTCACTGAGACGTTTGACTTCGGGTATCTGCTAACTATCAGCTAGGGACCACTGTTAGTGTGTGGTGTTTCATAATAGCACTTCAGATGGACATTTTAAAAAGATAGAGGCACAATTTCAAGCTTTCATGTTCTCATTTGGCAATAATTGATTTTAGTATCTGTCTTGGTCAAAGTAGTTGACGTCGTGTGGTGTTGATAACATGGCCTAAAGCAGACCTTACATACAGAAGCTCTTTTGATCTTCAGGCAATTAACTAATTTATTAGAAGGTAGGATAACCTAAGGAGAGAAAAAGTGTGGGGCCATCAAAACTCCATCCTTGACAGGAATCATTCTTGGTCACTGAAATTACTCACGGAGAAAAACATAATGGTTGTAAAAAGGGAGCTGTGCTTTATGTGTGTGTTTGATGCTTAAGACTTTGATTCTTGCTTTATTGGGGTTTCCTTGACCTCACCTAGTTTCCTGGATGATCAGTCTTTCTTTAACCTTCAAAAGTATGATCTTTGTAAAGCAAGGAAACATTGTCCAAAATATGACTCTGATATTGGAACTTTGAAGTCTGTGAAAAAGTAGTAACTGTTCCATTGACATTGTGGTTTAGTGGCCGTAAATACGCTTGCAGATTCCACCATGAATTCTCCTTTTTAAACAGAAATGAGCTACCTACCAGTGTCTCAGAGTTCTCTGACTATCTAATAAAGGTTTCTACTAGTAGTTGTTATTTTGAAAATGTACAGTTTCTTTATTGCATCTGAGTAGAAGCCTATAAATTCACTTTTGAGGTTTTGTTTTTTTTTCCAGAGTCAAATTAATCGCTTAATGGAAATGATTAATTTTTGATTTCTGGTGGGCAAAAAGAAGGATAATCCAGTCTCACAGTAAAAAAAAAACAAAACAAAACACAAAAACCCCAGCCACTTTGTGCTGTAAAGGGTAATAGGCTGGTTTAGGTTCCCAAGAATTGTTCTGAATTGCCTCTTGGCAGAAGGAAAACAGTGGAAGGATGCTTCTGTCGGAATTACACCACAAGGACTATGAGAATTTGGTTCCCCTTGCAATTCTTTTGTTGCTGTTTTCTGTCTGGGGATTGAATAGTCTGTTCTGAAGTGATGAATTTTGGGAAGGGGTTGTTTGTGCTGAATCCCTCTGTACATCTCCCAGGTTTACCCTCGTTGGGTGTAAAGTAAAGACAACGTCCTCACAGCCAGCAGTGTTACTCAGTAGACTTTGCACAACTTGAGTTTGCTTTTTTTCCGTTTTAAAACTTACTTAAATGTGTGTTTCTTCTCAATGACTAAGTGTTTGTTTGGGGGTTTTTTTTAACAATGTGTGTCTTTTTTTTTTTTTTTTTTTAGCATTGTGGATAATAGCCTGTGGATTTTGAATTTTTAAATAAGCTATTCTAGGTTCATTGCAGCATAACTGCATCTGTTCCTTTGTGAGTGAAAGGAAACATGCAACCGGGAGCCACAGCCTGACTGCTAAGGACAGAGCCAGGTCAGGACATGTCATTTATTACTGGATTTTTGCATTTTTCCAGCTGTTTTGAGTTAGGTTCTTATGGTTAGGAGGATGGTGGGGAAAACAATTCACATCTCATCCTTTAATGAATTGCTGCTGTTACCAGCTTTCATCGTCCTTAGGCCTCCTACCCTTCCTTGCTTTCTGCCCTCGTGTGCGCCGGGTTGTTGTGGGAGAGATTGAATATTGTGGGAGGAGTTTTAGCTTGAAACGTGTAGCCAGAATAGCTGGGGTGAGCGATGGCAGCACAGGAAGGACTTTTGGCCCTCGCTGCAGCGAGGAGTTCAGCGCTTGCCCGTTGCTCATGGCAGCACAGACACACGGGCACTGCTCAGAGAGGGGCAGGGGGTTTGTTCCCTCTGGGACAGCTCACACAAGTCAAGTACTCTGTAAACAATGTACTAATGCTCTTTTTTTTAAAAAAAAAGGAGTTTAAAAAGTTAACTAGCTGAAAGTATTGCTGAGAAAACAAGGAGAGCAGCGAGCTCGTGGTGCTCAGGTAAGACTGTCATCCAGACTGCTTCAGACAGTTGGCAGCTTCTCTTTGATTTTCATTTTTAATGTGTTTATCTTGTTAATAACTGCTGAAACACTTCAGCTAGTATTTGTCACTTTATTCCTTTCATGTTTTGATTTTGAAATTAAAGACGCCCCTTGCAATTCCTTGTTCTGGCTGCATTTGAGCAAAAATTATTTAGAGTAGCTCTTCTAGCAAGACTTGAAATATGAATTATCTGCTGACTGATAACCATCTTTTTAGCTAAACTAAAAGTTTTGGGAAAGATGAAGCAACAGGGAATGTCTGGTTGATGAAATGGGTGCATTGCATTAAAAATATATAACATAGCACTGCTTACTGCTAACTTTTATCTAATTTAATCTGTGCTACTTTTGGCTAGGATTTTCAAACCTGACTTCTATTCCAGTGTCCTTAAAAGCAAATGATTTTTATAACTTTTATTTTTAAAATATTCTGGTAGTTTGAATAAACATAGCTCATCCCAGACACTTTTTCATTTTCAAACGTCTGTTCCATGCCAGAGGAGTATTACTCAAGCTATTATGATTCATTAAGTATTTAGGTGCAAGTTACAGGCATTAAAACTACAAATACTAAATGAAGTCACATAAATACTTAATGAATGAGCTTTAGCACCCAGCTTTAAAATTGTGTTTAGAGAAGTATGCACATTGGAAAACATATTGGGAGCAAAAGGAAGCATAAAAAAACACAGCAGGGTTTTATTAGTTATCTGCTCCTCGCTAGAAGTAAATTCATCTAATTTAATGTTTCCTGCTACATCAGCCTCCTGTATTTGCATTTCTATATTTTCAACACCAGTCCTCCTCTCTGAGTGTCAGACAGAACACATGGTGAGAGCAAATCCTCTCCCTCCCAGCAGAAGCAGCTGCAGGTTTTTGTGCTGCTGAGGCACATGAGAAGCAAAGGTCCCTTTTGACAAAAGGCAAGTTGATCTTATGGTTTTGATTAACTGTAACAAATCTTGTCCAAATCGAGATAAAACATGGGGTGCTTTTCCTTCTGGCTCTGGCAATGGCCTTTTTCTTCATTACGTGTCCTTTGTAATTTTCTGGTATTCTAACTCACCAGCACTACTAGTTCCAGTCTCACTCGTGGCCAGCTCTTGGTGCTGCCTGTTGCAGCATCAAGACCCCAGGAGCAGTGCTAAATCACATCAGTGAACTGTCTGCTCTTCCTGCAAGGAGACAGCTGGGAAAGTTTGGTCAGTACTCTTTAATATTAGCCTTTTTCTTTCATTTTCCTCTAAAAGCAGCGTGTGCATGAGGTGGTTTGGCTTGGGAAAGTTGTCATTAAAAGGATCTGTACGAGTGGGCGTGGAATTCTTTCCTAGGGGCTCTCTCTTCTTTTAAAAACCATCATTCCCATTTGTAGTGCATGAGGAGGGCGAGTGCTTGGATTTGAGGAGGACTTTTGTCAGTGCCTTATTATCACCTTGAAGACCAATTCCTTTATTCCCGTGGCGAGTCCCACCGTGGCAGACTTGCAGGCTGCGCCCTCGGTGTCCCCAGGGGTGACATTCCCGACAGCCGTGGCATTTCTGCAGCAGTCATTTGGTTTGGTGGGTGTAAAACAGCTGTGGCTTGAGTTGCTTTAGTATTATTTTCTTTTCTGTGTTTGAATAGCCTCTTTTTAGGAAAAATGCAGAGGTTTTTGGTAGCTTGGGCGTGTTCAGCTTTTATCAGAAGTAGCTCAGACCTCTTAAAAATTAACTTATTTTTATTTTGGTATGTCTCTTGAGTAGATTTAGTACGGGGACGGGGGGAAGTGAAGAGCATAGTCCAAGTCACGGTCTAGACCACAGAGCTCGGGAGCTCACATTATTAGAAAGGAGCTTGCTTTTGTGTGTCCCACTTGGATGTAAACACCGAGGAGCATTCTTAGGCGACGACTGATCTTGCAAGCTTTTTGTTAATGTAAAATAAATACCCCAGGGAAACACTGTTTGGGGGAAGAGAAGGCTTGGCTAAATCTTAGTCTTAATATCCCAAAAGCTCGGTTTTGTGTATTGTATTTCTAGTGCCAACACTGTGTGGGGAGCACTGTCCTTCACTGAAACAGCTGCTGGAGACTCTTAGCAGCAAAGGCTTCAGAAGCTTTGGAAGGGGAAATGAAAGAAAGAATGTGTTGTTCTTAAGCAAGTAAATATTTGTTTTCCTGGAATACATCCTTATGAAAACACAGCAGTTTTACTATAGTCTTTTTATAAATTCAGGTGTTGGAAGGACAATTTGAAAATTAATCTTAGGCTTTCTAAGAATATTCCAAGAGAGCAGAAGGGTCAAAGGAGAAAATACAGATTACTTGGTGTAGCTCTGGCTGCTGCAGAGCTGAGCTGACAAGTTTTCTCCAGGCTGCTTTGCTAAGGAAAAGAAGGTGTATGAAGTGTAATGAAACACAGGTTCCTGCAGATCGTGGCACAGCTCTGGCTGGTGGCCTGGTCTCGCTCTGGAGTGACTAAAACCACCGTAAATACTCCTTTTTTTCCTTTGTGGGCTTGGATATTGTTGTTTCTCTTTATTCGGGTGCGTTTGCTGAGGGAATTTCTTACCATTCCAAAGCTGCTCACAGCTGAAACTGCAGAGCAGACGAGCAGTATAAATCAATGAAATGTTAAATAAAGGGTCCTGGGGTGCCTGCTTTACTGGCACTTGTGGCTCCCTGTGTGCAGGAGTGTATCCATTCAAACGCTGCTGCACGGAAGTGGGAAAAGCCCCAGGAAGCACAGATGTGTTTTATAATAACCCTGTAAGGACCAACCACCACTGGAGGGGGGATCAAGGTGTCACGCAGTAACCACGAGCCATTTTTAATGTTCCCTGCCGGCGGGAGGCGTTCCAGGGACGGAGGGATTGCACTATGATCTCGCTGAGTGAGGTGCAGTTTGGCTGTCCTCAAGCCTCTTCCTTCACCTTTTTTAATACTTTGTTCTGTGTGTGCGTGTGAAAATCGTGTGTTTGCATAAGCTAGTTGAAATGAATTTAAGAACAGGTTTCAAAAATCTTTCCTACTGAAATAAATGATTTAAAAGATGGCCTGTGTCTGAAGTTTTGATTTCTCACTTCAAAACCTGCATTGAAACTCCACAGCAAGGTTTTGCAGCATGGGGTTTGACTTGCCTTTTGGAACGGTGCTGAGATCAGCTGGAATTTTAGTGGCGTTTTTCAATGAACTTCTGAAACGAAGCATGTAAAGATACCGTTGGCTGCTGGTGCAAAAGAAATCCAGAGGCTAGCAGGGAGATATTCACTGAAGAGATTTATGTCTGGTCTCAGAGATCGTTCTGTTAAATGATGTGGTTTTTCTCTCCTTGGTAGTTTATCAGATTTTTTTTTGCTGTTGTCTCTATACTTAAAGCTGTGGTGAATTTAAACTCACTGAAAGCAGCCATCGGGCGGATTGGCTCTGAAGGAGCAGCCCCGTGGAAGATAAACTGAAAATGAAGAACGAATGAGCAGCATGCAAAGCCTTGTATTTCCTTAGCTCTTTGTTCGGTGTTGCGTCCCTGCTCTCTGTGCCTTTGTGATGCTGTGAAGCCTTACTGATCATCCAGGCCTGGGGGAAATGCTGTGGGGTCAGGCTGTGAAATGCTTGTCAGAGTGCAAGCCTTGGGCTCCTTCGCCTTTTCTCCTTAATGGAGCCATTCATTTCAGATGTATTTACAACGACACAAGGAATAAAGTAGATTTTTGTAACCCACTCCTTTTTCTTATTTCCAGATTACTGAGTTTGAGAAACGCTTTGTGCTCAATAGTGTGAAAAGAAACACAGAATTAATGAGCTGGTGATTTTTTTTGGTTTTTTTGTTCCTTTTGAAAGCTCTTTTTGTGGCAAACATTTTCAGCTTTATTAACTAGGAAGGTGACTCCACCCTCTGCAAGGTGGCAGGCACAGACAGAGCAAGGGGATCCTTGGTTCGGATCCTTCTTGGAAAAGCCTTTCCCCGCCCTGTTTGAACTCATCTCTGTCCACAGCACAGATTCCATGTGGCTCTGTTGGCTCCACTGTTTGTCTTTGACTCCTGTCAGTCGGGTTCTTTCCTGCCTCTGGATGCCGAAAGGTCTCTGCAGGGCCTGACAGAAGTGGCTGGAGTGAGAGCTCCTCGGCACGTTTTCTAGTTTTACCTTTTTTCCAAGCCAAGGAGCGTGTCAAGGACTCCTTTCGCCCCTTTCCTTGTGTTCTTGTCTCTCAGGCTGCTGCTCACAGGAGGTGCCTTCCAGTTCCACAGCGCGAGAGGAGCGCTGGGGGAGAGGCACCCGATCCCTGCCTCGCTTCCCCGCTGGAATGATTAACTCCGGGTGTGCTTCTGCTCTCTCCCCCTGGTGTGTGTGCTGTGTCCGTCAGCTCCATGTTCCTTTGGGAACTGTAAGGTTTGAAAGGAGTGAAATGGCCTTGGTTTTGTAACTTCACCTTTAGTTTGGTTTTTTCCCCTTCCGCACGGGAGGAAACCACGGTGTGGGGGGAGGGATTCACATCTGTGGGAAAGCAGAGAAACCAGACCGCAGAGGTATGAAATAACCCAGCTGAAAGGAGATGCTCCTTCTCCCTTTTGTTTATGTTGGTTTTTGTAAGTGAGACTGTTAGGTAACAAAAATGTGAGCAGGTGACAGCCAGCTGTAAACATGATACTGTTCTGGCATAACCTACACGCTGTGACAGAACAGAGCAGGGTTATGGTCTTTATAACAACCAATAAATGGAATACAGAAGACCGAATCCATGCTTCTAACTTGTAATATTTTTATTAGTTTTATTCGTTTTTTGCTTGAATTGAGCATCAATACTGAAACCTACATCCTTACATGGGTAATACTCACCTTTGCCTCATTCAGTTCCCCATCTTTAGTTCAATTTGGTACTTAAGGACAACATGCAGATCCAAAAGAAAACCCTCTGTGTGTCTCCCTGAGCTGGTACAAGACACTGTTAGTTCCTGCTGTGCAAAACTTGCCCCTACTGAATGTCTTTATCTTGCTCTGGTTTTTCTATGATGTGTATAGTGTGATAGAGCATGTCAAGCACCTGATGAATCATTCCCGTGTATAAGATGTTATTGTTTTAATTCTGAAGCACTGAGAAAGGCCTGCTCAAAGGAGATCTGCAAGGGGAAAAATAAAAGCATCTTTTTTTCAGGTTAAAAGAGTGTGGGGTTTATGTGTAAGAAAACACAAAGTGGGCCCAAGCCATTTATTAAGCTAAAGGGAGAGCTCCTACAAGAACACAGCCAGCAGCAAAGTGCTAATCTATCTTTTATTTTCTTTTCAGGTAGGAGAACGTTTCTCTTTCGCTGTGGAAAAGGGATAAGGAGCTGAAATGTTCCAAGGTCAAACAGCACAGCAGCTAAACATTTACCCAAAGCACCGCTTGCTGGAGAGGCACGAGGCAGCCAAGGGTGATCGGTGGCCTGTGTTGCTCCCTGCCTGGCTCTGCAGATGTGCTGCGATGTTCCAGAGTGCCTGGAGTACTGAACCAGCTCGTGAGGGAGCCGTTCCCCCGTACGGGAGCAGCCCCAAAGCAGTGGCTCAGAGACAGACTGATGGTGGTGGGAGTAGCTCAGGAATGCAGCTTGATAGAACTGGGAAAAGCAAATGCAAACCCTGGGTTCTTGGTTCTGGAACAGCAGGGTTCTCTTTAGTGAGTATAAACACGAATCTGAGAGTTACTCAAAGCAAGACAGCCAAAATGGGATAATTGTGATCTATTATAATGTCTCGGTTTGGGGATATTTGGTGTTGGCAAGCATTTTATGAAATCCTGGTTAGAATCACATACCCAAAATGCTGTGTATAGGAGTCACTAAACCTGAGTCACTCTCACCTCAGTACTCGGGTCCCCATGGTATTAAATTCTACGGTGTTACACCAGTGCTGCTTTTGTTCCAGTTCCCTGACTCTGACACCTGTATCAGAGGCTTCAGAGGAAAGAGTAAACATCCAGTGAGTGAACTTCTAGCCAGGTAAGTAATTTCTGACTCCTAATGACTTCTGTGTATTGAAAGCTTTACAGTTTCATTTTCTCAATTTCATTCAATGTGATAATGGCTTAATAGTGGAAATGTTTCTGCTAATCTTTAGTTTCTTTGAAAAGAAGCTGCAAGATGATAAAGAGCTGAACTAATGTGGTCTGAACACACCAACACAGAGCCAATGTGAAACATACCTCAGACTCTGTGTTAAATCTTGGTTCGCACCTTGTCAGAAACATCTGTATGTTACTACTTTTAGGAATTAAAATAGTTCATGTAATGTCAACACATAGGGTTCTTTGCACACAACTTTGCATTTAATTTCATCGAATCACAGAATGGTTTGGGTTGGAAGGGACCTTAAAGAACATCTCGTTCCACCCCCTGCCATGGGCAGGGACACCTTCCACTAGCCCAAGTTGCTCCAAGCCCCATCCAGCCTGGCCTTGGGCACTGCCAGGGACTCAGGGGCAGCCACAGCTTCTCTGGGCACCCTGTGCCAGGGCCTCCCCACCCTCACAGGGAAGAACTTCTTCCCAAAATCCCATCTAACCCTGCCCTCTTATCAGTTTGAAGCTGTTCTCCCTTGTCCTGTCACTCCACACCCTTGTAAATAGTCTCCCTCCATCTGTCTTGTGGGCTCCCTTCAGGTACTGGAAGGACATTTGTGAGGTTCCTCCAGAGGCCTCAGCTGGAATGAGATGTGTCAGGATAGAAGGCCATTCTGGTTATCTGTCTCCTCGCCATTACACATGGATCTGTCCTGCTTGCTACCCCGGTATCTCATGGATATTTACTAAACAACATCTTGCTTAAATCCTCTCTCCTGGGCTGCTCTTCTTCCAGTCACATTTGTCCAGATGAGAGCTGTCAAATTCAGTACCTTGTTGGCTCTAAGATGCCATGGGCAGCTGTTCCTCAGGAATGTGGTGATGCCTTACTGCCCAGCTCAGAACATCAGCCAGCAGTTCATCTGTGTGCTCTTCCCCTGGGATTCTTCCATCAGTCTGAGTGCCTTGCAGAGAGGGAACTGGAATCATCCTGTCCTTGTGCTGCAGATGGAGAAACTGAGGCACAGCAGAGAAGGAGTAAATGTTGTGTTCAGTGCAGCACTAATAGGGCCAGGCTGGAGAATTATATCCAGTGCACTTTCCAGTGGGTCATAAATGCATAAAATAATCAAGGAAGAACTTGTCAAAGCACATCTGCTCTGGTGTTTCTGGCCAAAATCCATCAGTTGTCCTGATTTAAATCCCTTTTTGACACTGATGATGTGTGGAGGTAGAGCCCATCAGTGACCTTGCTGTGTCTCAGACAGTCAGCCCAAGAAAAATTCAGGGCAGGGTAAATCATTTAAATCCTGGTAGTGCCAGGGCTGTAGGTGGGTGTCTGTGGACGTGGAACCTCAGGGATTTTGTGCAGACAGAACCATCTCTTGCACTCAGAGAAGCTTATAGTATCAAAACCAAAACCAAGTCTCTAGACAGAGCTCCCTGAGCTGAAGGGTTTCCAGTAGCTCATCAGTAACGCTCCCAAGAAGTGGCTTGTGAAGGTTAATGATGGATGAGCGAGCCCAGTGCTCCTGCTCAGTCTGCTGCCAGTCTCAGAAGGGAACCAGCACTGTGTTCCTCTTGCCATCCTGTCTGCATGAAAGTGGCCAGGGAAAATACAAGTAAAACAGCTTATTCAAATAAAACAGTGGGGAAAAGTTATTTATTAGGTCCAAGTATAAAAGGGAAAGTATGCAAACCTCTTAATTCAGCCCCACATCGTGGTCCTTTCCGAGAGTTAAAAGGAGGTCATGAATCCTGCATGGCTCCCACAGTTGTTGTTTTCTCTAACTCGGTGCTTTGTGTTGCTGTTTGATCCTTGAAGTGCTGCTTTTTCGGGGCTGAAGGTAAACCAGCCAGTAGAGTGGGGCTTTTTCCCTCCTGCCGTGCATGTAGGAAGAATTTCCAAAGGAGGCTTTTGGGCTGCACCAGACTGGTTCACCTTGAGCTCACCCAGTCCTTCAGTTAAGCAAGGGTTCTTTCATACGTAGTTCTGCCTGTCACCTCTAGTTAGATAATGACATTGAGTGCTCTGATAATATCAACCCAGCCTTTGTTCCTTCAGTGTCAAGGAGGTGCAATGAAAATATAATAGGCAGTTAGATTAAAGTAAAAATATGCTGCTGGCAAGGAAATAACAAATTGGATTAAGTCGGTGCTGTTTTGATTGTTGGTAACTAGATGAATTTTAATTTCTCATGGTTCTTTAAAAAGAGCAGGTTAGGCACACAACACTTCATATTTTAAGGTTATGTTACTGTTTTAAATCTACGTCCTAATTCACTTTAGTATTTCAAAAATGTATTATTGCCACACTGGGAAACTTGAAGCTGCTCTTTACGCATATCATGGAATGCAAGAGATGGGAAAGAAACATCTCAAATAAGAGAATATTGTCACATGAGTAAACGTGTATAATCTGGCTGTAGATGAAAGGTTTCACACCATCGAGGAGGGCAAGTTTCTGTTACAGCTCCTCAAAGGAACAGTGGGGAGCAAACCCGTAAGTGTGGGGGTTTTGTGGGGCTTAATCAGGTCACGAAAGAAATGCCACTGTTAGTTAAGGTCTGCAACGCCACGAGGCACAACTCGGCAACGTGAGAAGGCTCCTCTGGGCTGTGGGCTCTTCTGAACAGTCTCAGACTGTTAAATATTGAAGCAAAATCAGTCTTCTAAAGGTCCTTTTTAAAGTAGTGTGTTAGTATGAGTTTTTCAGCAGCACAAAACACTGAGCCCAGTTGTACTGCAGGGCCAAAGTGGTGCAGCTCTGAAACCTGCCCCTTACTGAGCGCAGCCCAGAGTTTCCACTGCTTACACCTTCTATCAGAATTTGAATCTGCAAGGTGAGAATTCACTTTGTGATATCTGAACATCAAAGAATCGGAGGTCTCAGATACCTCTGAGCCTTTGTTTATCCTGATTTAAATCGTGGGGGTCTCAGCCACTCTGAAAATACAACTTTACCTGATCCAGTTTCTCCAAAGCTGGGCTCTGGTTCCTTTGCCGGTATTAAAGATTAATCAGAGCAATGGAAAACAGATATTTTGTACTATTAACTTTGTGTAATTAGTTACAAGCTACAGAAAAATGTTCTTTTAATTTTCCCTAAAAGATCGGGCTGAGGATCTGAAGTCATAACACATTTCTTGTGGTAACCCAAACTGAAGTCATGTGAATCGAGAACTCTAAGGATTCCATTAGCACACATGGAAAGTGGGATTGGATCTGTGAAAGTATTGACAGTATGTCCTGTTCCTGTATTATTTTTTACATTAAAAATTAAACAAAGCTTTCAAGTGGTTTACAGTGAGTTGACAGTGCCAACACACTTTAATTTCCATTAAACTGAAGCTGCCACGCTCTTCCTTTTAAATGGAAATCGTATTTTGCTGGTGTGACTAGTGAGCTTTTTTTCCTTCTGCCGCTAAAATACGTTTGTATTAGAGTGACTTTTGACAGGAAATCCCCGTGAATATGTTTGTCCTGGTGATCTGCTGCTGCTTTAGATGAAAATTGCTATACCAGTCAACTTGTGGGAGGATAAAACTTCTGTATTTCTGTCAACTTAAACCCAGTGTATGCTGCTAGATACTGCAAGAAATGTGGCTTGTTTCTGCTTGGAAGCCTGGGCTAGGAAGAGGTGTCTCATCCCAATGCACAAAGGCTGTTTCTCATTTTGTTGTGTTTTTTTAAAAGCAATATCTGTCTTTCCTGCTGAAACGTGTCCAATAATACATGTGCATAAACCAATTTGGGAAATCCTCGCTAGTACCTCGGACTTGTGCTTCTCTCTTTCCTCCCCCAGCCCTCGAGGAAGCCGCCAGGCTTCCCTCAGGGCTGCTTTTGGGGATCCTTCTGGTCGTTGTCTTCCAGCCTGCTTCAAAACCTGCCCCTTCTGTCTGCTCCGTAGCAGCATTTTAGGCAGAACCTGTCCAGGCATCCAGGAGCAGAATAAGGTCTATTTTTCTGTTGCCACGAGAATGAACTGCTTCATCAGCCTGCAGCAGTCCTCAGTAGGAGCACTGTCACCTGTGCTTCCCAGCACTGTCAGAAATGTTACTGATCCTAACCAGGAAAAAAACATCAGGTTTAGCTGATGTGGAGCACTTAGCTGATCTTAGTTAGCACTCTCAGACTCCTGACAGTCTGACACTTGACTACATCATGGTTTCTTTTCTTCCTTGATACACCTTTCATCCAAAAGAGATTGCCAAATGTTTTCTGGATCACACAGAAAAAGAGAAATTGTGTCTGGCACCTACTGGATCAGCCAACAATAAGCAACCGGTTTACCCAACTCGTAAAATACAGAACCTTAAGTTCTTAGGACAAATCAAACAAAAAGCCCTATCCAGTTTAACCTGCTGCTTACCAAGTTTGCTTCTCTTCTTCCAAAAATGGCCAGTGGGTTTTGAGTTATTTCAGTGGGCATGACCTGATCATTTGTGTGTCTAGCAGAAGGTGGTGGTGCCTGTGGTGTGGATTTCCACACCGACTCTATGTCAGTGATTTAGAACTCACCTCACTAGCAAAGTGTTGGGAGAAGCAGGACATCTGTGAGAAAATCCTCCCTCCCCCTGGAAGGGCTGGAAAGAGCGAACTCCAGAAATGTAGTTTCATAAAAGCCACTTGGGGTGTGTGTCTAAACTGGAGTAGGATTAAAACTCACACACGCTTTTTCTAGAGCTGTGCTTCTGTGGCAGATGGCAAAATTACCTCCTTTCTTTTTAATTTGAACCCTAGGAAAAAGCAGTGACGTAGTTCCAAGCGGGGCTCGTGCCAGCGAGGCACAGCTTCTGTGGGATCTGCTAGCTCTTCTCCGGGGAAGGCTTTCTTTCTGCCTTCTGCTGAGCACCACTTCTCTCCCCCTGGGAGCTCCTGGTGGCCACGCACAGTTTGCCACGTGTGGGGCAGGGCACTTGCACAGGGTGGGCTGTGATAAGGAAGACCCTGAAAGCCCGGGCCAAACGCTTCTGTTTCGTTATCTTTTCCTGGTTTTCTTACTGCTCTTTTCCTTCTTGTCGTTTTTTTTTGAGGCTGGTTTGATGTTGTATCACTTCAGATAGGCAAAATTCCGCTTCAGATTGCTGGTGATCCCCCCTCTGTTCTGTATTAACACTGAGAATGTGTCTGCTTTGTTAGTGGTCGAGAGACTTTTTTTTCTTTTTCCCCTCCCCTGCCTGAGATTGTTCAAGAAATGTTGAACAGAGTGCTTAATGATTTCCAGGGCCTTCTCTTGACGTTTTAGTTTTGGAGAATGAGCGATGCCTCCGCTGGGGACTTCCCTGGCAGATCCACGTCTGAACAGCCAGGGCTGGCTTCCAAGAACATTAAATTCCAGCTGCTTTTCCATCCAAGGCAAGGTTAGTTTAGTATCCCCCTTCCTCCCGTGTCTTTACAGCAGGAGATATTCCAGCCAACGTATTCGTCATGTTTCTGAGCCTCCCTGCTGCTTGATTTATGCAGAGAGGAGCGGGGAGAGGGACGGCAGGGCCAGGGCCGCTCCTGCCCCGCTCCTCTGGCTGGCTGGGTGGGTGTTGGGGATGCTGTGGAGGCCTCGCTGGTGCGAGCAGCCCGGAGGGGCCGAGGTGGGCCCAGAGGTGCTGAGACAGGCTTGGCTCTCCCGTCTGAGGCCGCTCTCCTCGTTTGTGAGCAGCAGCATGGGGAAATACTGAGTTACGGGGAGATAACGGCATGTAAGGCTTCAAGAAAATTCCCATTTTCAGCTCTGTGACGGGCTGTTTGAGTCTCTCTTGTCAGGGGGGAGTTTGAGCATGCGGCACATTTGGAATTCCAGCCCATTCTGCCCTGACAACTGACAAAGCCGAAACCCAAACCGATCGGTTGCTTTTTAAACCTGAGATTTCTGCTTGCCCGAGTCTCATCTGAGCAGGGTAAGGTGTACCTGGTGTGATCTCTCAGGGCTGGTTTCACGTGTGCAGCAGCTGCCTGATAAAAGGCACCACAGTGTTTCTGGAAACCCCGAACACAGCCAGTCTCCAGCTGGTAAAATTGTCATCCTCCACAGCCTAATTGAGCTGGAAATGTACCCAAGTGGAGGATCAGGTCCAGTGTACACAGCTGGGCACCAAGCTGAGCTCAGTAACTATCTGTGCTCAGCCCTCAGCCCAAGCCAGCTGGGCTGCACACAGATATTTCTCCTAGGTAGCAGCACATGGATCAATGTCCTCTTGTTTGCTTGTGTCCGTGTTGTCCGCTGTTCCCCTTACCCCTCGAACTCAGCAGTCCTCGCACCAGAGGGAAAAGGCATCGTAGGTGAAAACTGATCACCTTTTCCTGATGATTCAGAGGAAAACTTTACTGCTTTTACACATTAACTTCTCCAACAGTGGTCATCATTTGCTGCAGACCTTTTCACAGAATCCCAGAATGGTTCATGTTGGAATGGGCCTTAGAACTCATCTGCTTCCACTCCCCTGCCTGGGCAGGGACACCTTCCACTCAACCAGGTTGCTCTAAGCCCCATCCAACATTTCCAGGGATGGGGCAGCCACAGCTTCTCTGGGCACCCTGTGCCAGGGCCTCCCCACCCTCACAGGGAAGAATTCCTGCCCAGTATCCAATCTGACCCTGCCCTCTGGCAGTGGGAAGCTGTTCCCCCTTGTCCTGTCCCTCCAGGCTCTTGCAAATAGTCCCTCTTTTCCTTGCTTCAGAAAGGAGTGTGAGTTAAGCTTGATGTGAGCTGGGGAGAGAGCAACAGCAGTAGATATCTAGGGGTGGTTATTCCTCATGGCTTCATCGATAGCACCACCACAGGCCAGAAAACCTAGAGAAGGTTTCGCTTAGGTCTGTTTTTCCTCTGTGACTTTGTGGTCGTAATTTTTCCCCACACTTGTCTACAGATCTGTACTAGGACCCAGACCACTAAAATGCTTTCATTTGGGTCCTCTCTGCCCCTGTGTATTCAGCTAGTATGGTTAAATGTTTTGTTTTTCTTTTTTTTTTTTTTTTTCCAGAGTCTATGAGATCATTCAAGTATGGAGACTTGGCAGCTTCTCCATATGTACAAAGACGGCTGTTTGAATGTCTGAGTGTCTTTCTGGCTAAGGATAAATTATTTGGTGTGTTAAATTAGGATTTGTTGCTTTATCTGGCATGAACGAGGTTCGTTTATTATCAGTGTTCCATCATGATTTACACTGGACTGCATCTTTGGGGTTTTGCTTTTTCACAATTTATTACGTAAAAACATAGGTATTTCTATTTAAACAGTTTTCTTATAGAAAGGATTGCAGGAGCAAGTTAACGTGGTTGTAAGGCCAAGAAAAGGCATTGCAAGGCAGCAGATAAACAGGAGTAAATGCAAAAGTAATGGTGGGATTGGAAAAACAAGGTGGGTGTTTGCTCGGGCTTCACTGGGCATTTACACAGGGGTCTGTGCAGAATGCAATGGTCACTATAAACAGTGTAATCCATGGAAAAGATGTATGGGCACTTTTATAAACATGAAGAACTCTTGGTGAAGGTACAATTTACAAAAAGAAGGAAAAAAAGAAGCAAAATGGTTAGCACTTTAAAAATTCCATGTTGGTTCCCAAAATGCCTTGTAACTCTCTGTTGAGAGGGAAAAAAAAAAAAAATATAATTGGTTCTAGGAAGCTGTATATCTATGGTCCAGTACTCGTGGCTGTAAGAAACAGGGTGCATTTTGCACACCCCAGTGCCTCCTGGGGCAGAGGGACACCGGTCTGGAAGCCCCGGTCGTGGCTGGGTGGGCCATTTGCAGAGAGCCACTGCTGGAGCTGCGTTTCCTTGCCAGGGTCGAGCGCACCACGTGCAGCCCCTGCTCAGCTCGGGGTGGGTGCTCTGCCCTGCTGAACCGCTCGGAATGCCGGAGGGATGGAATAAAGGCTTTTTTTTCAATGTCTTTAATGAGCGTTACAGCTTGATTTACACCAGCTGGGTTTGACTTGAAACAGTGTTACAAAAAGTAAAACATCTGTACATACAAGCTAGGAAAGATTAATAGAGCTTTATTTGCTTCTAAATCCTCCGGCATAGATGAACAGCACAGAGCACCTCCCTCTCCCCATTTTTGTTTAAGTTCCACAGGCAGCCGGTCCATCTCTGCTGATGCTGTAACACAGAACTGCCCTGGCCTGGGCCTCTGGATTTTCACACAGGGCAAACAAGTGTCAGTCAGTGCTCACTTACATGTCTGAATCTTTTGTCTCCCACAGTGACTGCACACGTGCCAATCACAGTGCAAGTCTGAGCAGACGTCTGTTTTGGGCAGTATTTGAAAAATGCTAAAAGCAGAAGGATATGGTAAATATACATTGTTTCCAGCTCTGTTTGGTCTTCGTGTCAGAAGAATCAAGAACCCAAGATATTACTGTTAATCACAAGGTGGGATATGTCACTAAAGCCCTGTGCTTACCAAAGGAGAATCCTCCATGTACATCCTTTGGCCATGTTTCACACCAGAAAACAGGAATGTCAAAATCTGTGCAAAAAAGCTTTCTGCCTTTACTGGTGGCTCATTTAAAAGTACTCAAGAACTCATCTTCTGTTTGCACAACCAGTGTTGTGATAAAGTGCTGGAGTAGCATCCTGGCCTCTGTGTATGTCAGTAAATTGACCTGCTGCCTTTTTTCTTTTCTGTATTTCTTTTTTAGCAGCTGAATTTCTTCAGCATTTGTGTGGATTCGTTTCCAACATGAAATTGAGTTAATATTGGAGACTGGAAGATGAAAGATAAGCGAGTGGGAGGGGGATAGAAAAACAGAGCAATAGCCTAGAGGGTTGCCAATAGGAACTAAAGAAGTAACACCAAACAGTTGGCAAAGTAGCCTGTGGCTTCTTTGATAGTCCCTCATCACAAGTAATAAAACACCTTTGGAGCTGTTCTTTACCTACTGGTTGTAAATCCTAGTGTAAAGCTGCCTGTGTTTCCCGGAGTCCTGGGGACCTCACAAAAGCTCCTGCTCTCCCCGAGTCCAGCCTGCCTTGCACATGGAGGAGCAGAAATACCATGGAGGAGTGGGAAAGGTGGGAATCACTGAATTTCTCACTCCTTCAGGTTTCGGTGTTGAAGAGATCTCTCTGAATGTGAAGCCCATATTTTAAAACAAAACACTAGCACATTCAACCTTCCTGCCTTTTGCTGCGACTCACTGCAGCTGTGGTATGTATGAAACTGGTACTGTCCTATCCTTTTTAATGTGTTTCAGAATGTGCCTGGAGGCTTGGGGAATTGCTCATTTCTTTTATTTGTATTTTTTTAATTCCGGCTGAAATGCTCTGCTGTTTACATTTAAGCAAAACCTCCAGCAGGAATGAATAAAATCAAAGAGCATCCTAACGCTGAGAGGCAGGTCAGAGGCTGACAGATAGGTCTGGCTGAAGGGGCCTTTTCACGAGGGATGGGGCAGGCAGCGGTTTGGGAACAGAGCAGCCCCTTTCCCCTCCTATCTCTCTCCGTGCTCTTTTTTCCCCGCCATCTCTCCCGCCCCACATCTATCTCCCCTGCCTGCAGCTCGTGTCAAAGCCAGGGTTTTGCCAGCAGTGGCAAGTTTCAGCGGCACCCAGCAAAGTGAGGCGTGTTGGGGCGGGCAGCCCTGCCCAGCCCCTTGGCCGCCCGCTCCCTGCCGCGCTGCGGGAGCAGCAGCGCTGCTGGAGGAGCTGCTCCTTCCAGTGCTCCTTCTGCTTTCCACTGGAATATCTGATGAGATCTCAGTTTCCACACTATAATGCCCTTTAATTCGAGTGCAGTTTTTAGCAGCCTGTTTTCAGCCAAGAGCACGAGTAAACTCCTGAGGGCTTTTCCCCTTTGTTCGGCTCCCCGTGTCAAGTGACCCGGTGTCACATCCTTGGCCGGGGGGACCTTCTGGCCACAAACGTGGGGGGTTTGGTAGGAGCTCCTGCCGTTCTCCAGGAAAGAATCCAACAAAGCGAGGCTCGCTTTTCACTGTGCCTTCTCTATGCCACTCTCTCCCAGAAAAATGCAAGCCAGGCTGGGCAGCAGTGCTGCAGCAGGCCAGTCTCACATCTGTGGTGGAAACATGATGGGAAAAGAAGTTTCATTGCAAGGAAAAGCAGCTGGCAAAGGGGAAATAATCAATTTGTGGTTTATTTTGCTTCCCGTGTTGTGCATCGAAGAGCCAGGAGCATTTTGCAGAGAGTAGAATAAAGGAAATTATAAGGGCTTTTGTTACGGTGTAAGGTGCCAGGCTTCCTTGCCTTTATAATCCTGGAAAACTAGGCCCTTAGCCATCCAAGGGAATTTTGGAAAACTTTACAGCCAGTGTTACCCCAGGTTAGGGGTGGTACCAGCAGCAGCGGGGAGTCTGTGCTTAGGTGAGACCATCAGTTTCTGGCACGGATTTACCATCCTGACAAATAGTTTTAACTGATTGTAGAAAACGTCCCTGGGAGCTGCTGGGGCCTTGTTTAAGGTCATCTGCTGGTGCAGTCTACCAAGTGATTTTTGCAATAGGTATTTTCTCAAATGGAGTCTGCTAAATGAGATCTGTGGGTGATTTAATAACCTGGTATATAATTCAGGGACTGGAAAGGTGCCTCTTCACTTCTTCAATCTGAAAAGAAAACAAACAAAAAAAAGCCTTGCGAAGACAGTGGAGGAAAGAAGCCTTGCTAGCCCTGCGGCATGGATTTGGATAGGGAGCTGGGAAAAGGGAACATGAGGAAAGGGAACGCTTACCCACCACACACTGTTTCTACCATCAGCCTGCTTGTGGTCTCTGCTCCTGTCCCTGGCCAAGCTAAAAGTATCCATCTGAAATCCTCCCCGGAGGAGATTTTCATACATGCCTCTCTTGGCCCCAGATCAAGCTGTTTCCCAAAAGCCTCTGTTGCAGGCATGGCTCAGTGCTGGCTTTCAGGCAGGTGCACAGGCAGCAGGCACTGCTGATTTCCACCAGCACCGTGGCACGCCCACAGAACAGTATTTAGTTGCATGCTGAGCATCTCTTGCTGCCGGGAGAAGAACCACAGCCGGAGCTGGATCTTTGAGTCTTCTCCGTGGTGTTTACATCTGGTCACTTCAGTGATGCAGTGCTGCTCGTGAGCTGCTGGAGGGCTGGGCAGGAATACTCCCTCCCTGCAGGGCTGCCCCAGCTCTGGATCCCCATTCGGGAAGGACCTGGAGCTGCTGAGGGGCTGGGCAGGAATCCTCCCCTCCTGCAGGGCTGCCCTAGCTCTGGATCCCTGCACGGGAGGGACCTGGAGCTGCTGAGGGGCTGGGCAGGAATCCTCCCCACCTGCAGGGCTGTCCCAGCTCTGGATCCCCACTCAGAAAGGACATGGAGCTGCTGGGGGGCTGGGCAGGAATCCTCCCTCCCTGCAGGGCTGCCCCAGCTCTGGATCCCCATTCGGGAAGGACCTGGAGCTGCTGAGGGGCTGGGCAGGAATCCTCCCTCCCTGCAGGGCTGCCCCAGCTCTGGATCCCCATTCGGGAAGGACCTGGAGCTGCTGAGGGGCTGGGCAGGAATCCTCCCCACCCTGTGCAGGGCTGTCCCAGCCCTGGGGCCCAGCACAGGAAGGACCTGGAGCTGCTGGAGCGAGCCCAGAGGAGGCACCAGGATGATCAGAGGGATGGAGCAGCTCTGCTGGGAGGAAAGGCTGGGAGAGCTGGGATTGTTCAGCCTGGAAAAGAGAAGGGTGATTTGGGGTGATTGTGGCCTAATTGTGGCCTTTCAGTACCTGAAGGGAACCTACAGGAAAGATGGGGAGAGACTCTTTACGAGGGTGTGGAGTGACAGGACAATGGGGAATGGATTCAAACTAACAGAGAGTAGATTTAAACTGGATATTAGGAATAAATTCTTCCCTGTGAGGGTGGGAAGGCCCTGGCACAGGGTGCCCAGAGAAGCTGGGGCTGCCCCTGGATCCCTGGAAGTGTCCAAGGCCAGGTTGGACGGGGCTTGGAGCAAGCTGGGATAGTGGAAGGTGTCCACTGGGATTGGGATGGCTTAGATTAGATCTTTAAGGTCCCTTCCAACCCAAACCATTCCATGATTCTCTGTCAGAATGCCTTTTCTCTTTGCTCTCCGTATTTCTGGCCATTAGATTAAGCAAGATGTGTCCATTATGCTTCTATTTTTTTCATTGATTTTGAAGGTTAAGTACTTATGTGAACAGCTGGTTTTATTGGCCTGGAGTTCTAAGCTGCCGAGGAGCTTTCCTACTGATTTTAACTCTTGCAAGCATTAGTTATTTCAGGTTATTTATGGTTGGGCTTCTGTGCTTGGCTTTTTTCAGATAAGGAAAAAACTGAAAAAAAGGAAAAAAACCTCCAAAACTGTGGGCCTGCCATATCCCTTTTTTGCTCCAGCAGCAAAACCAAGTGGGAATGTCTGGGTTATTTCCGAACTCCACTGATGTGGCCCTCCTTCATGAAAGCAGCAGGGTGATGTCATGTTCAGCAGTTCAGGAGAGGATCAGTGCACGCTCCATCCAGCTCAGCACACCCCAGAGGTAACACCGTGGGCCGATGCCCCAGAATAAGGCAAAGAACTACCTGAAGTTTGCTTTCTTGGTGTATAAAAATGTATGCATGCATTTGAAGAACTGCTTTTACAGGCTCTGAGAGGAAGAGGATTTTTGAAAGGAGTTTTGGTTCCTTGGGAATTTGTTTTTTAATCTTTAACGAGTTCCCTTCGTGTTTTGCTGCAGAAGGTGAGGCATTGGCCACAGGCTCGTTCAGAAGCTTCATACTTTGCTTTATTTGGTATTTCTACTGTTTCAGTAGATTTAAAAAAAAAAAAAAGGCCAAAACTAATATTTGACCTTTCAAATCTGGTAATGTCTTTTTTTTGTTGTTTTCCCTTCCCTCTTACCCTTTTCATGGTGAAGAAATAGTGTAAAACATTCAACATTTGTTTCCAGGTGATCTGTTCTTTTTCATCCTTCTCCTTCTCTCCCTGGAGATGGAGGCCCCTACCATCCTTGGAGATGTCAGGAATTTTAGGGGATGATTTATGCAGCAGCATAAAATGGCACTGGCCCATGTAAGGAGGGTCAGACATATGGTAGCAATGATCATATACAATATATACCTGCCCAGTAAAGCAGCTTCCCCGCCTGTGTTTGAACATGTTAGGGCAATCTTTCCTGGGGAGCAAAATGCTGAAAAATTCGTTGTGTATTCTGACCTTACTCAGGTTTGCAGCGTGCGAAACAGGAACGGGAACAAACAAACAACTGTTTTCCTTGACCGAAATAAATTATGTCCATTTTGGTGTGGAAATGAGATTACAGTCCTCATTTTCTTTTCGACTTGACTGTAGCTGTTGAGAATAGCAGCCCCTCAGATCTCTGGTAATGTAGTCTTCAGCTCAAATAGGGATTTTAAAATATTTAAGCGTCTCTCTCATGAGGCTTCTTGTTTCCTATTTGTTTTGTGTTGCTAAGCAATGCATTTAAACCCCCAAAGTTAAAATTTACAACTCTCAAATTGTCCTTCAGCCTTATTCTCGAAACCTCACATCTGTAATGGGTTTTCCATCTGCCAGTTTTCCCAGGTCGCCCCATCCATCCTCAAGTCTGCAGAGGAAAAAGCCTTGTGGTTGAGGGGGGGGGGTTTCCCTTTTTTTTTTTCTTTTGCCTCCATCTGTAATTAATTTCTTGCAAAGCCACATCTGTCCGTTTGGGGCAGGGGAAGTGGGGAAGGGGAGGTAAGGAGTGAAGTCACTCTCTCCCTTTCCCAGTAAAATACAGGATTTGGCACGTGTGATTGTAGTTCCTCGGGGCATTTTGGCCTCTGCCTTCCACCCTGCAGCCCTCGCCACCCCCAGCTCCAGCGCACGCCTGGCAGAGGGCAAAGCGCTGCGGGTCCTGCCCGTGTGGAGCTTGTGGGCTCGGTCTGTGCTGCTGCCCACATCTGACACCGCAGTGTTTCGACTACTGGGGTTGCTGCAAAAGCTGCTGGCATCCTTTGGAAAACTTCCTTCTGTCAATATTTGAATTTTCAAAAACCATACTAAATAGCTGCCATGATGTTTCGTTTTTAAAGACTTAAGAAATAGCCGCAGCGGTCCCAGTCAATATTCCTTCTCTGCCATCATCCACTGCAGCTGTTCCAAAATATTTTTATGTTCTGCAGACCACCAGGTAGCTTTGAGCAGGAGCTGGGCTTGCTGTGAGGCTGGTCCCCTGCCTGGTGCCTGCCCTCTGTGGCGGGGGAAAGCAGAAAGAACCAGCTGTCTTGGAATCATGGAATGGCTAAGGTTGGAAAAGACCTCTAAGATCATGGAGTCCGACTGTCCCCCCGGCACCACCACGGCGTTCACCTCTGAGCTGTGTCCTCAAGTGCCACATACACGTGGTTTTTGAACAGTTGCAGGGATGGTGGTTCCACCACTTCCCTGGGCAGCCTGGTCCGTGGCTCAATAACCCTTTCCACGAAGAAATTCTTCCTAATACCCAGTGGAAACCTCCCCTAGNCCTCTGAGCTGTGTCCTCAAGTGCCACATACACGTGGTTTTTGAACAGTTGCAGGGATGGTGGTTCCACCACTTCCCTGGGCAGCCTGGTCCGTGGCTCAGTAACCCTTTCCATGAAGAAATTCTTCCTAATACCCAGTGGAAACCTCCCCTAGGCAACTTGAGGCCGTTCCTCTTGTCCCATCACGATTACCTGGGAGAAGAGCCTGACCCACACATGTCTGCCTGTCAGGTTCTGGTAGAGAGTGATAGGGTCTCCCCTGAGCCTCCTTTTCTCCAGGCTTAACAGCCCCAGCTCCCTCGAGCTCCAGCCCCTTCCCCAGCTCTGCTGCCCTTCTCTGGACATGTTGCTGTTCACTGCCCTTCTTTGCTTATGTAGGACATGAACATGAAAATGTTAGAACATGAAAATGTTAGAACATGAAAATCCTGATGTCTGGGAAGAAATTCTTCCCTGTGAGGGTGGGGAGGCCCTGGCACAGGGTGCCCAGAGAAGCTGGGGCTGCCCCTGGATCCCTGGAAGTGTCCAAGGCCAGGTTGGACGGGGCTTGGAGTGAACCTGGTCTTGTGGAAGATGTCTCTGCCCATGGCAGGGGGGTGGAATGAGAGGATCTTTAAGGTCCCTTCCAACCCAAACCATTTTGTGATCTATGAGAAGTTCAATTTTTAGGCATTTTTGGAGATCGGGGGTTTCATCTCTTTGTTACTTTAACCCAAGTCAAACTCCAGGGGTATAAATTGAACAGCACTGATTTAAATATCCAGCACCTCCTTCCCACCCAGTGCTCCTCCCACACTCGGTCCTGGTGGCACAGCTACTGGGCAGTTGGTGAATTAGATGGGAGAGGATCTTTAAGGTCCCTTTTTTTTTACTGATTATTTTTAATTTAGGTCAGTTCTGCCATTCAACTTATTGCCGAGCCTCGCAGGCCATGGCATTGGCACATCTGAAAGGCTGGCAGAGGGGAGGGAGGATAAATGGCCAGGAGTATGGCAGGGGCAACTGAAAGTGATGGTTCTGCTGAAAAACACCCCTCTCTGTCGACCTGCTGCCTGATACCTGAGGCAGAACGTGTTCTGTGCAGGGCTGACACGGCGTGCTGCCTGTCTGCTGCCTGCTACGGGCAGGTTCTCGAGCGTTGCTCTCAGGAGTTCTTCACGCTGATAAGAAATTTTAGAATAATATGGTAAAGAACTGAAATGCTGAGTAGTTAACAGTGGTACAAACTTCCTGACTCGGGATTCATCCCTGTTGGACATCCAGCCATCCAATAACTCCCGTAATTCCAGGTCAGAAGGGGAGCTGTTACATGAGTGCTGCAGAAGGCTGGAGCCCTGGAAGCTGAAGAAAGCTGCTGGGAAGAGGACTGTAGGATCAGAGGGCACCCCAGCAGAGCCCTGCGGAGGAACCGGAGCTGGCTGGCGCGGTCACTCGGGGCGCCCACGCCGGTGGGGATATTGTGTGTCACAGCACACGTGTGCCACGGCTGCCAGAGTACAGTGGGACCTTGTTTCAGCACAGCCGTGCTAGGAACGTGTCTGGAAAATAGTTTTTGGCAAGGGTCGACTTAAACAGCTTTGTTCTGCCTCAGAGTCGGCTCTCAAACACGGAACGGGTCGTGGCAGGCTCTGGAAGTGCCAGGCATGCCCGCGGTGGCCACGTACCTGTCAGGGAAGGGACACGGAGCCCTGGGTAGGTGCCTGTGGAAGGGCTCTGGATCACCTGCTGGAAGATCACTGCCCAGCAGCAGCTGAGAATCCCACCAGCAAACTGGGAGCAGATCTGGAATGGTGAATGTGAACCCCGCTGCAGATGCCTCTGAAACCTCCCACTGTCCCCAGACCACCGTGACTGCGTGTTTCCGGCTCCCTGTTTTAAGACGTTTTGTTTTAATTAAATGAATTTAATTTAATTTGAATGAAAAATACGGGCACAGCTCTGTGGTGGCAGCTGCTCTCTGAGGAACAGGCTCATAAAAATAATGTGGTGAGAAAATTTACCCTGCTTCCAGTGTAAAATGACCCAAATTTGAAGTAACACTGACACCCTGTGGAGATGTTTGGAGGGACCTTCTCCAGGTCTTGCTGATCTTTGTTTCTGATCCTGCAGGCCAGTGATTAGATTTGTTCATGTCATCTTTCAGCGAAACTTTTATTTTTTCCAATGAAGGTTTTGTTGTCTTCAAAGTCAGATTAAAAAATAAAAATCCTTTGTATCTTTTCTATTAGAAATATTTTTTTTAAATCCTGTAGCTAAACCACAAAGGCTCATTTACCAAAAAGAGGATGATGAGGAATATCCTACAAGATCTGAAGAATGTGCCTGCAAGGGGTCGAGTTTCCTGAAGGACTTTCTTCTGCACAGCTGGAAGCGCTGGAGGGAGCTGCTCCATGCCAAGGTGAAGTCAGGATGCTAATCATTTCCTTTCCAGTCTGGACTCTTGTTTAAACATGTAAGGGCTGAAAGGTTTGATGGTAAATGTGCACTACGAATACGCAGAGCAGCAGCTTTGTGTTTGCTCTTGCTGAGTGTCAGCCAGAGGAGGGTCTGGCCCTTTGCAGCGTGTCCTGGATGCTTTGCTGTCCTCGTGCTCTGGACTGACCCTGTGCAGGGAGCACCCTGGCTAAAAAGGGATCGGTGTCCCTTTGCAGCCCGGTGTGAGCCCAGGATCCCCTTCACGTGCAGGATTAAAGGTCAGGAGGAAGAGGGCGGTTACTGAGGAGGCTCTGGGTGATGCCAGTGCAGCCGGGCACCGCAGGGGAGGGCACGGCAGCCTGGGAGCTGTCCCATTCCTCACTGGAGCACCCGGGCGCTGCAAGTGCACTGCTCACCTTGGGAGCTGCCTGTCTAATTGATTTCACCCACGGGGTTAATTCTCAGGTGGTTACACTGGCTGCAGGAGGGGAAACAGGCAAACTGGGCTGAGCAGAGCCAGAACATGCAGTAGAAATGGGTTCTCATATAAACTCAGTTTGCTAGAGCTGGCGTTGTTGATCTTTGTGGGTGAGCAAGGTTGGATATCGTTAGTCTTACAGCTCAGGAATCATTTTCCCACTGCAGGAACGGTGCTGGTTGATCAGCCTCAGTGCTGGGCCCTCACTCCGTCCTAGAGGAAGGTCGAGTTCCAGTGTATCAGTGACTATAGAGATACCATCTCCCATCTCAAAATCACGGCTGTTTCAGGGCTGTGGCCAGCCTGTGGTACAGTTTTCCTTCACTAACCAGCCACGTCAGCCCTCCCTCGAGCTCTGTGCTTTCATCCTGCTGAGATCAGTGAGCAGAGCTGCTGCCCCGGGAGCAGTGAGCTGGCCAAGCAGTCCCCTCATTTCCAGGCGTGAGCCCATCCCAGTGAACAAGGAAGGGATTTCTGCACAGAGCCAGTGTGTCCATTCATAAAAACCTTTGAGATTAAAAGTATTTATAGACACTTAAAAAATTCTTACAGACAGATTCAGCTTCCAAGAGAGGAGATGTTGATGGAAATAGAATCAGACTTGACATGTGAATAGCTTAGCCCCAAAAAGACCGGGTTTGCTCTCTCCTTGTCCTTACCCCCCTGAAAGCTCGCCTGTTTGTGCTCCAGATGCAATATCCACAGCTTTGCCAGCTGTGGGTGGAGTTCACACGGGCTGCCCCTCTGCCAAACCAGCTGTGGTCCTGAGGATTGCTGTTCACAGAGAGGCCTCTCCTTTCGGTTGTCTCCAGAATTCAGTGCTGCTGAACATCACCACAACCCTCTGAAGAGAAGGGAAATTCATCCTGTGTTCTGCAGCAGTTGCCTGCAGCCCTGAAGGGAAGTCATCAAGGGGGTTATCTGTAAGGAAGTGTCAGCTGGTAGCCACGGAGGACACTCAGCATCAATTGCTCCTTCAGTAAGGTTGGGTAAGTTTGAGTGATGTCTCGAATCTCCAGAAGAGGAATTAGGAGCCTTTTCCATGAAAGCAGTTCTCATTCTGTAGCTGTTGCGTAAGCAGCCAAGTTGGGGTCAAGGTTAAACAACTTAAAAGTTCTCCAGGTCAGTTCTCAAGGCTGTGTTTAGGATCCTTGCTGTGACCTCTCTCCTTCACAAGGCTCACGTGAAGAAGGAAGGACTTTCATACCAGGAATCTGATAAAGGTCACACATTAAAAAAAAAAAACAAACCCATGATCTGGTGACAGCCTGAGAAAGTGACAGGAAGAACTGTAAGAGTCCCTGCACAACTGACTTGGTTTGCCCTAAAGTCAGCTAGTTGTGATTTAAGTATCTTGAGTTATTTTGGGCCAATACACACGTACAAGAGAAGGTGCACAACAGCCTGGCTGGCGTGTTGTCACAGCACAGGGACTTGTTTCAGCCCCTCAGCTGAACAGACCTTGGTTTGTTGTGAGAAGCTTGAGAATTGCTTTAATCCAGTATCTCCAACACTTCTGTTATTTCTAGAGAGAAAGGTACAATCATGGTACTGTAGGTACTGCCCCTTTTCCTTGGCACCATCCACCCCTGTGGAGTTTGTTTTCCAAGCAAGGCAGCCTCTCTTCTCCCTTTCTTCCCCCCAGGCTGTGCTGAACCCTAATATTTTAGAGAAGGCTCAGAACAATGCCCACTGCTTTTATTCATAGAATCACAGAATAGTTTCAGTTGGAAAAGGACCTAAAGGATCCTCTAGTTCCAACCATGGGCAGGGATTCTACCTTCCAAAAGTTGATTTTGGACACTGATGCTTCATGAAATTGCCAAACTAGACTTGCAGTTTAGCTGAAAATTACCCTGAATTTTAAAAAGAGATTTTCAAATTTATTTATTATTTTATCCAATTTCAGTCAATTTGAAATGGCCACTCCAGGGCCCTTGTCAGGTTTCCAGTGTGTTCTGATGAGATGTTAATGATCCCCACGTTCTCTGTCCGCTCCTGGCACAACCTCTGGTGAAAGGGTGCAGAGGGTAGCAGCTGTCCTCCACGGGACCCCAACAAACATCTGGGCTTTGTTTAACTGCCCTTGGCTTTCTCCTCCCAAGGGGCCAAGGCTCTTGCCCCTCTCCAAGAGGAGGTTTGGTCTGTAGTGAGCCACTGGCTGCTCCACCAGGGGCTCATGCAGGAAAACAGGCAGGAGCAGGCACAGGGCATCCAAGGTACACAGAGGTGCTGATGAGGAGGCAAGGAGAATAAAATCAGTCTGTGCAATGCAAATATGCGTTGCTGTTCCCTTACAACCTTTGTGCTCGGGCGGAGAGGGGACGTCTTCGTGCTGCTGTCAATTAGACTGAGAATAAACATGGTTTAATTTGTGGTGACGTTTAAAAGCAATTAAGGAAGTTTAAGTGTTAAATGTGTGTTTTTGTCTTTCCAGTTAAACACAGTTTTGGAGGAAAAAAATGTCCCAAATATTTAATTACACACTTACTACTGCATAAATAAGCCTTACAGTGCTATAAAAAGATTTTTAATCCCTTGCATAAATGCTTTAACTTCATGTTTTTGACTGTATTCTGAGGGACCCCTGTGCCACTCTGCAGTCCCAGTGGAAGCCCTCTTGTGGCACCTTTCCGCCGAACGATGGCCTCGTGGCCCTTCCTTTTCCCCGCAGGTCACACTGCAGGGCAGGCACGGGCAGCTGGGCACTCAGCTGAGTTCTAAGCTGAGTTCACCACCACACTGCTGGGAGAAGTCTTTGTGCACCTCAGGTGCTCCTCAGCTCACCTGCCCTGTCCTTCCCCAGCCTCTGTCTCATCTCTTGTGTTCTCTCACCACTCCCATTTCGTGGTATCCGAGAACTCCTCTTCGTGGGTAAGTCAAGGAGGCAGAGAGTTGGGGGTGGCACCTCCTTAGCTGAAGAGTTTCCATCCAAGACTCTGTGCTTGATACCTCGGAGTGCTGACCTCAGAGGCACCCTGCCTCAAATTGTTCCTGTACCTTCAGCTTAATGACATGTGGTTATATATAATATAATATAATATAATATAATATAATATAATATAATATAATATAATATAATATAATATAATATAATATAATATAAATTAATATAATATAAATCATTATATAACGTTATATAACATTATATAACATTATATAACATTATATAATATGACATTATATAATATAATGTAATATAATATCACTATATTTAATATAATAATCACGATGTTTTATGTATTTTATCTATCTGTATATAAACACAAATACGTATTTTTATATATATGTATCTTCTGCAAAGCAATGCTTAACACGCTTTGCTAAGTCTAAGTGGCATCCTTAACTCGGGAATTTCTTCTGTGCTGTATAAATCTGATTTCAGCCTGTTGCCAGGATCACACAGCTCTTTGATTAGGGAGATCTGTGCAGCATCTGGTGACAGCGTGTATGCTGATTTAAAGCCTTCTCCTTTTGAGCATGCAGAGGTTTTCCTGGAGCAGATAGAATTATTTAACAGCCTCTATGGCTTCCTTGCCACAGCAGCCCCAGCTTTTGAGATGGCTCTTTGCTGCTGTTCCTCCCCGGTCAGCCCTCATTCTCCAGCCTGAGACAGTCCTTATTCCCACCGCAGATTTTTACAGGCAGCCCCAGCTCCATCAGCTCCTTCTCTTGATCTTCCGGGGGTCTGCTGCACCCTTGGCAAGGGAGAACAAAGCTCTCCTGCCTGCCAGCTTTGGAAGAGGGGGGCCCTTCATGACCACCCTGTGTCCTGCTGGCCCCCCGGGCATCCCCAGCTCCACAGCTGCTCTGTAACTTGATGCACTTGGCCACTTCTTCGCTCTCGCTGCTTCTGTAGCTGTAGACGATTGCTCGGCACTTAAATATTAACGTGCTAATTAATAATGAAAGCCGAGATTGTAGTTCGGTTTAAAACTTTATTGGGTGAGGAGCTAGCAGAGGAGCAGTCCGTAACAATGAAACTGTGCTATTAATAGATTTATATATATATTTAAGTATCTTTCCCTCTAGCGATAGCATTGCCTGTGCCGTGTGTGGATGTCTGCAAAGATGTTTGCTTGAGGCACTTGGGACCTTGCAGCAGGAGGTCATAAAGCACTAGGTATGACTCTTTTCTTTTTTTTTTTTTTTTTTCCCAAAGGGGTTTTAAAAAGTCCCATTAAAAGTTTTCATTCCGAGTCCTAAAAATGGAGGAGGGAAAGGGAAAATTCTCGGAAATAAATATATTTATTTTGCACTTCGGGCCGGTCTGCAAGCGCAGTATTTGTTGCAGACTTAAAAGTAGCCCAAGATAACTGCAGTCAACTGTGCTGGACTCAGCGATCTCAGAGGTCTTTTCCAACCTCAATGATTCTGTGCAGAGGGACCAAAAAAAGGTGAGGGACGGCAGGTGGAGCGGAGACAATGGAGAAAACGCCCAGGGTAGCGAGGAGCGGTGGAGGAAGGGGTCCCGTGTGCCCACGGGCCGGGATGCCCGGCGTTCCTGGGAGCGCATCGCGGTGCCCGGCCGGGCTGGCACCGCACCCGCTGCGCGCTCCCTGCCAGGCTTCCAGCCGTGCCTGCGAGACCCAACTGACGCTATTTTAAACTCGGAGTGCGTGAACGTAGAGGGGGAAAAAAATTTAAATTAAGGTGTTGTTTGTAGCAGCACGGGGAGAGATAAAATTCTATTGATGTTATGGTTGAATAGCATCCAATTTATTGGTGCTGGATTATAAAAGGAGGTGTATTGCTCAGGACTGCATATAGTCATAATATGTAGTATAATAGGGCTATATAGTATAATAATACTGTTTAAGAGGGTTGTAATTCTAAATTATAATTCTATCATTCCAAAGTCAGAGGAGCCAAGTGCCTCTGACGGCGGTGCGTGTTGTTACAGAACCCGTTGCCACAGCATCCTGCTCCCGCGGAGCGCAGCCACAGCTAAGCGTTTTCCGTATGCATTTGAAAAATGTCTATGACAAACGCGTGTTCCCTCGATTTCCTCCCACGGCCAGGGCTCTTCCCCGCAGCCGTGGAGCGGCCCCGGCGACGGGCGGGCCGGGGTTAACCCCGCCGCCGCCCCATTGGCGG
>VXAZ01008135.1:77559-151888 GCA_013399875.1 Gymnorhina tibicen | reverse complement strand
AGGGACGGTGACTCCGTCGCCTCCCTGGGCAGCCCATTCCAATACATGATCACCCTTACCGTGAAAAAATTCCTCCTTATGTCCAACCCGAACCTCCCCTGGTGCAGCTTGAGGCTCCGTACTCTTGTACTGTCGCTTTTTACCTGAGAGAAGAGCCCAACCTCACCTGGCCCCAGCCTCTTGTCAGGGAGTTGTGGAGAGCGAGAAGGTTCCCCCGAGCCTCCTTTTCTCCAGGCTGAGCCCCCTCAGCTCCCTCAGCCTCTCCTCACCAGACTTGTGCTCCAGCCCCCTCCCCCAGCGCTGTTCCCTTCTCTGGACTAGCTCCAGCACCTCCACGTCCTTCCCGACAGGTCCGGCCTGAGCCGCGGGTCCGGTCCCCGGACCCCTCCCCGGCTTCGCCCGTGGTCGGCGGGGGCTGCAAAGACGTAGCTCTGGCAGGTGGGAATTTTTATCTGCACTCCTGCGGTTCGTTCCTCTTCGGGATGCTCGCTTTGAGCTGGGGACGGAGCCCCGTACAGCCGTGAAGCCCCTCCGGCCATCTCTTAACCCTTGGGAACAGCCGTCTGCGCCGTGGGCTCTCACCGAGTGCCAGTCGCCAGTCGCAGCTTGGCGAAGGTCGTTGTCCACTGGTGGAAAGATACGATGTGTGTTCATAGGAGCGCTGACCGTGGTTGTCAAAGCCATGGGTTTAACCCTTTTTAAAGGACATCCGTCTTTGGATCCTTTCTGGATACAGATGTGCATAAGCACTGCGGCTGTTTCGTTGTACCTTCCGAGGCCCTACAACATACATAGTGCTCTAGGGGCTGAGCAAACAGAGTAAACTGTAAAATGTAGATCCTAGGCTTGCTGTGGATTCATTGTGAGTGGATCCCACCTGGTACTTACTACAGAACAGATATTCTTGTGTCTTGTTTTAATTTGAAAATGACTCCGTGCACCCCTTGTTGTCCTTAAGTCTGACCTACATAGTCAGCACAAGATTTGCCTCCATTTGTGGTACAGAGTTTATTTTGTTTCCTCGTACAAAGTTGTCAGCTTGGTTCTGACACCAGAATCCCACTGCCTCTCCTCAGGAGTGGGGGAGGCTGACTGGCACCATCCTACAGCAGAGACAAGCTCATTGCTGCTAAAAGCCAGATGGGTACATGGACCCTCATTAAATTTTTAGTGCTGGTCTTATGTTGGAGCTGAATAAACATAAAAATGTCAAGTGGAGAAGGGAAACTGCAGAATTTTCTCACTGCCTTGGCTTCATTTCCAAGTGGAACAAGGCTCCCTCAGGCATTTTCAGCTGGCTTTATTGACCTGCAGTGGTCAGGTGGAATGTCAGTAACTGGGAGGAGGACAAGGGAGAGTTGTTCCGGCTGTCTTCTGACCGGGTCCCAGCCTGCTCTGTATCAGTGCCCTTGGCTCCTGCCCCTGTCCTGTACCATTCCCCATTTCAGTGCTCCCACTCCCTCCCTGCCCACACGGCATTCCCAGCTCCGTGCCAGTCCCAGCTGTGCGCCCATGGGTTGCCCACATGGCCAAGGCAAGCAGACAACTGTTGAGCCAACACTGCGGCCCTTCCTGCAGCACCCCCGGCTGCCAGCTTCCAATAAACGCATAAACCCTGCCTTCAAAACATCTACTGTCCTCTCAGATGTGCTTGGAACTAGCTGGTGGATCCAAGTGAAAAGTGTGATTATATAAACTTTGTTTCCATAGGAAACAGTGCTTGGTGGAAAGTCATTCTGCGAGGAGGATTAAAGCAGCCTGGTTTCCTGAGGAGTTGTTTGCCACATCCTACCCCGGCAGCTCCTGCCCTGGCTCCTACTGGCCTCAGTGCCTGGTAGCTTCTCTTTCCCCAGGGCTGCACCCAGGTGCTGCCTGTATCCTTATTTGTGCAGCCAGCTGAGTCAGGTGTTCCTGTTTGCTGTGCCGGCAGCTGGGAAAGATTCAGGATATTTACCCAGTTGTCCTTGGCTTCTCAAGGCTTCTGTCCTCTATCTGGCCTGCGGTTTCTGTAAAGCTCATACGAGTATTTCTCTGACAAATTTGGCAGAAATGCAGTTGACAGATTCTGAAGTTACTAAGGGATATAGCAGGCCGAGGTGGGCAGACAGATGGACAAAATGATTTTGTTTCTTTCCAGAGCGTGTGAGACTATTTCAGGCAGTTACTGATTGTTGCAGCTGCAGGCAGCAGTACTGCAGTGGTTAAAATGCTTGTGGTCTTTCATATTTATCTGTATGGTAGCTCTCGACCGGGGGCGCAGTTGTGCTTGTGGGAAGTTTGAGTGTAGACTGTCACAGATTTTGCCTGTAGATAATGAGGGTTTTAACAGGAAAGGAGATGGAGAAACAGCAGACAAGTAAATATGTGGGAAGCCTTGAGCACTAGATGACTAAACTTGTACACAAGGCAGGCAGCACGCAGAGAGTGGAAGTGACAGAATGAGTCTGAGAAATCCAAGGAAAGGTCTGTGGGAGCCTGCCTGTGGAAACTGGAATAACAAGGCTCACACAGAGAAGGGAGGCGTGAGCCACCAAGGAGCTGGCCAGAGAGGGGAGGATGGGAAGGAAGATTGATCTGGTGAGGCTGAGGTATGTTTTGGGAAGAGGAAAATGTCACTACTGTATACGATGTTTCTTCAAGGCGTTGTCCAGGATTTACTGGAGAACTTCTAAAGGCCTTTTGATAGGTGATCCCAAAAGGTATAGTGTATATAAGAAAAACCCCATGCATTAAACAGGAATTAGACCCTACTTCCACCATATCCATTTCAGATCAGTGTCTGTTTGAGCTATGATTTTTTGGTGAACTTGTGCAGCCAAACTAAACCTTTGCCTGCCCCTGGGCCTGATTTGTGACTTGGAGCGTAATGAAATCCTGGCAAATTGTACACGCAAGTATTTTTGAGATAGCAGCTAAAAGGCTTTATGATATAAAAATAAGATTGTGATACGGAGCACGGCATTGATTTTGTGACTCCAGTAAAAAATTTCTTGTGGGATTTTTCTGCTAACGTTGTAGGCGGCTTATAGTAGCTGTGATTTCTGTAACAGACAAATTGCGTGGTGTTTTTTGAACTGGGAGTGAGGTGGTCTGAGGTTGGTATTTAATGCCAGAAGACATGCTTTAATTCACGTGTTTGTGTGCACAGTGACCCCACCACGATACTGAGGAGATGCTGTTATTTGTATATTGAGTTGGAAGACTCATACTTGCTGAGAATACAGACCTGGTTGTAATGAGAGAAAGAATTGATTAGGAAATACCCCAAAGAGGTAGTGAAAAACAAGAAGCATTTCTTATGCAACCCTTGTAGTTGACTGCAGCATTGAGAAGCTGGTAGGGCTGTTTATTTCTGGCTGGTTTCTCTTTTTAGCTGGGTTTACTTTTGTCATTGTCCAAGACCCTTTTGCCTTTTGTTCCACAGAGTTCTGCTCACAGCTCACCTTATTATTTTCCTTTTTAAAATTTTGGTGGTGTATTGTTATTTCACTTTTCTCATCTCTGACCTCATTCCAGGACCGGCTTGACGCTTCTGGAGTTCTCATAATCTTCCTTTCCAATCCAAGACTTTGCCAAAGACTTGTCTTTTTCAAATTACTTTCTTCCAAAACTGCATAAATATTTTCTTACATTGCCTCAACGCTGTTGCCCTTGCCATCTTCAATTTAAAACAGTAAACTCAAGTTCTTGCTGTCCATAGTAACCTTGTTCATAAAAGGATTCAATTCCCTTGGCTAGTAGAGCAGAGACTGTAATGTTGGCACCAAGGAGCAAAGTGCAGGCTGTGCATGGAGCACTGGGAAATTGATTGCATGGCAACCTCGGGGGTGCTTTGGTGTTTGTTGGAGGAAAGCAGCCGATGACTCATGTCCTCAGATGTCACTAAGAAGTGAGAGCCGACTCACCAGCAAATAGTTAAATATTTAATTTTATTTATTTTTGTAAGTTCTGTTTGCCTCATTGGAGGGTTTCAGCCAAAACTGGTTTCAAAGCCATCACAAAAGATAAACTAAGTAAATGACCTTTAATTTAAGTGACTGTAGTTGTATTCTCCCCCCCACTCCCAAGAAGAATATCCCTGGAGAAACTCAGCATTCCTGGAAATCAGTCTAGAAAAGTGAGTACTCATCTTGAGCTCCGGAGGTGTGGAACATCCTGCCCTGTGCTTTAGTGCTTTAGTCAGCCAGCACTGGGCTGTGAGGCTTTCTTTAAATGTTTGTGTTCACATACACATACCTCATAGCGAGGAGTAACTGTTCTGAAATGACCTGTGTTCTTCTGCCTAACTCCTTACAAACTCTAATGGATTTTAAAAATTAATGGAAGCAGATCTTGGTAATAGCGGTGCTCAAAATGATTCAGAATTATTATTTTTAAAGAGTGAATTATGCAGTTACATCGAGAGGGTACAGGTGCAGCTGATCTGCTTTGCTTGTCTGCTTAAGTTTAAGAATAATATGATTATTATTTAAGGGTCTCTTCCTGAGTGAGTCTGTATCTGCAGAAATGAGAGCTTTTGGGTCAGGTGCATCTTCCTCATCTGTGCTGCTCATTCTCGTGCTTGCAGTGGGTAATGTGCAGGTGGCAGTGCTGTCTGGAGAACAGGCTGCCAAAACAGAACTAGATGAAGACTAATAATATGCTCTAATTTCCATATAAGCATCTGATTTGTTCTCTTTCAGTATGAGCACAAGCGCTTATTTTCCAATAGATTAAAATCAGTATTAGACAGTTAACAGGGGACCACAGTTGTAGTTTGAAGCATCCCGGAGGCTTCTTCCCTCTGCCCTTCCTGGGGTCTCTATCCCTGCTGTGAGTGCTAACAGGGATGTGGGAGAGCCATGTGGCTGGATGGGTCTGCTCCAGACCTCGTGTAAATGTGTTGAAGGTGCTGTGAAGCCCTCTGTGGGTTTGCATGTCCTTTTATGCTAACGCTCTTGTGCTGTGCCAGCCTGATTCTGCACTGATGGCTCGCTCTGAGGATGGCTGTGACCTGTGTGTGCCTCGCCAGGCATGGCTGGACTGTCCTGTGGTTGCTGCTGGTAAATGAGCCTGTGCAGCTCGTTTTTTCCAGTGACATGATTAATAATGGCTGGTTTATACACTTACTGTTAAATTGCACGAGAAGGCTTTTCTGTGTCAGTCCTCCCTCCCCCAGCTCAGGGTGCTGCTCGGGGTTCGCATGATCAGCGTGGCTGGTGCAAAGAGAAATTCCTGCTGGCTCCCAGCACTCCTCAGAGGTGTGCCTCGTGTCCCCTTTCCGTTTGGCTTTTGACTGCATTCAGCTAATATTAGGAAGGCAATTTCTGTCCCCATAACTGAATACAGTTGATGGTGCGTTCTCTGGTCCTTACATGCGAACGCTGCCCTGGCCGAGGCTTACCGAGGGGCCAGGCGTGTCTTGCAGCCCACTGTAAATACAGAAGGGGATGTGGCTTTACCTGTTGTAGGTGAGGTTACTGAGAACAGGCAAGGGTTAGTGGTCTGGGATATTTTTTCTAGTTAATTTGGTTGAGATTGCAGACACTTTGTATATTTTCTGTGGTTATGGGTTTTACAGTTGAGTGCGGAAGGTACTTAGTTAACCGCAGGGAAGTAAAGATGGCATTCCCCACCCAAGCTCATTTTTTTTTTAAGAACGGAAAAAAAGCTGAGTAAATTATAGTGGCAGCAAATGAAAGGCAATAAACAATTAAGTCTATTCTGTCCTTATGTCTTGAACCTTCAGGAAAGCAGGCTGTGCAGCTGTTCTCACTGTTGTGAGCTGTCTTAAAATCTACCTGGGAGCATTTCTGGAGGGACAGGTCTTTAGGACACCAGCAGTCGTGGGGTCTGGTACTAGTGGAAGGGTGCGTGTGAAATTGGAGCAATCACGTTAAGCTACAGTTCCCTGCAAAAGTCTTGCCCGTGGTGGTTGCAGCTGCTATGATTTCAGCTGTGCAGAGATGCTATCTGGCAATTTCCCCTTCTGTGCAGATCACAGAAAGGCTGCAGGAAGGCAGCAAACCCGGTGTGTTTTAACAGAAGTGTTCAGGCTTTAGGATACAAGTTTCCACAAATGCAGGCTTATGTTCCAAGCATAAAGTTGATTTTGAGTTCGGTGGGATCTGCAGGATTGTAAGTTTGTGTTTTGTTTGTTTTTAGGGGTACCAGGAGATGCTTCAGTGGTGAGACATCTTTTACAATGCAAGTTAGGCATGAAATTCATCAACTAACATCCCCTTCTTCACCCTGATCTCCAACAGACTTCCTGTAACGCTTGGAAGAAAGGGTCAGGGGAGAAGGGCTGAAGGGCACCATGAAGCTGAAGCAGCGAGTCGTGCTGTTGGCCATCCTCCTCGTCATCTTCATTTTCACCAAGGTTTTCCTCATCGACAACCTGGAGACGTCGGCTGCCAACCGGGAGGACCAGCGCGCCTTCCAGCGGATGCTGGCGGGGCTGCGCGTGGCGCTGGACCCGCGCCTGGAGCACACGCTGCAGTCGCCCTGGGAGATCGCCGCGCAGTGGGTGGTGCCCCGCGAGGTGTACCCCGAGGACACCCCCGAGCTGGGCGCTGTCATGCACGCCATGACTACCAAGAAGATCGTCAAAGCTGACGTGGGGTACAAAGGGACGCAGCTGAAAGCTTTGCTGATACTCGAAGGAGGGCAGAAGGTTGTCTTCAAACCCAAAAGGTAAATACTGCTTGCAGTGACTGGGTTAATAACTGCTTTATTTATATATACTTTTTTCTCCGTGTTGTCACGTTCACGTTTAAGTTACAAATTTTTCTGTAAGTGGAAAGGCAGTCCTGTTATTTTTGAGAGAGACAGGACAGAGCCTTGCTGGTGCTCTAGTAACATTAGGTTGCTGTGCCAGCCGTCTCTCAAGCCGTACAGCCTTGATGCACAATGCAGCCTGTCTTTAGATTAAAAGAATAATCACTGTGTTCAGTCCTGAGGGAATGCTGGTTACACCTCATGTTTCTGAGCCGTGTCTTCCTGACTGTGGAAGTGCAGCTTCTGGCAGTTTGGAGACAAGCTTTGCCTCCTGGTTGTGTCAGACTGCCGGGAGAGGGTGCAGTTCAAGAACAGAGAAGGAAGGAAAGTTGGCAGTGATCTTAAAAGTAAATCTGTGTGTCTGGTGTAGTTGAATGTAGGCTATAAAAATGGTTTGGGTAGGTCAGAGCAAGAGCCCCTGAGCCTCCTGTCTGCCAACAGTGAGTACTGGAGGAGCAACATAAGAGTGGGAGGGTAGTGATGCTTCCTTGGTATGGCCTCGGTTTACAGTGATCCTCAGAAAAATTTAACATGATCGAATGTGTCTTAAGAGTCTTGGCTGTAAAGGTTTTTGAACTGTTTGTCTTTGGGGAAAAGGAGAAGGAAGATGTTAAAAAGTAAGGCAGGGGTGTTTTAGGAGATTTCACTGCAAATGAGAAGTGTCATCACAGGAAAAGATTTTGGGTTAAGCAGGCATTAAGGTTTCCTGTCCTGTTAATGAGTGAGTGCAGAGGCCACGAAGATGCTCTGAGGGTTGGAGCACCTCTCCTCTGGGAACAGCCTGAGAGAGCTGGGGGTGTTCACCTGGAAAAGAGAAGGCTTCAGGGAGACCTCAGAGCCCCTTCCTGTGCCTAAAGGGGCTCAAGAGAGATGGAGAGGGACTTGGGACAAGGGCCTGCGGTGACAGGACCAAGGGAAATGATTCACACTGTCAGAGGACAGGGATAGATGGGATACTGGGAAGGAATTCTTCCCGGTGAGGGTGGGGAGGCCCTGGCACAGGTTGCCCAGAGGAGCTGTGGCTGCCCCATCCCTGGAAGTGTTCAAAGGCCAGGCTGGACAGGGCTTGGAACAGCCTGGTCCAGTGGAAGGTGTCCCTGCGCATGGCAGCAGAATTGGAATGAAATGTTCTTCCAACCCAAACCAGTCTGTGATTCTATGATTAGTGAGGAAGAAATCTGCCCTGCACTTGAGTTCACAGTCCCATTTCTGTCCAGCCAGTTCCTGCCCTGTGGGCCCAGGCAGTGGGAGCCTTGCACGTGGAAGTCCTGGTGGTACGACAGGCGTCCCCTCCAGTGAAGGCACCGAGGAGAGGCAGCTTTCCCACAGTGCCTTCTGTGTCAGTGAGCGCGGTCAGGCGTTCCACCGAGCGCTCGGCTGCGGTCTGTGGTGCCCTGTCTGTGCAGGCAAACACAGGCACTGTGCTCCAGCAAGGACACGTGCAGCTGGCAATGTTCATGGGAGACCTGGAGAGGATGGCCTTGGCCGTCCTGGTAGACCTGTGTTCTGTTTGTGACTGCTGAATAGCCAGGCTTGTGGGCAGAGTCCTGTTCTGGCACTGCAAGAGAGTCCATTTAGCCAGCTTTGGACCTGAAAGCTCTGTCAAAGTTACTGCTAAAAACAGCTCTGAGCAAACTGACCAAATGAGGCAAACTGAGCAAATGAGGGAAGAAGGAATTCCCTCATTGCTTTTGCTCTGGAAAGGACTAGATGCCTACTGTGCATGGAAACAAAGAGTTTGGTTGGGATTTACTAATAAATTTTAGCTCGGCAGCTTTCAAAATGTGACCATGTTTCCAAAAGCTTGGTGTAAGTACATACCAAAGACCTGCCTTCGAGGACATGTTCTGAGGATTAGCTGCCTCACTTCAAAATTACTTGAAATTCAGCCTGATTTACTAACAAATAGTAGTTGCTATCATCACATCTGGTGATATATGTGACATAAGATGCTGGTTTGGTGAAAGCTCCCATTTGGCAGGAATCCTGCACTGGTGAATTCTCTTTTGAGCTGCCTTGCAGAGAAGCTGAAGCATTTGCTCAGGCTGGGGAAGTGGGCTGTCATCTCGCCCCACATCCTCCCTGAGCAAGGCTAAAACATCAAAGTAGAGTTCTGTGCGTTCTCTTACACTGTTGTTGCTACTGCTTGAACACAAATTCTGCTGGAAATAATCCAGTTTACACAGTTTGATACATAGATGGCAATGAGAAAATAGGTAACCTAATTTGGCCTTATTTTATTGGAAAACATGTTGCATTTCACCCATTTGCTCGGTATTGACTGTGGTATTTCACACTCAGCTGCAGCATGGTGCTAAAGCAGTATCTACACTGATCCAAATGTCAGGAAACTGAGAAATTGGTGTTTGCCTTGACTAAGTAACATCTATTAAAAGATAAAAAAGGCAGCAAAAAGCCTTCCACTTCACCAAAATACACCATTGTTGTTGCAATGAGTGCCTAATTTCTATTTTTTTGGTGTTCATTATGTCTTTTCTCTGCCAGAATAAAGGCTCTGTTTATACCCAGTATTGTCCTCAGGTTTACACTTGCTGATTTTCTATCTACTAAAGATTGCATTTGCCATCTCTTCCACAATATAAGATTGTATTTTCATGTTAATGTACAATCCTTTCTAACCCCAAAATCGTCTGTGGAATTGCTGCTTTCCAGTATAAATAGCCCCCTGTTCCATAGCAGGGTCTGTGCTCTTTGTTCTAAGATGTGACTTGGCATATGGTTGGATTAAAATTTATTAGTTGGAATGTGAACTGCTTCCCAAGCTCTGGAGAGCACTGTACATCACTGACCTTTCCTCCTTATTTACCACTTCAACAGTCCGGACACTTTAATCTCATTGATGTTTTTCCCCTCTCTGACAGGCAATCACTTGGAAAGCGACCCAGAGACTTTTTAACGTAGCCATTATTAAATTGTTACTGTGAACAGCAAAATTGATGGGAATTCTACATAAACTCACTTCATTTGACTTATTTCAATTACAGATATGCCAGGGATTATATAGTGGAAGGAGAACCCTACGCTGGCTACGACAGACACAACGCAGAGGTGGCAGCCTTTCACTTGGATAGGTATGGAATTATTGCTTTAGCTGGTTTTATTGTCTTTGGAAAATACCAGGAAAAAAAAGGAGTTCTTTGAAGAATACACCTCAGATGTGAGCTACCTCTAACCCGCCAATACACCACATTGAAGCCAAAATAAGAATAAGCTTCTTCTGTGAAACTTCATTTCTAAGATCTGTTCAAGAGTGTATTTTAGATATTTGTGAAAAGTTTGGAAAGGAGAATGAGCCCTGAAACCACTCTAGTTAACATTATAGGGGAGGAAGAGCTTGGCCAAATGCTGTGGAAGAGTCTGAAATACTAAATGCATGTGCTAAGTTCATGTCCAGTTCACTAAAAAGTCAAGACTAATGTCTAGACTAACAACGTAGTCTAGACTAAATATGAATCCGTGTAAGAGGGAAACCAGCTATTCATATACTAATTGTACTTGGGGTACCCAGGTGGTTTTGTGGACCTGTGCTGGAGGTGCAGCTACAGGAAAAAACAAGAATTATAGGATGTACAAAGAATGGGACAGGAAACACCAGACACTGAATGTCAGTAGTTATGAAATGCTGTCAGGGCTGCAATTTCACATAGAATAAATGAGCACAGTCTCTGTTGCCTCATTATAGGAAGATCTGGAGGTGAAGAGACATAAAATCTTGAGAAAAGGAATAAAGAGGGACAAATAAAACAAAGGACAGAACGGTTGAACTTAAACTGAGGTTTCTTGGTACATAAATAAGAGCCTTATCACTGTGACTAAACTCATAGGTGGTGGTAGGGATGTTTGCTAGTCCTGATTCACCTGTGGAACTCATTGCACAGGCAGTGGAAATCAGTAATTCTAGGAAGGTTTGATGATAACTAGTTGAGTAGCAGCCATTGCTGCTACAGCCAGCTTGTGCTGGTGGGCCAAAATCAGGGTTTTAAGACCAAAAAAAGATAATGTAGCCACATGTCAGTCCATTTGTGCTTTCAAGAAGCATGCAGGCTTCAGTTTCCCTGAAAAAGTAGTGATTGAACATTCAGTCAAAGCCTCTTTCCAGTGTCCAAATCCTGCTTAACTCTTCTTTGCTGTCCATTTGGTCATGATTTTGTGCTTTTTTCTCTGGCCTTTCGCTGTGGCTCTGCACCTCCTTATTCTTCAGGAATACCTTGCAGAACCTACCTGCTACAGGACCTTGATATGTACCTTTGTGTGGAATGGCGACAGTCCCATATTTTGTCCAAGGATGCCATTGTTTCAGGAAGGATCCTGGATCATTGGATGTGTTTACCACTGATGGCAAGGGTGTGCCTTTGAGGATCGTGGCCTCTCAGCTCTGAAAATACAGGGGCAGGTTTTCCACATCTAAGCTCTGTGCTTGTTTTCTTGGAACACCTGCTTTTGCTCAGGCTGTGCGTAGCTCGGGATTGGCTGTGAATTTTGTCCTTATGCACATGACTTGTTCAGACAGACATTTTGTGTTGCCCTTTCTTAGAGTTATTTTATACTTATGGAAAGGGATTTACTCATTGAGTATCTAAAACAAATCCTTTTCAGTTTTTGGAGTGACTCTCCCAAAACCTCTGCAGAATGTCAGTTGTCCCTTTTCCAGAAGAGCCTTTTCAGGCTCTTTCTCTGAGATGCAAAGCGTATCAAAAGGGTGTCAAAAGTGCATTAAGAGAGTTGGGGCTGACACTCTTTTGATCTTTGTACTTCTTTAAGGACTTTTAAAATTCCATTACAAATACCCCAGTCATTTGTGGTCACAGAACAAAGGCTGTGGCAGGCATGGGAATGGAACCTGGATCTTGTAACTGCAAGTTGTTCTTCCCATCTCTGCTTTTCCAGGCACTTCTCAGGCATTCACTTTTGTTCTACCTTCTCTCTTCCCTTCTCCTTCCTCATGCCAAACAAAACAACTCTTGGATTGGTTGCTTTCAAGTGTAATTGAATTGGGTTTAAGCATAAGATTTTAATAGATAGTGGTTCCCACAAATTATAAATGATCTTTCCAGGTGACCAGCCCACGGGCCATCTGGTTTTAGTGCTTCAGCCTGCTTCAGACACATGATGGATATTTCTGGTGTGAGGTCTGAGTTCTGAGAGTTGGAGCATGGTGCATTCTCTGTTGCTCTGCTGCAAGTGCTTTAATAAAGGAGTGTCACTGATGGCCTATAAAGCAAGTTTAACATCCAGGCACGTATGAAAAACGAGTTTCCTTACTTTGCCTTGGAGAAGAGAGGAGGTTGCTGCAGGGCTTCAGCTTTACTCTTTGGTCTCTGTCATCTCTGACAGAGACTGTGGGGTTTTTTTGTTTTCATTTTGAACTGCTGCCCATGTTGCAAATTCTCAGGCCGTGTTTTCTCACCCCAAATCAGAATCCTGGGTTTCCGCCGAGCCCCGCTGGTGGTTGGCAGGTTTGTGAATCTGCGCACGGAGATCAAACCAGTGGCCACGGAGCAGCTCCTGGGCACCTTCATGACTGTGGGTAAGTGGATTCCATGGGCTGTGCTGCCCAGGGCAGGAAAAATGCCTAATGGGGAAAAAGAGCCGTGGGAAGCTGACACAGCTATAGAACAGTTAACCATGATGCAGGAAGCTCTTTCTGTGCCAGGAGAGATCTTGGATAACCCCGTTTGGCGGGGGAGGAGGACTTGGTTTTCTTCAAGTAGTTTTCCCTCTGTAACTGCTCTGTGTTCCCTCATGCTGCTGTTACAGATGGGGTTTTTATTTTTTGAGTAAGAATTTTCTCTCTGCTGTCAGGGATGGTTAGAAAAGTCTGTGATTAGACCTGAAAAGAAAAAAATAAAATTGTATTTAATGTGAAGGGAGTGGTGATTTGGGATAATTTATAGAGCCGACACACTGTTTGGTATTAAATGTTGTTTGTGCTGCATCAGAGCCTGCAGAGCATTTACAGCCAAACATGGCAGAACTTCCCTGTGTTGTTTACAGTAATAATGCTGTGAAGGGCACATAATAGAAGCTATTAATGTGAACTCCTACCAGGTGGTCATTAAGCACCAAGAAATTACTTATGCTGCAGCTTTAACTACTTCAGGCTTTCAGAAACCACCCAATTACTACTCTTTTGTTTGTTTAATTTCCTAATCAGTAGGCTCCAGAGATGATTGTTCCTTACAGCTGCTCCCGTTCCTGTTAGCAGCACTGCTGGCAGTCTCACCTGCTGCCTGACACTGCCGCTTACAAGGTGTGACTTCCAGATGAAAGTTTCAGCTCAGCCTTGCCAGGCGCTCCTGGCGTTCACACGGGGTGCCCGCCTCAGGCAGGCTTTACGATTTCCAGTTTCAGCTGGAAAAGATAACTGAGCTGTTTTCTAGCTGGAGTGCTGGCTTGAGAAGTATGGCTTCTTCAGAAATTTTCATTGCTCCTCCTTAGATTCCTTGGAACTGCTGTTCTGCACAGCAGGAACTAAAGAAATGGGTGGATCTGTGGAGGAGGTTATGATCTTTTCTCAGGTCAAATTTGACCAAGTTCCTGAGGTTTTGAAGAAGAGAGAATTCAGGCATACTCAGTGCAGGTTTGCTGGAGTTGCAGCTAGAATCTCAAAGAATTCGGTCTCTTGCTAAACCTTCTGCAGGCCCTGGATGGGAAGAGAGACTTGCAGGCTTCCCACACAGATAAGAGATCTGGTCTGCAAGCTCTGTGTTGGTAACGATCCCTGACATCCTCAGGTTGTCCGATGGGATACTGGGAGCGCAGGAGCTGGCTCTGGATGGAGGGCTCCAAAGGAGTGCTGGCTGAGAGGCGGGGATGTGTAAGGATGGAAAGGGAAAAACACAGCTTTCGGAGAGCTGGGCCTGGTCTGGGGAGGACATTGGATGTAGAACCAAAGGAAGAAAGGACAGAGAGTAATCTCAACCAAGCGAGACATAGTTGAGTGTTTTGGAAGAACATCTGTGAGCATGGGACTGGATTTAACTCGGCGAGGATCAAGCGAAGGCGGGTTAAGAAGGGGAAAATAGAAAAGGCTAAACTAACACTATTAATGCAGGCTGCTCCAGATTACTTGATGCTACAGGATGCATCGGTGCTAGTGGACTAAAGGCTGCAGGGTTTTGTTGCTCCTCTGCTGTCAGAAGGCACTGATGAAGCTTTGACAGATCTGCATTCCTAGATCATGCGAGAAGGATACTTACTTCTGTCTTTCTCTGCCGAGTCAGCTCAAGTAGCTGAGATGTGGCAGGTCTCAGGGCACCAAATCCCTTTGAGTTCTGCTGTGTCTCTTTTCACTTACCTCCTTTTGGTCAACTTTTTCAAATAAGTGGGAAATCTGACACATGAAGTATGAAATGTGAAAAACAAGCAGTGCTAACATTGCAAAGTCAAGGTCCTAGGGACTAGGAAAGGATCACAAAAACTTGTTGATAGTGCAATGTTGTATTAATTCTCAGAGTGATACAGTCATTAGAAAATATAATTGCTCTCTCCTTTTCGTATTAGTCATTAATTGCTCTGAATGAATGGATGTCTGTGTAATCTCCTTTGAGCCTCTCCCTCTCAGAGACAGGAAGCACAAAGGCAAGTGCAGCGAAAGCCTGTCGTGGGGAAGACTCTGCTGCAACAACATGATCCTGAATTTCAGTTGGATTCCTTGGATTCAGTTCTGCTGTTTTGATACCTCTTCGTTTTTCTTTTTAAGGCAATAACACTTGCTTCTATGGGAAGTGCTACTACTGTCGGGAGACAGAGCCAGCCTGTGCAGACGGGGACATCATGGAGGGCTCAGTGACCCTGTGGCTGCCGGACGTTTGGCCCCTGCAGAAACACCGGCACCCCTGGGGCAGGACGTACCGGGAGGGCAAACTCGCCAGGTACGAGAGCGTGGCAGGCTTCTTCTTCAGACATGGGCATTTGCACCAAAGTGACCCTTGCAAATACACTGGGTAATTAAAGAGCACTAAGTGCTTTCAGAACCTACAGCTGTGTCGACAGCTTTCTCAGCACAAGAGTAGAAGCCAAGAAGTCTAGAATAAAATTTAAATTAAAATGAGGAAGAAAAAAATCTTTGTTGTTTTCCACGGCTTAATGCACTGTCCTTTTCCTGTCTCTTGGCTGGAAAAGAACTCCACATTGCAGTCACTCCAAGCTCTGAAAATCTTGTCTGTGGGCAAACTAAGGCTCTTCTCTTGTGCCACTGGACCTTCTATTGATGCTGTGCCCCTCTGTGGCCCCTGAAATGTGGTACCACTGTGCCAGCCCTAATTTCACGATCCTTGTAGTTTGTTTTCAGAAGTGTGGAACTGGTTTAACTTAAGCCGGGCCCTGGAAAGTCCTTTGCTTTGAATGCCATCAGTATTTGGTGACCGTGCTCAGCATGTAAAGAATGCTAAATCCCACATCTGTTCTTCTTTAAGCAGCATTCTACAATAGATGGAACACATCTGAGTTCCTGAGGTGGGGGTGTTTTTGCCATGACCAGAACAAATGGGTTTCAGCATAGTAAATTTTTCCAAATCTGTCTTGAACTTGAAGGTGATTAGAAGAGATTTTTAGTCCTTGATCTAAAGTATCCATTGATTTCCAATGATGTGATTGTTCTCAGAAAGAATCTCATCCAAAGGCTCTCTTGAATTGTTTTAGAGTATAAAATGCACAGATTGAATTTTGAGCAGCAGATGTTTTCTCTTTCCCAGCAGGTCAAAATCAGCTGTGTTCAGTACACGGTACATTGCAGTAATGAACAGGATGAGTTTCTTGGAGGTGTTCCTCCTCTTGAGAGGCTGCTTTTCATCATACCCTGCCTGCTTACGCAGGGGCTTATCCTGATTCCTGTGCTGATTTGATATTTGGTGTATTTAAACTCACGCTTGCCTCCTTCAGATGATGTTACAAGGTTCTGGTGTTTTTCACCTTATGGTGCTGCACATTTCACTTTGAGAGATCAGAATTAAACATTTTTGGTATCATGCTCTCCTTTTTCTGTGCCTGGTAATTGTGGAAAAAAAACTGTAAGAATTTCCTCCTGCTCTAGCTGCTGTTCTGAGTTGACCTTTGGAACATAATTCGCAGAGGCACATTAGTGTACGTAATTTTTAATGGAGGTGTAATAGATAAAGTCCCTGACCTTCCAAGGCCTGTGCTAATACAATATAAATGATCAGAAATGAGTGTCGGATAAAAGTCTCTCTTGAAAGACTGCATGGAAAATGAGGAGAGAGAGCATAGTATAGCTGAAAAATTGGGGCAAGGAGATTAAGTACTGCTCTGAAGGAAAATAAGAGAAAAAGAAACACTTGAGGGAGAGTGGGATGCAGCATAAGAAATATATCCAGCACAAGGAGAAGAGGTTCCGAGACTGTTGCTGTGTGGATTTGTGCTACAAGTTGAGTGTGAGCTGGACCTTGATGCAAAGATCCCTCTTCCTAGGGGGATTTAGGCACAGCGTTTGAGGAACTGTATGATCTGTTATCAAAAATATTGAGAAGATAAATTTTTAACCTCTCTGATTTGCATACCTGGAGGAAAGATGGGATATTGGGGCCTCTGGCTCCAGACCACTATAAGATAAAGTGGGATATGTGGCAGTTGTAGTAATTAAATTCTGATCTTCCTTTTTTTTATGATTATCTGCAGTTTTGAGCACGTCAGCAAGTCTCTCCAGCGTGTATTTCCTCCATCTCTGTTTCCAAATCACAGATGATTTAAGGCATTTCCAGTTTAACTGCTGTTTTGTGAAGGATTGTTTCAGTCCTTACATGGAAGATGTCCTTGTTATTTAGGTTGAGAGATGGAAAGGATATATACCAGAGATTTGGCTGTTTTGGTGGTGGTGTTGAATAGCTTTGAAAGCTGTAAAGAAGTAAAGAAGAAAATTGGGGAAATTTAAAATTTAAATTTGGAGAATTGAGACATGACATCCGTGTTACAAGATTACGTGTAGAGGGAGAAGGAGATAAGAGGGAAGCTTGAAATTTTGTCAGTGGAGAAGGTGAGATACTCTGCAGAGGAAGTGGGGAGGAAAGAGCCAGCTGTGAGTGAAGGAGAATGAGCTCCTGGGGGCAGAGGGGCTCATTACTAACCAAAATGAGGATATTTGCACTGGAAAGAAAAAAGAGGAGGATGGCTGGAAAGCCAGATGGAAACGGCTCAAGGCAATGGAAACAGGTACTGAAGGCGTTCCTCGGGAAGTTGAGGGAGGCAAGGCATGGCTGTAATCTTCCCACGGGGCAGCCCGGCCACTGTGGAGTTGTGAGGAAGCAAACTCTGACTTTGTTTGCCGTAGGAAGATGATCTTTGTGTATCTTTGAGCAGAAAGCTTGCTCCATACGCTGGGGTGTTAACGCAGGGTTTACCCTTTCCATGCAGCACCGTTGTCAGGCTCTTCCTTCTTTACCCAGCCCGGGCCGCTGCCCTTTTCTCGGCGCGCTCGAGGGTGACCGCAGGGCAGCTGTCACTGCTGGTGCTGCGCAGTGGTGCTGCCCTGCAGGGCTCCCTGTTCCTCTCTGGCCGCAGGTGGGAGTACGACGAGAGCTACTGCGACGCCGTGAAGAAAACGTCCCCGTACGACTCGGGCCCGCGCCTGCTCGACATCATCGACACGGCCATCTTCGACTACCTGATCGGCAACGCCGACCGGCACCACTACGAGAGCTTCCAGGACGACGAGGGAGCCAGCATGCTCATCCTGCTGGACAATGCCAAAAGGTGAGCCTGGGGACAGCCCTCTTGGCCTGGCAGTGGCGAGCACGAGGGCACACGCCTATCTGCTCTGTCTCTCTCTGTTTTCTCTCTCTCACGAATGTATTTTTTAATATCTTTTGTAATAGTCTTTCCTTTTTGTCAGAAATTACTCACCAAATCTTAGGGTCCTTCAAAGGCTGTGGTGCTGACAGGACAAGGGGGAATGGATTCAAACTGAAAGAAAGTGGGTTTAGATCAGACATTGGGAAGAAATTCTTCCCTGTGAGGGTGGGGAGGCCCTGGCACAGGGTGCCCAGAGAAGCTGTGGCTGCCCCTGGATCCCTGGAAGTGTCCAAGGCCAGGCTGGACAGGGCTTGGAGCAACCTGAGACAGTGGGAGGTGTCCCTGCCCATGGCAGTGGGGTGGAACAAGAGGAGCTTTAACCCAGCTCTTCCAAACCAAACCATTCTAGGACTCTATGATTCTACTCTGTGCTCTAGATACTCTTCTGTCTTGGCAAAGTCTTACTCCAGCTAGAAACTCCCCAGTTAACACAGTATTTCCCAAAGCAACTTTGAAAGGTTTGCTCAAGTCTCTCCTCCTATCCCCAGAAAAGCCATTTCTTTTTAGGCTTTTAATTAATGGAAGATTGAAAACTTATGCTTTTTTATTAATCACCAGTCAGTATTAGTGAGTGCTGTATTAAAAGCAGATCTTTTCAAAATGTGTTTCTGAGTAATTTGGCATTCCCTGCCTTCTGGATATGCCTCCTCTGCCTTTGAAAGGTTAAAAGTTTCAAATGGAGGTAGAAGTGATACCAAAAGCAAAATGTGATGATGTTCTAAATGTGGAGATTAACTCTTACCCGAACAAAAATGTTCTAAAAATGTGTTTAGAATGTGAGTTCTTCTGTCTTTTCTACAGTTTTTTTGTATGTTGTCCACTATAGTTTAGGCTAAAAATCGTACTGAAGACACAGCCTTGTTTAAGTCATAACAATTTGATTAATTTTTCTTAAAAACATAAAGATCATCTACTTGTCTTTCTCATAATTTAGTCCAGCAATTCAGGATTATTTATTTTTCTGGTGGGCACTCCCATGTGCAGTGGCAGCGAGTTTCCCCTTCTGGGAAGGACCAGCAGTTCCTGTGGCAGCTCTGCTCTGGCTTTGCACACCGCTTGTACCGAGTGCACACAGCACCTGAGACCCTGGGGATCCTTGGAAGGCTTGGAGTTACCTTTCTTTTCCCATTTGTCTGTCGTGTAGTGGATTCCATCCTTCCTTCCGTCCTTCCTTGCTGTCATCAGCCTGCTCAGTAATACTCCAGTATGACAGCGAGATGCATTCCACCTTGGGACTGCTTCATTACTGCTGCTCTAGGTGAATTTGGCAAAAGTGCTCGTTCTGTTCCTCACTGACAATGTGCTAGGAGGAAGGAAGGAAATGGATCAGCTACTGGAAGTGAATACAGTGTTTGAAAGTCCAGTCCTTTGTTATGGTATGTCCCTATAACATTATGAAAATATTTCTGGTGGGGCTTTGCAGGTTCACAGTAGACTGTTTTCTTGAAAATTTAAGTGATTTTTTAAAATCATTTATTAAAACCTAAAATTTCTTTCAGCTCCTTTGAAATAAGGGGTGGGGGACAGTTTTTCATAGAACCATGGTAGATCTCAATTTGGAAGGGACCCATAAGGATCATTGACCCCAACTCTTTGTTTCTTACAGGACTACCTAAAACTAAACCATATAAGTAAGAGCAGGTTCTCCTTGGTGCCATGACCACTTCCCTGGGAGCTCATTCCGGTATTAAAGCTACTAATAACAGAATTATTTGGGCAGCGTAATGCCAGGCCCCTACAGCAGGTTATCTTTATTGAGGGGAAGGTTCTTGGTTGAAAACAGTATTATGGGGAAGGTGAAACTATGAAAAATAAACCCAGCATGTGTTTAGATAAAGCTTGAAATACCATGGAAGCATTCTGGCTTCCTTTAGAAAGTGTAGGCATGAAATGTTTAAGTTGATCACCTTGTTAGTGAACTGTTGCTCTAATGGTTGCTGCTGTTTGGTTCCTTCCCTGCCCAGCTGTGTCAGACAGACAAAGCTCCCATCCTCCCTGCCCGGAATACCAGTTATTCCCTACTGCTGCATCATTCCTAAACTCCTCTGAAACGCCTTTCTGAGGTGCCTTGGTCTGATAAAGAACTGGGTATGCTGGTGCTGCTTCTGTTTACCTGCTTAGCTGATGCTCTGGAGAGTTATATCTGTGATTGGTCATGGCCTGTTTATCTTTTCATTTAAGTGATTTGATCTCTTGGAGCATGAAATTGCCTAGTATTGATTTCTTTGAATTCTTTACAAAGCTCTTTATGTTGAGAACAACCTTAGGAGTTCAGCTGGTTCACTTGGTTTTAATTTTGCTTTTCAGCTTTGGAAACCCTGCCCTGGATGAAAGAAGCATCTTGGCTCCTCTCTATCAGTGCTGCATGTAAGTGAAACACAGGGGTGCTGTTCACTTTACTTACGTAATTGCTGTCCTTAGGTTTGCAGTATCATTAACTTGGGAGCCTTCTGGCAACCTGAAAATGTTTGCTCGGGTCCAGAGTGCTGTACTTTTTTGAGATACTGTCTGTCTGATGGATTGTCACTGGCCAAGAAGCTGAGGAATCCATTTTCAGGAAGGCAGTATGTCAGAGGGTTAGCTGCAGAAAGTGGGCTCGTCTCCAGGCCAGTGGTTCAGATCTGTCCACAGTCAGTGTGACGGGCACTTAGCATCTGCAGCTGTCCCCATCCAGCTCCTGACAAATCAAAGTTCACATCCCAGCTTGAGTTCTCCTCGACAGAAGCGAAGGATCCAATGTGTCTGGCAATTTAATCATTTCAGAGATGGTTTCTAAAGAAAACTGCAGCCCTGCTCAGGGGCTCCTCTCAAGTGAAGTGTGTCATTTCTTTGCAGAGATTTGTTTCTGCCTTGGCATAGTAAGCTGTGGTTTTATTTTCAGAGGCTGTGACTTTTTGATTTCTGTTCTGTGTCCACTCTCTTACCAGGCCATTGCTACTTCTCATTAGGAAATAGGTGCTCCGAGGGCTGGAGCACCTCTCCTCTGGGAACAGCCTGAGAGAGCTGGGGGTGTTCAGCCTGGAGAAGAGAAGGCCCTGGGGAGACCTCAGAGCCCCTTCCAGTGCCTAAAGGGGCTCAAGAGAGCTGGAGAGGGACTTGGGACAAGGGCTTGGAGTGACAGGAGAAGGGGGAATGGCTTCCCACTGATAGAGGGTAGAGTTAGATGGGATACTGGGAAGGAATTCTCTCCTGTGGTGAGGCCCTGGCTGCCCCATCCCTGGAATTGTCCAAGGCCGGGTTGGACAGAGCTTGGAGCAACCTGGGATAGTGGAAGGTGTCCCTGCCCATGGCAGGGGGGTGGAATGAGATGTTCTTTAAGGTCCCTTCCAGTCCAAGCCATTCTGGGATTCTGTGAAAATTTCCAGGAAGAAAAATACTGATATATCCATTTCCTGACTCTGATACTTCAACATTAACTCCTTTAAGCCTTCCAAATGGAGCTTGTCCTTGAAAGGTTCTGTCTTCCAAATTCCATGGGACCTTTGAAACCTGGGAACTTTGGGGAGAGACCCTGAGCTCTCATCCTGCTTGCACTGAACATAGCTCCCTGCATGCTGCAGTACACCTGGCCTATGTTCTGCAAGGTCCTTTTAAAAGTCATATGGAGAACAGTTAAAGAATTTTCAAGTTCTTTAGTTTTCCTACATTAATTTTAAATGTATGTTTAATTTCCTGCTTTACTGAGATTCTTCTGGAGTCTTTTGTCGTCTAGATTCTCCCAAATGCAACCGGAGGAGAAGTTTATCTCTGTAAGAGACTTTGCAGCTTCCTGCTTTTCAGATATCCCTTCTTTCTGGTACCAGGCAAATGCCACATAAGAATTGATATGTGTAATTGTTTTAACTGTAGGTTTGTTACAACACTTGCTTATTTTGGTTTTATTAGAGGCCATCAAACCCAAGAGTTTAGACCAGGGGTGCTAAAGATTTGGCCCTGAAAGATTTGGGAGAGAATCCCAAGAGACTTCACAGAACATATGGGTTGAGATGGGCTGACACAAACAAGTTCAGTGGCCAATGACGAGGAAAGGTCACTGCTGTGTTCTCTCTCTTGGAAGTTTGGTCAACTGCCTTTTGTCCTTTGTGATTCATTATTGGTCAGTGATGCTCGTCCTGAGGTGACCCGAGTTCTGTTGGAATTTGTTGATTTTCCTTCCTTTTCTTTCCTTGACAAACTCTGTCTGGGAGGCCTCAGGACTGAAGACCTTCTGTGCTCGCAGCTGGAAGTGTTCCTGTGTAACAGGAGTTACGTCACACCAGATTGAGTCTTCATCACCTTCAGTTTTCAAGTTGCATTAGATCCTGTCTGTGATGCAGTTTCACCTGGACCCTGCCATCCCAAACCCCCTTCTGCAACGAGTCTCCATCCTTGATGTGCCAGGCTCCCTCGGGAGGCTGGCTCCGGCATTCCCGATGGGATGCAGCGGGACCGTGGGATGGTGACGTGTGTTTGTTTCTTTTACAGCATCCGGGTTTCTACCTGGAACAGGCTGAATTACCTGAAGAACGGAGTCCTGAAGTCTGCCTTAAAAACTGCCATGTCGCATGACCCCATCTCACCTGTGCTCTCTGACCCTCACCTGGACGCCCTGGACCAGCGGCTCCTCAGCATCCTGGCTACAGTGAAGCAGTGCACGGACCAGTTTGGGCCAGATGTGGTGCTGGTGGAAGACAGGATGACTCTGTCCCACTTGTAATCTTAGCCGAACACGAGATGAAACTCCTTTTTTAAAAACAAACAAACAAAAAAGCGATAGAAAAACAGCACAATCAGTTCAGAAGGGCTGTGGCCAAGATGGACTGACATGAACAGGAAAGCTCCCGAGGCAGAGGAAGGGAGGTGACACTGGCTTTTTCCTTGGGCTGGCAGCGGCGAGAGGTGGGAAGGGCCCCGGAGCGCTCGGCCCGCGGCGGGTGGTGGCCACTGCAGCGTGCCCGTTGCCGGCGGCGGGCATCGCGCCGGATGCGAGCGGCTCTCGGCGCCGGCGCGGCTGTGGGACGCGGACGCTCCTCTGTGGACTGAGTCTGGAGGGGACAAACGCACCTGAACGGCGCAGTCCTCTCCCCTTCTCCTCCCCCTGTACTCTGGCGAGTTTGTGTGATTCAGGGTTGTGCGCAATCAGCTCTGAGCTGGTTGGGCATTTTGTTGCTTCTCTAGAGAACGAGCAAGGGGCGAATAAAAGAACGGTGAGACTGAAGAGTTGCGCCACCCCCACCCCGGGGTGGGATGTTCTTCCGGTTGTCTGAGGGCTGGGAGAGGGGATCTCTGCTGCTCACTTGGCTTTTCTTTGATAAAAGGCTGGGAAAGGGGGTTGCCTCGTGTGTGATAATGCTTCAGGGTTTTTGCTGAAGTCCTATGAAAGATTTATCCACAGGGTTGGAGATTTAGGAGAGGACAGGGTGGTTATACAGCACTTGATAATTAAGGGGTTATAGTAAGTTTCCATGTGTCTTGTCACTTGTTTCTTAAGGAATCTGGCAAGGTCTGAGTAGAGGAAATACCCTTGCAGGCCTGTGTCCATTATAACCAAATTTGCATTCTCTTGTAGCTGAGGAGGACAGGATGTGTCCTTGGAAGCGGTTCTGTGTAGCGAGGTCAGGCTGCCTTGCTGTGAGCCCTGAATGCTGTGGAGCCTCTGGGCACGTGGGACTGGGGGAAGAGGTGTTTGCTGGACTTCCCCCGGTTACCAGCAGTAACCTGAGCTGTGCAGACAACCCTGAGCTTTGGTCTGTCTTCTTCATCTCACTTGAGCTCCCTGCTGCTCCCCATGCCCACAGCTCAGCACTGCTGTTCTTGGAACACCAGTGATTGGGTCCCACATTCACCTGGTCTGGCTGTGGCTGAGCTCAGAAGCTGTGCCCACTTCCAGGAGGTTTTCTGCCTTCCCCATTTGCTTCCTGCAATCCCCCACTGCGACGTGCAGCCTGGGATGGTCACCCTGGGCTCCTCACTAGTGCTTTTGCCACATAGGTAAAATAGCGGAGAGCTGGCTTTTCAGGGGAGGCTTGCAGCACTCATCTTGTGCCAGTCCTGTCATCCTTCAGCACTGCAGCCTGTGCTGCCAATGAGCTTGTGTCATAAAACTGATCACCTTGGGGCAGGTCTCACTTTGTGTCTCCAGAAGAGAAGCAGCTTCATCACTATTTCCAGAGTGAACAGCTTTGCATCAGCGTTCAGCCAGCATGGTCCTCAATGTAAGGAAAGAGCTCCCTTCCCAAAGTGCTGACAGGTTACTGGACTTGAGAGCAAGAGCACCAAAATGTCGGTTTGAGCCTTTTGCCTTGATTTTCCTGCCAGGATTTCTCTAAGTGCAGTGTGGCAGGCAGGTAAAGAGCTGTTCGCTGTTCTTGCACCTTGGCCACACCTGATCCAGGAGGTGTCAGGGAGAGAGTTCATGTGAAAAATGCAGGTATTGGTTTATTTCGGTGACGTCTTTCTCATTGCACAAGCAGAGTATCTGGAAAGTAGAATGTGACTGTTTACCTGAGACTGAGCTTTATGTTTTTCTTGCTCTCTTCTGGACTTGGCCACGTCACAGATGCGCCCCAGAGCAGTGAGATGATGGGATGGGATCCGGAGTTGTTTACTGGAGTTCCTGGTCGGGGTGGTGACACACAGCCAGCTTTGACGGCACTGTGAAGCTTGTGCCTCTACCACCTGGTAACAGAACACGCTTTAGAAGCTGTGGGTGGTGCCTGTGGGGCAGGAGCGAGTGCTGGTTTAAGCCGTTTCCCAGGAAATTTCAGATGATTTACGCTAAGGGAAGGTGGTGAAGCACATGGTGGTGGCTTGTAGCATTTCCAAAAGCATATTATTCTCTTTGAGCTTAATCACGAGCTCTTAATATTTTGGGAGGGATCTACCAAAATTTAATTTTTTATTTCTATATGATCACTCTTGATATTTACATTTGATTTAATAATGGGTTCAAAAAAAGGTCTTTCAGTCTTTGAAATTAAATTAGTGTTGAGGGCTTACATATTGCTCTAAGCTAAAGCTTTTGCTGTCAGATGGAACCTGGGGATAAGTTTTTCCCCAGTATAAATGTCGAAGATTTAAAGCAGGGTATTGGTTTATTTTGGTTTACTTGAGGACAAAGGGCGTGAAGTCCAGCATTATCAGTTGAAGGAAGCAAGAAATGGTGGTTTTTTGGGGTTGTTTTTTTATTTGTGATACTGATGCTTCTGGTTGCTGTAAACACTACTGGAGGTTGGTGTTCTGCAGCAGGAAAGCAAAATAAATTCTTCTCTTAAACCAAAATCAGGAAGATCTCGTTTTGGCCTTGTGACAGTTTCTGCCCTTTCGGCAGTGATGGTCATTTTGCTTGAATACAGAACCTGAGAGATTTTAAATTGGAACCATTGCAAAGGAAGTGAGGAGCAGCATCCACGTGCCAACAGGGGCTGCTTGAACCTCTGAAAAATAACACAGTTTGCAAGGCAGGTGCTCTGTCGAGGAGGTTTTCGTGACACCTTCTGATTCTTGCTCACTGTGCACGTCGCCCGCTGGCCCCACATGTTACACACTGGTTGTGTCGAGGTTATCAGTGAGATCAGAGCACTGGAAGCACAGAAATCAAGAACTAATTAAAGAGAGCCTCATCAGCCATCTGCTATTTACCTGCTCCTTCCCGGGTCAGCCATCAGGGGGAGGAGACAGTCGAGTCAGCTCCTCTTCCAGCAGCTGATGAACTGGAGTGTGTCTTGCCAAACAAACTTCAACTCAAAAGTACTAATTTATTAAGAAGGTAATTTATTTACTGCAGCAGCTGGAGCAAGATGCTGGAAACAGACCCCCTTCTCGGATCTGCCAGAGGAGGCCCCTGGGAGCTGCTGCACAAATGGAGTTGCTAATAAGCAAACAGAACGCAATCATGACTCTCTACTCCTGTCCCCCGGGGCCAGATCCACATAAAGCAACATTGTGTGAATAAAGATTTTAATAAAGCAACGCTGATGGATTGCTTAAGTCTCTCTCTCCCTGCCCTGTCTGTCTCTCTCTAGTTCCAACATGTGGTCGGCTGAATGTGTGAAGTGGGTTGCTGCTGCTGTCTCCCAGCTACTCCTCTGCTAATGGTTGCCGGGGGCATTTACTCCGCTCGTGTGTATCCAAAAACGGGGTCAAACGTGCAGCTTGTTTGCAAGAGCCTTGTTGGTAAGGAAGGAAGAGTGTCCCAAAGGGATACAGAAATAAAACCAGGATTGAGGTGGTCTTCTGCTCGTGCATCCCATGGCCCTGCATCTGCTGAGCACGTGGGCTGAGCCCTCGGCAGCATCCCCAGAGCCAGTTCCGTGGAGTGAAGGATGGATACCGGCTCGCAGGAGGTGTCTGGGGAGCTGCCAGGTGTTGGTGGCTGCCTTTGCTAAGCTTTGGCTGAGATGGGGCAGAGCTTTTCTTGATGCCCCAGCAGTGAGTGTTTCAGAGGCAGGAGGTGAAGCAGTTCTGAATTCAGGGATCTTTGACCTGCTCTGTAGCTGGTACTGTGAAACCTGCTTTTCTTTAAACTAGAGTTTCTCACTTGAAACTTTGGGTTTCGGCATTGTTGAATTGTGTAAGAACTGCTTTCTGGGGTTTATTTTGAGGGTTTTGTGGGGGAGGATGTGCTGGGGTTTTTTGTTTCCTAGCATTGTGTGCTGACAGTAACTTTGCCTTTCCTCCATCTCTATTTTTGAGGTGCCAATTTGCTCAGGGAGTGGGACAGGATTCTTGCTTGTGTATGAGCAGTTCAACAGCTACAGATGCTTTTAAGTTCTGACAGACAGAAAGTGGCAGTTTGGAGAGCTGTTGTTCCAAGCACTTTGTTGTGCTGCTGCTGTGTATTTTTGGAGTGGTTGGCCACAGTAACAAAGTGAGAATTTGTGTAACTGGGAGATTTTAGTGTTTCTGATTATGTAATGAATGTACTTTTAAAAAAGAATGAACACAAACAACTTTGAGCCAATGGAGAACCAAAGGGGATTGAAAATAAGCACTTCCCCTGAAGTCCTCAAATCCTTTCCCTACCATTTTTTTTTTAAATCTAAAAATGAGAGATGAAAATAAGTCTTTAGTTCATATATCCCAAGTGTGGGACTGGTGCTTTGTTCTTTCTTTGTAGAATCTCAATATTTTTAAGAGACTGGGGATAGATAGGACTTTGTGGGGAGAAAAATGAAGAAAGGAGGGGAAAGGACTCCTCTTATACCCTTTATTCTAGGTCTTTCTTTTATTTAGTGATCTACTTTGTAGCTGTGTTATACTGAGCTGTGGAGGGAGGCTCTCGTCCCTCTGCCTTCTGTCAGAGTGCAGGGATGGATGTGCAGAAGGAATTGCTGTATGGAAATGGGGAAAAAACTAAAAGATGGGTGCATGGCATTTCCCTGGACAGCCTGTAAATTAAGTTCTGGATTGTGAGGTTCCCTCTGAGTGTTTGCTTGTCCCGAGCTGCATTGGGGTGTGGAATAAGCCAGGCATAACCATTTCTTGTGGTGCTTTTTTCTCTTCAGAGGGCACCTGAGCTGAGCTGAGCCGAGCCAAGCCAAGGTGGTGGAGTTTTAACCAGGTGGTTGCTGCTCACCAGGACTGGCTGCTTGGAGTAACCAGCCATGAGTGACGAGCTGAGCATCCTCCCATCATCTCTGGGGCTGTGCAGGTCCCTGCAGCTGCCTCTGCTGCCAGACTCGCCTCAAGATTAGCAAGCTGGAGTCAGGGTTTCAGCAGAGGAAGGGAAAAACCCATGTGCTTCCTAACCCACGGCAGGTATGAGCGAGGTCTGCTCAGCATAAGGCTGGGATCTCTTCCAGTCTCCTGCAGGTTCCCTTCTAATCAGGGGGATAATTTCCTCCCTGAGGGCCCACGCAGGGAAATGAATTGTTCAAGGAGGGTAATTCCTGCACTCGCAACGCTCCAATGCCTTGGTACCTGCAGGGCCAGGTCAGACAGGGAAGAATTAGGATCACAGAATCCCAGAATGACTGGGGTTGGAAGGCACCTTAAAAATCATCTTGTTCTACCCCTCTGCCATGGGCAGGGACACCTTCCACCAGACCAGGACACATTCCACCAGATGCTCCAAGCCCCATCCAGCCTGGCCTTGGACACTTCCAGGGATGGGGCAGCTGCAGCTTCTCTGGGCACCCTGTGCCAGGGCCTCCTAAAGAACTCATTCTGGTTTTCGTTCTGGCTCTTACCATGTGCTGCTTGTTACTTGGGCAAGGCTGGCATCCCAGGAATTATGCCATGAGCTGGTGCAGTGTTGGATGGTCAGTTTATCCTTCAGAATTTTCTTTTTTCCTTTGGAACACATAAGCATCTATTTTTTATGGCATCTGTCCCTTTTAATAAGCCCTTTTCAGCTAGAGCAGTTATCCCGGGTGGGCAAAGTCTGAATGTTCCAGCTATGAATTATGAATTTTTTTATAAATGTGTATAAATGCTTTAGGTGCCTCAACTAGTTTTCAGAAAGGCTGACAGCAGTTTAATTTGCTATGGTTACAGAAAGTTTGATTTTTAATTTATTTCTTTGATGCACTGTTTTTAGTTCTGTTTTAAGTTGTTGCTACTGGTGTTCGGGTTTCAGCCTCATTGTTTTTGTAGCTGGAAGGGGCCGTTTTGTTGGACCCAGTATTTTTAATGCTGCTGTGTAATATTTGCAGGCACCTGTAGATGGTGATGCACTCTGCTCCATGCCCGGGCTGCATCCCCCGTCCCATCCACCTGGACCAGGGAATTACCAGGCTCGATTAACTCTGTTTATGATCCTTCTTATTTTTATTTTTCTGATCATGTGGGAAAACCTTGAAATCCTTTCAGTTTCCAAAGCATTTTGGCTTTGGTCTCAGGATGTGCTGTGGGTGGACTTGTCCTGCTGCTCAGTAATTGTAGAGGTGTCTCTCCCTTACAGTAAGCCACCAGGGGTACAGCTTAAGGTAAAATGCAAGTTATATGGGAATTACCCACTCTAAATCTTCCCCCCTACAGCCGAGGGTGTGTGTGTACCCCTTTCCAACATGAAAGCCAGGGATTGCGGGGGATCCTGGGATCCTGAGCCAGCCCTAAGGACTGCAGTTGCTGCTTCCCTGTCCTGGAGGGGGTTTACAACGGGTTAGAGAAACTGGATGTTGGTGCTGAGCTTAGTGCTGACAGTGAGCTGTCCCTCAGTTCTCATGGGCGATTTTGGGGTGGTTCTGTGCCAATCCGGGTGTTTCTTTTCCAGGCGGCTTGAGCAGAGCCCACCCTGCGTGTCCCTGTGTTTGGATGTCCTGGCGTGCGGAGATGCCCATCTCGGGTCGCTGAGGAATGACACAGCCAGTGTCACACAGCGGTGGCACACACCCAGTGGCACACACCCAGTGGCACACACCCAGTGGCACACACCCAGTGGCACACACCCAGTGGCACACACCCAGTGGCACACACCCAGTGGCACACACCCAGTGGCACACACCCAGTGGCACACACCCAGTGGCACACACCCAGTGGCACACACCCAGTGGCACACACCCAGTGGCACACACCCAGTGGCACACACCCAGTGGCACACACCCAGTGGCACACACCCAGTGGCACACACCCAGTGGCACACACCCAGTGGCACACACCCAGTGGCACACACCCAGTGGCACACACCCAGTGGCACACACCCAGTGGCACACACCCAGTGGCACACACCCAGTGGCACACACCCAGTGGCACACACCCAGTGGCACACACCCAGTGGCACACACCCAGTGGCACACACCCAGTGGCACACACCCAGTGGCACACACCCAGTGGCACACACCCAGTGGCACACACCCAGTGGCACACACCCAGTGGCACACACCCAGTGGCACACACCCAGTGGCACACACCCAGTGGCACACACCCAGTGGCACACACCCAGTGGCACACACCCAGTGGCACACACCCAGTGGCACACACCCAGTGGCACACACCCAGTGGCACACACCCAGTGGCACACACCCAGTGGCACACACCCAGTGGCACACACCCAGTGGCACACACCCAGTGGCACACACCCAGTGGCACACACCCAGTGGCACACACCCAGTGGCACACACCCAGTGGCACACACCCAGTGGCACACACCCAGTGGCACACACCCAGTGGCACACACCCAGTGGCACACACCCAGTGGCACACACCCAGTGGCACACACCCAGTGGCACACACCCAGTGGCACACACCCAGTGGCACACACCCAGTGGCACACACCCAGTGGCACACACCCAGTGGCACACACCCAGTGGCACACACCCAGTGGCACACACCCAGTGGCACACACCCAGTGGCACACACCCAGTGGCACACACCCAGTGGCACACACCCAGTGGCACACACCCAGTGGCACACACCCAGTGGCACACACCCAGTGGCACACACCCAGTGGCACACACCCAGTGGCACACACCCAGTGGCACACACCCAGTGGCACACACCCAGTGGCACACACCCAGTGGCACACACCCAGTGGCACACACCCAGTGGCACACACCCAGTGGCACACACCCAGTGGCACACACCCAGTGGCACACACCCAGTGGCACACACCCAGTGGCACACACCCAGTGGCACACACCCGGTAGCACACAGCGGTGGCACACAGCAGTGGCACACAGCACGCCTGTCCCACTGCCAGCAGCACACCCCGTGTGCCGCAGAGCTCAGCCGGGAGCCCGGCGGGCAGCACACCCAGCCGGGACAGCCGTGCCGCTCCCTGCGCTGCCGGCCTGCCCCAGCCGCCGCTCCCTTGTGCTTTTGTGTCCCCTGGGAACGGACACTGAGCAGCAGCTGCCATTTTCTCTCGCGTTTGTGGCCGCAAACCTCCAGCCGAGCCGCTGGGCTGCTTAAAAAGCAGATTATTCGCCTTGCCCGGGCGCTGGTCGGTGGTGCCGCAGCTGCGTGGGAGCGGCTGCTCGCGGTATCCGGAGCCTCCCTGGGNCCACCAGCTCCTTTTTTCTCTCGCGTTTGTGGCCGCAACCCTCCAGCCGAGCCGCTGGGCTGCTTAAAAAGCAGATTATTCGCCTTGCCCGGGCGCTGGTCGGTGGTGCCGCAGCTGCGTGGGAGCGGCTGCTCGCGGTATCCGGAGCCTCCCTGGGCTCTCTCCAGCTCCCTCCCCTCCCCGCCGGGGCCGGCCGGGCCCGGGGCGGGGCCGGAGGGTGCCGGGTGCCTCCGCTCGGGCACGGGGCTGGGTTTTGCCGTGTCCCCGCGGCCGGGAGGGCGACAGGGAAGCCGCGTGTGTCCGGGGCCGGCGGGGCCCGCACCGATCCCCCCGGAACGCGCCTCGCGGGCAGGAAGTGAGCTCAGCGGGCCGGGGGCCGCCGCACCGCCATGGGCCGGGCCGGGCTCCCGCCCCGCCGGGGCCTCGGCTGCTGCGTCCTGGTGCTGCTGCTGCTCCTGGAGGGCTCGGGCAGCCCCGGCACGCCGCCACCGCCCCGGCGGCCCTGGGCAGAGGAGCGGGGAGCCGGCCCGGAGGGGGGACCGTGGGGCAGGGCGAGGTTCGAAGCCGTGAAGAAGCATTTGGGAGCGGTGGGTGCTCTCTCCAAGCGGTACTGGCAGTACGTGGCCTGCAAGGTGTGGCAGGAGGGCTGCGAGGAGGAGGAGAAGAAGGAGCAAGAAGAACGAGAGTCCAGTCCCATCCCGGGTAAGCCCCTTGCTCTGTCCTCTCCCTGTGCCGTGCCCAGGAGGAGCGGCAGGCCCGGACACGCTGCTGTGCCCCCGGCTCCTGTGGCGCTGCCTTCCCTTCCCGAGGGTCGCTGCCCCGGGCACTTCCCTCCTCGGCGTAGCCCGGGATGAGGGGAGCGCGCTTGCCCTTGCTGGGCACTCGGAGACCCCTGGAACCGGCTGCTGCCCGTTCCGAGCTCGCTGTCCCTCCCCACGGCCGGGGCTGCCCGCGGGGCACGGCTGAGTCCGTGCACCTGGGAGAGGCTGCCCGTGACAGGGCTCAGCCCAGCGTCTACTCAAAACGCAAAAAAGCCACTTTCCTGGAACCTCTGTGCTCAGACTGCTGCCCTTTCCAGGCTGGGGCTTCCCTCTGGTGGGCCAGGATTACCTGGAGATCCTCTCTGCCTTGTACTGCAGCTTCGGCAAGTGCTGCGAGACAGGAGACTGCAGGATAATCAACGACATCACAGGTAAGGGCTGTGCTGCTTGTGTGGCTTGTATCGAGGGGTTCTTTCCTGTTAAAGTGTATTCGAGAGAGTGATGTGAGTAAAGGGCTTTTCTGAGCAGGGTGCTGAGCTGTGGGAGGGTGAGAGGCCGAGCTGAGTCCTGTGTCCCATCTGGAGTTCTGAGACCAAAGAAAGTTAGTTCCTTACTGCACAGCACAGCCATGAGCCCTGCCTGCATCCCATAGCTTCCAGGCACATGCAGTGGGATCCAGACTGGCCCAAGACCCTGCCCTAGGTCGGGAGGGGACACGGAGACCTGTGTGTAAGCCATGAGTAGGTGTCTTTTGCTGTCCCTGAGATTCCTGGTATGCAAACCCTGTGCTGGGAGCTGGGGAGGGCCTTTGGGCATCCCGTGCTCTCTGCAGCTGCCAAACACCTCTGCTTCTTCCTAAAGGAAAAAAGGAGTCAGTGGAAGACTTGTGTCTTTTGGGGGCCGGAGGCTGATGTAGGCAGGGCACAGGCAGCCTGTGGCTTTAATGCCACTTCAGAGTCCTCTCGGCCAGGCAGCCCTGCCACGTTTTCTCCTCTTATTCCCACCTGCAGCAGCTGTGCTGGCAGTTTAAGGCTGAGCTCATGCTCTCTCTGTGCAGGGCTGGAGGCAGACCTCAATGGGCAGCTCCACGGGCAGCACTTGGCCAAGGAAGCGGTGGTGCGGGCGCTGCAGGGGTTCCTGCAGAGCCCACGGCCCCGGAAGGCGCTGGTCCTGTCCTTCCACGGCTGGTCCGGCACGGGGAAGAACTTTGTGGCTCGGCTGGTGGCCAGCCACCTGTACCGGGACGGGCTGAAGAGCGAGTGTGTCCGGGTGTTCGTCTCCCTGCTCCACTTCCCACACCACAACTACGTGGACTCCTACAAGGTGAGAGCCACCAGCACGGGATGGTGCAGTGTGCTGGGCTGGGCTGGAGCTCACGTCCCTCCCAGCAGCCCACGGGGGGCCGTGGCTTGGGTTTGTGAGTGACTGTGGCTCACACAGCGCTGTCCTGGTCACTGCTGAGCAGGGCTTGCACAGCCTCGAGGCTGTTTGGGACACACCAAAGAGCTGAGCCCTAGGGGCCAAAGGGATGTTCCATGCCATTTACTGTCGTGCTCAGGAATAAAAGCTGCGGGGAGGGGGTTTGGGGGCAGGAAGCCATTGCTCAGAGACTGGCTGGGCATCAGTCTGTTTGTGGCAGGGTGGGTGGCTGCCTTTGCACCACTCGATTTCTGTCTTCCCACTTTCCTTCGCTTACTAAACTATTTTATCTTGCCTCACTTGTTTTCCTGCCTTTGCTCTCCCTGTTCTCTGCCCTGTGCTGCTGGGTGGGAGGAGACAGAGCAGCCCTGGTGCTTGGCTGGGTTATCCCAGGGCGTGCCGGGGCTCCTGACACTGCTCCGTGCTGCAGGCCCAGCTGCAGAGGCAGCTCAGCGAGACCCTGCGGCGCTGCAGGCAGGCCCTGTTCATCTTCGACGAGGCCGAGAAGCTGCATTCCAGCCTCCTGGATGCCATCCGGCCCTTCATGGCTCACCACGACAGCAAGGGCCAGGCAGATCACCAGAGATCCATCTTCCTCTTCCTCAGGTGATTTCTGGGCCCCTGAAGGGATGGGGAGGAACCAAGTGATGGTATTTATCCCCTGAGGTGTGTGATACCAGGGGCTCAGGCTGCAGGGGAGGGCACAGATGCCTCCTTCCCTCGTGGTGGTTGCCTCCATGTTCAGTTTTACCTACGGATGCTGGGCATCCTCCCTGGGAACAGGGCGTTTGCAGGAGGAGCTGAGGTCCAACTGAGGTGGGACACCTGAGCCAGTGTCTAGGCTTCGAGGCAGGGAAGCAGAGTCAGTTAATGTGGTGTCACCCTGCCCAGCTGAGCAGGAGATGTCACACTCCAGGGAGAACGCTGGGGCTGAAGGCCTTGGCGGAAGTTGCTGTGCACTGTTAGGAGCTGGGGAGTTTCCACTGCCTGGCTGTGGCTGCAGACTGAGGCGCTGTGAGGCTGACCCTGGCACCAGCACAGCCTGGTTCAGGTGATTCCTCTCCCCAGAGTTGGGCATGTGCACCCCAGCACTGTCTCTGGGTGGGATGCAGCTGGAGGGAGAAATGGGACATCTCAAAACCGAGATGGGAGGCAGGCACCTGTCTGAAGGAGCCCCTGAAGAATGAGAGGCCAGCGTCTTGGGCCCCTTGCAGTGCAGGAATTGCAGCCTTCAGCTTGGCCCTGGCAGGAGCTGTTCCCACTGGTTGGAGGTGAGCAGAGCATTCCCCCTCCACCTCCCACCATCCAGGCAAGTGTTGTACCCTCCAAGCCCGGTGGTTCCCTCGGAGAGGTTTCCCTGCCCGTGTGCCCAGTGCCTGTGGAACTGACCACAGTCCGGTCCCGCCTGCGTGGGCCTCCAGCAGGGCCGTGGTGGAAGGGGCAGGTCCTGCCCTGTTGCTCAGCACGGGCTGGATGTGCTGCCTCGTGTCCTGCCTCGTGTCCTGCCTCGTGTCCTGCCTCGTGTCCTGCCTGGCAAGCCATGAAGGTCAGGAACGGGCACCGGGTCACCCCCGCTCGTGCCACCAAGCAGAGGGGAGCAGGGTGCCTTGAACTGCAGGTGTGTAATCCCGGGGGTTTCATCACTGCTGCACGCTGGCCGTGTGACACTGACCTGCTTCAGAGGGGTGGCTCTGCTCCAGGGCTCCTGGGGACACCGGCACGGCCCTGCAGCTCTGCCCCGGTGTGGGAGCTGGGCCGGGGTGGGACTGGCTGCCTGTCCCCGGCCAGAAGGGGCTGCTTGTCCCGTAGTTTGGGTTGGGAGCAGGATCAGTACCAGCTGCTTTCCCCCTAACAAGGGGCGGGTGGGGCGGTGGTAATCAGTGGAGGCTTTTTAATTTTCCCTGCCTTCCGTTTGGGGTCCAGAGCCTCTGGCACAAGGATGGGGTGCAAGGTCTGTGTCTCCCACTGCCTCTCTGCCTCCCACCCACACGAGCTCTGCATCCAGCTGGTTCCCAGTTCACTGGGGCATTCAGGGCTGGGGGCAAACTCCTCACCAGCATTTGGGGGGCCACCTTTCCTGGACCTGCTTTTCAGGGTGAAGGGCTGTCCTCAGACCCTCAACAGCTGCCAAAACCTTGCAGTCCCCACCACAGAGCTGCCCCCATGGGTGCCCAGAGGAGTCCTTAGGTGGGATCTGTGCTGCAGCTTTGTGCCATGGGCAGAGGATGCTTTGCCAAGTCCTGGGCTGCCACTTGAATCCCTGCCCTGGACCTTTACTTCCAGTGGGACTCCTGCTGTGTGCTCTGCCCTTTAACTTGGACTTTGTCGTGGCTTATTCAGCGTTTGGTGTGGAGCCAGTGTCACCTGTGAGGTCGATGGCTTCCCAAGCCTGGACAGGGGACTGAGGGAGATGTAGGAATCTGCTGCCCCTGGGATGGCAGACAGCTGCATCGATGCCTATGGAAAGGGGCTCTTTGGGAAGAAGGCTGGCTCTCCACGTGCTGAACCTACACAGCAAATCCTCTGTTGCCATCAGAACTGCTGGGGCCTGTCTGCAGGGAAGCTGCTGGCAGCTCTCAGCAGTTCAGCTCTGGGGGAAATCTTGAATGACTTCCCTCTGTGTCCGCAGCAATCTTGGTGGCAACACCATCAATGAGGTTGCCCTGGACTTCTGGCGAGCCGGCCGGGCACGGGAGGAGATCTCCATGGAGCTCCTGGAGCAGCGGCTGCGGCTGGAGCTGCAGGAGGCTGCAGGTAAGAGCTGGGCTCACTCAGGGGGGGCTGTGGGCAGCTGCCTGCAAAGCTGCCCCTTGGCACCATCCCATCCTGTGTGCCATGCAGGGCTGTGCGTGGGGGAACGAGCCCCCACCCCAGCCTGGGCTTGTCAATGATGAGAGCCCCATCCTTGGTCCCCGTGAGCCAAGGCACGTGGGGAGAGAGCCAAGAGTCCTTCTGGCCCCCTCAGCCCTGAAAATGGCTGAGGGCAAGAGGCAGCCCAGTGCCACAGGGCAGTACTGAGGCTTCTCTGGGGCTCCAGGCATCTCTTGGCCTGATTCCTAGAGATGCTCTGTGCTCAGGCTCGGTGCTGAGCGGCTCTGCACGAGCGGGTCCCGCCGCACATGGCTGCACGAGCCCCTCACAGCCAAGCCTGGCCTCACAGGGGAACGGTGCTCTCAGGGGAAGCTTCTGAGTGTGCCTTGTCTCGTGTTGTGCCCCAGAGAGCAGTTACGCCCACAGCCACCTCCTCCGAGAGAACCTCATCGATTCCGTGGTGCCCTTCCTGCCTCTGGAGTACCACCACGTGAAGCTCTGCGCGCGCGACGCCTTCCTGGCCCGCGGCCTTCCCTACACCGAGGCAACGCTCGACCAGGTGGCCCAGATGATGGTGTTTGTCCCCAAAGAGGAGAAGCTTTTCTCTGCACAGGGCTGCAAATCCGTGCCCCAGCGCATCAATTACTTCCTTCCTTGAACACCAGGTGGGACCGCACGTGTGCCAAAGGTGGTTCTGCACTCTGGGAGCTGCTCTCTTTGCACAGGGTCAGGCAAGCAGATGACCCAGCCAGGCACTTGCACAGGGACTTAACAAGAGACTGAACCCCCCGTTATTCCCAGAGCTGTTGCAGGGAAGGAGGTGCATCCCTTACTCCTGGGATGTGGGGACAGCCTGTGCTTGGCTGCGCTTGGAGTCTGTCTGGTGTTTTAAGTCTCTTCTTTTAGCTGGCAGTAGCCTGATGTGGTTCTGCTGACAGATGCTGTTCCATGTGAGTGGGGACTGGGAATGTCCAAGTGCTTGGTTTGTTGCTGTGTGATGAAGGGAGGCCTTGGACAGGCTGGTCCTGTTGACAGTGTGGCCAAAGCCACCTCCCCAGTTTTCTCTGTCACTTTACAAGACCACCCAGAACTGTTCTGCTGGAGTTGAGTTCTTCCCCTCTTGCTCTCATGCCTTTCTAAGGTGCCTGCTGCTCAGGGACACACAGGCCAGGATCGTAGTCTGTGCAGGGAGAAAATGACTGAATAATCTCCAAATCCATAGCTCTCACTTCGGAGTGTCCATCTCTCACTGGAGTCTTCCGTTGTATGGAAGCAGCTGCCGGGGTGAGGGGAACTTCTGCTGCCATTATTTTTCTAAGCAGGTTGGTGAAGAGCCCGTTTCCCTCACTGCAAAACCAAAAAGGGGAAAGGGCAGGGGAGGACAATGGTGGCTGAAGCATCAGGCTGCAGGTGAATGCGAGTTTTCATGGATGCACTAAAAGCTTGGTTTTTTCTTTCTTTTTTTCGTTTTTCTCCTCAGTACATTTCATGCTGCGGATTTTTGGCTGGTATCAGCATTGTTATTATTATTCCAAGGGGCTGTTTGCTGTCTGGGTACTCGCCAGGTGATAAGTGCGTTACAGCAGCTCCAAAAAATTTCAACAGTGTTACGAGAATCACTTTGTGACCTCTGGGTCAAAACTCCCTTCCAACGGGGCTGTGCTGGCGAGGAGTGACCAGCACATGCCAAGGACAGGGCTTGGCTTCCCGGCCACCCCCACGGGGGACCTTTGATCTATTTTAAACTTCGAGCCCTGTTGCGGTGCCAGCAAAGAGCAGCAGCCTCTGGGAAAGATTGACCAGACACGTCCTGGCCCTGCAGACTCTGGTGCTCCGTTACCTGACCAGGCCTCCCAGTCCAGGCAGAGGCGAGCCAGCTGCTCTCCTGCTCTCAGCCAGCTCGGCTGCTGCCCGGGCCGGACCCCGGGGCTCTGCCAGCGCGTGTGGCCAGGCACTTCTGGGACCTGGTTTATGGTTAATCCCAGGTGTCAGAAACCCGGGAAACATCGGGGGCGATGGACCCAGGGATGGCAGCTGGGGAAGAGAGGCTGCTGCCCCACAGGACACAGCTCGGGCTGTGTTTGGTCACTGGGGCAGAAAGTGCAGCGGGCTGTTCGCTGAAGGTTGTGTGTAAGCCAGGGTAACCTGGGATTTCTCTACACGTAAAGAAGTGTTGAGCTGTGTGGGTTAGGCTGGCGCAGGCTGGGGTGGCACCGACGAGGGCGAGGCGGGAGCTGCACTCTGCTGGGTCACAAGGGTGTGTGTCACACGGGGGTGAGCTTTGATCAGCCCCACGACAGCAAGAGCTGCTCTCTGACCACGCTGGGGCAACAGTTGGGTTCTAAACAGATACTGCATAAATAAAGATACTGCTTTTTTTTGCAACCTGGTGGGATTAAATTATTTCTCTTTTAAAAACAGGCTTATAAAAACTTTTCCTACCCAAATGAACGAGCTTCTGGTTAGGACTAAGCAGCTTCAAATATTCATTAAGGAAAAAAAAAAGCAGCATCTACTCAAGTGGTTTTTGCCAATAAAATATTGCAACCTTTATTTAAAACAAAATGCAAATTGGCAAAACTTTGTGGAACGACAGGCAAAGAGGCCCTTTCAAGGGCCTTATTTACATCAAGTTTAACACTGTTCGCAGTTCACAGTCAGACGATAGTGAGAGAATTAAATTAGAAAAACAACCAAAATATATTACAATAACAATTAAAAAACAAAAACAGTTGACAACACTGCTAAGAGTGATTGGTGATTAACGTGTTTCATTTCAATCCATTCCTGCCCTCAACGAGTTCACTACCAATACAAACAGTGCCAGGTGAGCCGGGTGGGCTCCACCTCCCGTGCACAACAGACATGGGGAAGAACGACCTCCTTTGGTACAGACATTGCTGAGCGTGGAGCTGTGAGAAGCAAGTCAGCGTCCCGGAACCTCTCGTTACCTGCCACCAGAGAATGGGCCGAGGGCTTTGTTCCACACTCCAGGGACCTGCAGCACAGCCCCAGCACGCACCCGTGCTGGGCAGTGCCCTGGGAGCTTTCCACACGAGCTGCACTCCCTGCCTTTCAGTCTCCCTGCCCGCTCCTGATGGGCAGCAGGGCTGAGCTGAGTGTGTTACACGAGAAGGCAGCAGCCCCTCGGCTTTGTAACCACCACCTTGTGCAGCCACCCGTGCCCGTCGGCGCTGCGGGCGCCCCGGAGGAAAAGCCTCGGGTGAGCGTGGGACACGGGGGTCGGGATTGCTCTGGGCTGCACGGCGTAACCCACCCCACAGCTCTGCCTGGTGGGGAGGGGCTGCTCTGTCTCCACTGTGGGGTCTGCTTCCCTGCGCCCCACAGCTCCTGCCAAAAGCGCCCTGTCAGGTGTCAACGCTTGTGTTCGGCCGTGTCTCACAGACACGGGGCCAGTGGCACCCAGGAGAAATGTCCTGAGGAGGACAAGCACAGCCCTCCCTCCCTCCCTGCTGTGTTCTGCATCAGCAACGCTGCTCCCTTCACTTCCCCTTTCCCAGTGGCTGAATTTGGTGCAGTCCCAAGACCCAGGCTGAGCTCAGCTTCACCCCTGTCCACGCTAACAAAGAACACGACTAAATCGAGTGCACCACTCGGGGGCTAACAAGGGTGTACAGTGCAGGCAGAAGAGAGGATTGCACCTGTGAGTCAGCGAACTCCCACAGTGGTAGGAAGAGAAAGTGCCCCACTGAGCTCACTCTGTGAGCACGTGCTTTGTGCTTGGCGCTACCAGGCCCGTGGGTGCCACCCCCACGGCAAAGACGCTTTAAATTCTGGCCCACAGTAGTGCAAGTGAGAGAGCCCAGCTCCAGCCGTGCCCCCAGGCTGCCTGACAGTGCTGAGGAGCAGAAACAACAGGATTTGTGCCTTGTCCCCTGCCCCAAACCACAGAGCACAAAGTGCTCTTCACTGGGACAAATAACGGGGTGGCACCACCCACGCGTTCCTTTGCACATCCAGTGCCAGGCTGAAAGCAGAGAATTGGCCACAGTGGAGACCTTTAAGGCTGAAGAGAAAGCCAGACCTAGCTAAAGGGAGAGGGAATGGTAAAAGTTTTAGGCGTAGCTGTGGAAGGAAGAACAACTGGATGGTGGTTTACAGCAGAACCAGCTTTCCTGGGTAGCATCCTTTTGCTATCCTGCCAGAGGGCAGGGGGGCCATTGCAGTTTGGGAACAAAACTGTAGGGCAGCAGAAGTCCCAGCAATTCTGCAGCCTTCAATTTAGGGGGGAAAAAGCCTGTCAAGTCAGCACTACCTCTGTCACTGCCTCCCTGATGTTAGATGATAGGTAAGAGCAGAGCAAACACTTTCCATGGGCCCCAAATTCCACTGGCCTTTGTTTTTCCACCCCAGGAGGGGTCAGAACTAAACGGGCTCCTGTGTTGGGCACAGAGGTTGTGGAGTCTCTGTGCTTGGAGATGCCCAAAAGCTGCCTGGACATGGTCCTCACAGGTGGCTCGAGGTGGCCCTGCTGGGGTAGAGCGTTTGGACCAGGTGGCCTCCAGTGGTCCCTCCAACCTCAGCCATTGTGTGACTCTGCCCTGTCCCACTGCCCGTCTCTGCTGCGGCGGCCAGGAGGAACCAGGGGGCATCTGGGAAGTGGGGAAAGGGAGTGGGGATGGCCAGTGTTCATTGGGACACAGCTGCTTTCTTCAGAAGGGGCTGGAAGAGGGGAGTTCTGGTAGTTAGAAATTCCATACTGCTATTCTATCACTTCTGCTGGAGCTTTTCTGGAAGACTGGCATTCAGGGAAAAAAAAAAAAAGGCTTCTTTCAAAACACTCATCAGAACTGGGCTAAGCTTTAAAATGTGGTTAAAATTCCTTTCCCCTGGGAATCCCTTCAGTTCCAGCCTGTTTGTCCCAGGCTGAGCAGCAGTCCAGTGATGGAACCATGTGATTGTCTGCCAGGGCAAGCAAGACCTGCCCTTCTGCCCCGACGAAAAGAGAGCCCCCCGCCTCCTAAATCCTTTTGATTGTTTGACAGGCCATGTGAAGCAATGCCACAAGCCACCTTCCCTTTGCAGGTCACCTTTCCAAAGGCAGCTAGTTTGGATGCACACCTTCCATAAAGGTGACTGAAAGAGATAAGGTAAACCACAGAAGCCCTCAGTAAAGTCTACGAGATAAGGGGTTGGTGCTCTGCCTGACGTGGCTGCGGGGGAGCCTTGGGCCAGCCCCGGGGGCTGCAGGGGATCAGGACTTGCCAGCACAAGGGGCTGCTTGGTTCTTTTTTCCCACCACCCTTTCACTTACTGGGCCATGGAAGCTCACTGGTCCATTGCACCTCCTCTGCTGTGCCTCCACGTACCCTGACACAGCTTTGCTTAGCTCAGACCAGTAAGGAAATGAGGATTCTCAGACACCAGCCCATTTCTAAAAAGATTTTTCCAGGCCTGTCTTGCTATACTCTGTGGAAAAAACAGGGACACTTGCTGAGACACCCAGCCTGCTTCCAAGCACCATGTGCTTCTGGACAGAAACAGAGGTGCCCATCTTCTGAAGCCACACCTGTGCCACAGCTCCACTCGACATGCTCAGACTAAAAGCAGCACAGTCACACTTGAAAAACAAGTTTAAAAAGCGTTTTAGCCAAAAATAAAAGATTTAAGGTGCAAAGCAAGCGAGATCCTCTATCACCAGCAGTGTGAAGTGAGCAGCAGCATGCAGGTAACGTGTATTTGGAGCCAGGTCTCTGGCCTGTTTCCTTTCCTCTCACAAAGCAGGAACTGAGCTCTTCCAACTCGCCAGTACATTTACACCTTGGGGCCTTGTGCATAGACACAGACCAGCTTTTTGAGGCCCCAGCAGTCTGCAAACAGCACCAGGACCAAGGATGACAACGTCAACCACTCGGCTGCTCTCATTCTGGGACTGTTAGAAGGCATCAGAGACCCAGTGGGAGCCCTTCAAGGCAGAGCCACAGCTTTGGTTGCCACACCTCAGGCAGAGGAGTGCACAGGTTATGTGCACATTCCCTACACCACAGCACAAGATTCTGGTCTGGCCTCTAAAATACAGGAATAAATACATGGAGGTGTTTCCCTGTGTGCTGCCATACTTCATCACCTTGGGATGCAGGGAAGCTGGAAGCCTGTGAGACAGGTAAGCACTAGAACAAATCCCAGGAATCTGGCAGTGTGAAGGGTTAGGGACAGGCCCAGGGAATCCTGCAGCAGTAAGGACGTGTGGTGGGCAGGCTGGGCTGTACTTCCTGGCTCTCCAGCTGGCCCTGCAGTGCTGTGACTGCTGAAGGAATGTGGAGAACAGCCAGGGGGGCGGAGGCTCTGCCTTACCTATCAGGGGTCCTCACAGTGATCAAACTGAACTGGGGAGTCAACCTGGTAACAAGTTAAAAACAATTTAGAACTTAAAAAAAGAGAGAACCCACCCACCCCAACAACAACACTGGCAAGTTGTGCAAGAGCCCCAAACTACTCAAAAATGACCATCAAGCAGCACCTGTGCTAGACCACTAGAAATAGGAATCAGCTGAGTGAAGGCTGTGTGGTGGGAAGGGGGTATTCCAGTGGTAAGTCTGCCCAGCATCCCTGACACTTCCAACACAGTAAGGATGAGAACGGGGTGGGCAGCAGGGAAAAGGGACAGTTCCATATATTAACTAATCTTGCAGTTCTCATTACAGCAGCAGCAGCGCTGTGGAAGTTAAGCCATCCAGACCAGTGCATCCACCTCCAGCAGCTCTGAATACTGTCAGTGCATTAGACCTTTCCCCCAGCTGCACACGACCCCGCTCCGGAGCCCCTGCGGCCCCGACTGCTCTGCCGCTGGTTCCAGCAGAGCCCCAGTGCCTTTCCTTGGCCTCGGCACGGCAGCGAAGCGCGGTGAGCGCAGCCAGGGCGGGGTCTGCAGAGCCCAGCAGCTGCAGCCACCCCAGGGCTCCGGCTGTCACCACGTCCTGCCCAGAGGGAGAACCTGCCATCGGTTCTCCTGCCTCTCCACAGGAGGAGAAGGAACTTGCTTCCCTCGCCATACCAAGCAGATCAGCCTGACTAGGTAGGGACAGATCCTTGATGTTCTGCGCCTTACAGCCTTACAGCTTAAATCTACCCTCTCCATCCCCTGTTTTTTGAGATGAACCTGTAAACGTGAGGAGAACTCAGTGATCTGAGGTACTTCACATACTCAAGTATCAGTCTTTCCTTTTGAAAGCATCAGTACAGAAAAACAGTCCCCCCCTCCCCGCGTGTGTTTCTCTTACCCAGATTGACAGTAGCTACCTTTGCACCACATCACTGATTTCTTGGACACATGACAATAAGTTATTAAGGACGGGGTTTGCCCCAGGGACGCCAGCAGCCGTCGAGGACACCTGCAGCTCCTGCAGGCTGAGTTCCAGTTTGCTCACGGCTTCCCGGAAGGCAAATTTGTTGCGCGTGTGCGGGATGCAGTCCACGTAGCCTGAGCAGTAATCCAGCAGCTGGTGCCCCGTGTCCACCAGCTGGCTGTTGGGTGTGGGCTCGGCGATGGCGCTCGAGAGCAGATCCGCGCACTCCAGCAGCGCCTCCTTGCTGATCTTGTCCGCGGAGATTTTCTCCGCCGCCTGCTTGGTCTTTCTCAGCGCGACCTTGGCGCCGGCCGTGCCGTTGGCCATTTTCACCGGGGAGGTGGAAGACGATGACAGAGGCACTTGAGGCGGAGGCATCGCGGGCCTCCCAGATTTTCCACCGACAGGTGCTGCTGCTGCTGCCGCCTTCTTACTCCCTTCGCTCGGTTCCAGTCCGTGCTGCGCTCCCGCCGCGCCGCTCGGCTCTTCCGCTGCGTCCGAGCAGGCGGCCGGCTGCTGGAGGAGCCGCATCACTGGTGGTGGAGGTGGAGCACACTTTGGTTTTACCCGTCTGGGCCGGTCCCTGTCGCTGGAAGAAGTGACCTGATGCTCAGATAAGAGCTTAAATTTATTACCCTGAGAGTCTGTGCCAATGAGCTGCACGTCTGCTGGAGTGTGTTTTAGAGTGGGTGAGATTAGGACTGGCACTTTGTGATTATGAGTGGTTGGAAGTATTGCTGCAGCCTTTACCGGAGATGACCACCCCGGCTTCTCGCCATCCTCAAGAGCCCCTTGTCGTGGGCCACTGTTTTTTTCTTTGCCCTTAGGAGCTGCCACTAGCCCGGGACCCTCCTTCTCTTCCGCTGCGGAGGGAGTTCGGAAAGGGAGTGCTGTGGCACCCCTCGGCAAGAGTTTTGCCTTTGGTCTCTCTCTGGTCAAAGCGGGGCCTTCTTCGAACCTTTTGGGAATCAGGTCACTGGCCCTCCCCGTGCTCTCATCGGGCTGAGAGGAGGTGGACACGGTCCGTTCCAGCTGAATTTTTGACCTCTGGGAATTTCTGGGAAGGGTCATTGCCATCCTATCCTGCTCTGGAAGCCCTGAGGACATGGAAGATGTAGAGTTTGACCTTGGAAAAGGCTTTGAAGCTTCTTCATTGCCAGTGGGTTTTCCTGCTCGTAAACCCAGCGTCTTTTTAATCAAGCGTGGCGTAAAGAAGCCCGTGATGCCCGACCACCCTCCACCAGTGCTCACACCCCCGGCACCGCTGGGCCCAGTGCCATCCTCGCTGTAGAAGGTCCTCTGCACAAAGCCCCCTCCGTAGCACTTGGGGGGTGCCAGGCTGGTGTCCTGCTGCGCGGGAGCAAAGGAGAACCCGTCCACGTGCTGCAAGGAGGCAACAGAGGCAAAGTTACCCGTCAGCTCGTATTTCTTGTGGGGCTGGTTCTCCATCTCCCGGAAGGAACTGCTGCGCTTGGGAGGCGTGGGAGCATTCCTCTTCTTCATGAAGGAGCTGAAGAAGCCCCCTTTCCTGTCCCTGGTGAACGTGGTCTCTTTGGCATCCTCCAGGAGGCTGCTGGGGGACTTGTCCCTCTGCTTGCGAGGCAGCGCGGGGGACCCGCCTGTCGGCTGTGTGCTTCTGAGGAAACCTGGGCAGAAAAAACAGGTGTCAATGTGCACAATCTATTTCCATTTCCACCCCCCTGCCCTGCACTGGGCTTCGTGGGCCTGGTGTGTTTACCTGGCCTGGTGCTGCAGAGACGGAGTGAGAGAAGAAGCGAGCACTTGTATTTTATTATTTTTTCTTTACTTTTTTCCATTTCTGCATGTGACTTGTCTGTTTTCTATACTGAGGAGGCCACTTTGGAGAGAGATCAGAAAAGAGTTGCTCTTTTCTTTCAGTTTATTACTCCCTTCCTGTAATTTTTTGCTCCTTTCCAAATACCTTAAGTATAAGAGAAAATCTCTTGCTGCGTTAACTGTAGTTTTGAAGCCGTCATTTAAAAAAGAGCAGCAAAACCGAATTTGAAAGAAGAAATACAATGGGATTTACTACAAGAACACTGAAAAAGCTACAGTGCTTTCTATTTGCTAGTAAATAACTGGGCCAACAGCACTCATGACACAACAGCACAAAGCTGCTGCCATGTTGCTCTTTGTTTCTCTGGGAATTTACACCCGGAACACGCGGCCTCGCTGCCACCGCCCCAGTGCCCGTACCTGGTGCTGAGCTGGAGGCCGAGTGCTCCACAGTGTCCTGTGTTCCTTCAATGTTCTCCTTGTTCTCTGCCTGTTTCTTCAGGGTCCTCGTCTTGGAGGGAAGCATGGGTAAGCGGGGCAAGTAAGGAACTATGGATGAGGACGAGGCTGTTCTTCCAAGCTCCTCTGCTACCTCTGCAAGGAAAAAGGGAACAGTCGGAACAGAGACCAGCAAAGGAAGAGGAAAAAAAACCCTGGGTCTTTACTACGAACACAGACTGGCAGGAAGAGATCCGTGACTGAGAAATACAAAATTTACGGATTTAGTCTTTGTTCAAGTCTAGAGGTATTCAGGGTCAGATGTTTTTCATAATGATTTCAAACTCATTTACATCTTTATAAATTCAGCCCAAAAAAAAAGCAGTGGTAGGATGATCTGTACAGGGAGGGTCTACTAAGGGCTGCTCAAGAGCTAAAGGCAGCACTGGATGCATTTGCCTGTTTTTAATCAAGGTGCCTCCTACTGATGCAGCCCCAAAGTTGTATCCTCTCTGGATCTGGATCTCAGCTGCTGTGCTGGAGGCAAAGCACTGCATGCCCCTATTAGAAATGAAGACTGCACATCAACAATAGGTCAACAAAAGGAAAAAGAAAACAAACACAGAAAAAGCCCCACAACCTCCTGGCCACGCCCAGCCTGGCATTTTTGTGGCCGCTGGATGTGCCTGTTATAGATCCTCACTGGTAAAATTCCATCTGGTGTGCTTCTTCTGTAGTAGGGAAGTTGATGGATCAGTTGCATATTTAATTTAAAAACTGAGCAGAATGCTCTGACATTTCTGCTTGTCTGCTGAATAGTATCACATTCCTCACCAGTATCTACCTCCTGATAGATTACATTTCAGACTTGAGCTGCACAGATTTGCTCCTAGAAGTAGCTAAGCAGAAAATCCAGAGATTAAAGCACACTTTTTTAAAAGTGGAGGCTGGTAGAATAATGTTTCATGACCTAGTTGCTGCAATCAGCAAGGGACTGTGATAAGCATACACCTTTCTCTCTCTCTATCACTCACTATTCCTCACTCTTCAGCCTGGAAAACATGAGCTTTCCTCTGACAGAGGAGACAATATTCTTTAAATCAGCTCTTTGGCATCTTAGTGCTGAAATGAAGTGACACTGCCCCCTGCACTGGAATGTGTCTGAAGTTTATTCAGTATTTGTGCAGCAACTAAGAGAGTGTATTTACCCCACTTACAGCTAAAAGAGTAAGAAAGGGATGGAGCTCCATCTCAACCCCACTGCCAGCAGATGAGCCTTAAGGGCCCATCCATGAGACACAGCACTCCAGGGATAACCTCCAGTGCTGTTTCAGGAACAGAACAACAGCAGCTCTCACCCTCTGAGATGCTCGAGTCGTGGAACATGGTTTCAAAAGCCTGGTGGGTCTCAGCAAAGGAAGGTCGGTCTGGTGGGTTCCACTTCCAGCCTGCAATGTCAGGAAGCAGAGTTAAGTCTGTACCTGAAACGGGGAGATTCATTTTTCTTCTGTCCAAGGAGACAGAAAGTAGTCAGAATCTGACCTACTGTTAAACAGGCTTTAGCATCATTCACAGGTACTGATTCATGGCAGCAGTCAGCCACCCTACTGTGCCCTAGCAAACAAATCTCGAGAAGAAGGAACCAATTCTAAAAATCCCAGCTCTCTGTCAACTCTACAGTAGTTTTTCTGATCTCCCTATCCCTCTTTCTGATTTTTTTGGGCAAAGGACAATTCCCCATTTGCTACCCTGGCTGCTTGGACTGAACACATCTAGCCCAGTCACAGATAACTGAACCTGTAAAGCTCCACGCAACATCCTGCTTACAGGCTCTTAATACTGAAATTCAGGCAGACCCTTCCAAAAGAAGGATGTGTGCACCCTGTGGGGGAAAGAGGAAGAGAGTGCCTTGATCCTAGATGGAGCTTGAACAGTTACAGAAGAGTACCATGATGGAAAGTGTAATTTTTGTAGTTAATCTGCACTAGAGGAATGTATTCTGGAAGCACTGTGTGCTGGTATCACCACAGGGTCTGGAAAGTGACTGGCATTCTGCTTGTTTTGCATTAGGATCACATGAATTCCCAGCTTTTGGGCTTTCGTCAGCTTCCCGAAGGTTTTTTAAGCAGTAATATCCCTCATCATTCCCCACCTTCTTTGCTTCATAAGCGAAGCCCACCCTGACTTTGACATGCTGGGGATCAGATATTGCTGGAGACTGACAGGCTCTTAACTACAGATTCCTCCCACCTTCCCCAAAGGCTTTGTCCCCAAAACTGGAAGAAGATACTCACATGCCCTCATCAGTTCATACACCTTGGGAGGGCACCCCTCTGGCTGCTCCATCCGATAGCCCTTTTCCAGCAGATCATACACCTGAGAGAGGTCAATGCCTGGGTACGGTGACATCCCATAGGTAGCAATTTCCCATAACAGCACCCCAAAGGCTGCAAAAGGAGGAAAACAAAATTCCTGGTCATAAGTCTGCCCTTGTGTTGTTCATTACTCTGTGGCCTTCACTGCAGCTTGAGGCAGCACTGTGTCCTTGCAGCTATTTCTGGCCAGTCTAGGTGGAGACATCACATGCTAAAAATGCTATTGATTCATGAAGTTGTGACCTGGCATGTGACCGTCTTCACAGAGGTTTCTGCCCAGGCCAGAAAGCAAGTTATTGTCTGGGCTGGCGGAAAAAACCCAAGATGAACAAGAAAAGAACACTGAAGGTGAGTTTTCTTACCCCACACGTCTGATTTGATGGAAAAGGTGTTGTAGGCCAGGCTCTCGGGAGCCGTCCATTTGATTGGGAACTTGGCCCCAGCGTGGGCTGTGTAGGTATCACCCGTCATGAGTCGGCTTAAGCCGAAGTCAGCCACCTTCACCACGTGGTTTTCTCCAACTAAGCAGTTCCGTGCTGCCAGGTCCCTGCACGAAGGAAGAAAGGACACCACTGCAGCAGGAGCAGGGCTTCTGAATGCAGCTTTGGGGCCCCTCTCTCCTGGATGGGGAGGCGCTCTCTGTATCCAGCAGCTGAAGGCAGGGTGAGCTTTGCCCTGAACAGCATCACAAACTGAGTGGACTTACTCTTAAGAGCAATGAGGTAAATCAGGATTAGGATTAATTCTTTAAATTCTATTAAGTTTTCAGTTACAGTGCCAAGTTTATGTTTCCTGAGGATAGGATGGGATCAGCAGCTCATCACACACTGGTAACAGGTTTATGGCACGGCTTTACCCGGATTTAAACAGGACTTTGGGTGGACACTGTCTGCACACAGCGGGTACAGGTCAACACCAGCTGTTGCCAGGCAGTTGGGCACAAGATTGCTATGAAAGTCTGGGGGAGAAGGTGTTGGAGTGAGAAATCCCCAAGACTCTGGCCCAGGGGAGAATCTGGGCACAGGGATTGAATTAGAACCTATGGACAAGCTGAGATACATGAAGTCATACCAAACAGAAGTAGAAAAATAGAATTTTAGCTTATGGCAGAAATATATGCTAAGTGCCTTAGGTTTTAAGAAGCTGCAGAAAAGAGACCTTAAACACAATTCTTACTGCAGCAGCCTTGCTTCTCACAGAATTTCTCTACTTTAGACAAAACATAGATGGAACTGTACTGTTCCCATTTTTTAGATAGAGTGTTCACATAAACAGAAAATATTGATAAAAGCAAAATACGCAAATTTGAGTAATTCCTATGTAAGACTTATGTAAAAATGACGATTGTTAGAATTAGAACAGGATAGGTTGAAAAAGAAAGGCTAGAGTCGTGTACCTCTTCTATTGGATAATTAACAAATATAGTGGGGGTCCCAGTGAGTTTGGGATCCTCCATCTCGAACTGCTACAACTGGAACAGCTTGCTGTTTGCTGTATCTGCCGCTGCTGCTGCTGCTTGGAGTTCGTGTTTATCCCCCGAACTCAGCCTTCAGAAAACGATGGAACTACAATAAACAACCTCAGCAGAACAGCGGCTCTCTCTGCTCTTTGGCTCCGGCCGGTTTTGGGGGGCCCCCGTCGAAGGTCAGCACAGAAGGTATTGCAAGACAGTACTGAAGCCAACACAGCCAGTGGACAAGCCAGCGTGCATCCTAACTGTGGAGGAAACGCCCCCAAAAGCTGGAATTCCTGGCCCACCATGCTGGTGGCCCGTTCATCATTGCAATCTGAAACCGAACCAGCTCCGCGTGACTTCACCCACCTGTGAATGAAGTTCTTCTTCTCCAGGTACTCCATGGCAGAGGAGATCTGCGTGGCCATGTAGAGCAGCACGACGGCGCTGACCTCCTCGCGGTTGCACTCCCGCAGGTAGTCCAGCAGGTTCCCGTAGGGCATGTACTCCGTCACGATGTAGAACGGGGGCTCCAGGGTGCACACACCTGCCAGGGAGGAGCAGGCAGCGTGTGAATAAAGCTTCCCTTTCTCACCTCCATTCCTGACCTAACAGCCATTTATTGCATTTTGTACCCATGAGTGTTTCCCTGGGAAAGTGAAGACTTCCGTGTACAAGACCCAGGTCAGTGCAGCCCAACCTAAAATTCTGGGTTTCTGTCTGTTTTCCCGTCCATCCACTTTATGGCTAGAGAGAAACATGTCTATGGAAGCACTGCTATTCCCATATAATATCCATGAAGCAGTAGTTCTGTTCTTTGAAAGGTTACAGAATGAAAAGGGAGAATTTTGAAGGCACAGTTTGCTTTTCTTCCCCTCCCTGCCTTCATAAAGCTGGAGTGGCCAACTGGAAGCAGGTACCTGTCAGCTGGCAAGATTTCCAGCCTGAAATGTCACTCCAGAGCAATGTGAAGCACTCCCATGTGCTGGGTAAGGAACCAGCACGGTGGGACCTGCTCCTGGAGCAGCATTCTCACACATTCCTGGGATGACTGCTTGCTACAGTCACTGTGCAAAGCATGTAAAGGCGGAGGAGGAGGATACAGGATACTCTTGTCACAGCTCTGGGATCCCCCCTGCAGCTCTGCTGAGGACCTTACACACAGGCAGGAGTAAAGCACGACTGCACTGTGCATCAGAAAGAGCAAAACTGCAGCTCTCTGATGACAAATCTCTAAGTCTCTGCTCCTGGAACCAGACAGGGCTGGCACACACTTCATCTGTGCCCTTTTTTAAAAACGGATACAGAACAGTTGCCATTAGTAAAAGCCTTCACATTCTTCACATTTCTCCTCTCATCCTAGGCTTGGCTTGACAGCCCTGCTGCTGAAAGCACCAGAAATCCAGAGGCAATTCAACTCTAGTAAAGGTTTAGGGTGTCTCCTTAAGAATCCTTGTGCATGTAGATTTAACAGCTATGCAAACTATTTAATAATGATCATCATATCATGCATCTGCCAGTGAGACAACAGGGCAGAGCCAAGATGTAAAGGCTGTGGATTTCTTCCAGTCCTGAGCTGTTTGATCTCACGTACTTATTTGGTGATACACAGAGTCCCTCACAGCAGCAGCAATCCAGTGTCTTCTGCTTAATTGTGGACTAATTTGTTCTCTTCAATGCAGCCTTTTCTGTAAATGTCTCTGATCTGAGAAGTATGGAGAATGGTATTTGTTGTGCTTCCAATGGAATTTTTTCCTTTCACTTTGAATTCCCTTACAATTTTGTTCTGTTCTCTCAGAAAAATAAGTCACGGAAAATGATTTTGTAAATCTGATTTAACACAGCAGAGAAGGGATCTGAACCTGATAATTGAACCCTGGAGCGTGTCTAAGGCCAAGGACACAAACCAGCAGGAGGATGATACTGCAAACTTTTATGTAACAGTTGTGCCTCAACAGCAAAGTTGTCTACTAATGTAAGTGACTGTATTTGATGTTTTATTTAAAATTAGTGTCTCCTAGCTCCAATATTACATAAAGCTGTCAAAAATACCACCCCATAACCTGACCTGATTCATAAAGTTATATAAATACAGAAAAGCTGTCACTGCATTTAAACCAGGCAAGTTTCTGCCAAAATGAAGATGAAGTAAGAACAGAAAGAGCAAGGCATTTCACTGACCCAACAACTGCACTAGATTGGGGTGCTTGATCTCCTTCATCACAGCTGCTTCTTTCAAGAACTCTTCCACCTCCATGGTATCTTCCTAGATAGAGAGGCAAAAGAAGAGAGCATTTACCTTCATGACCAAGGCCTGGCTAACACCACACATCCAGGTTGAATACAAACGATGGCATCTTTGTCTCCATTCTGCCATTTTGGCTTTTGCCAAAGCAAACGGTAACAGCCCTGAACAGCTGCCTGGCTGTCCTGCAGGGACCCGTCTGCAGTCCCCTGGCAGTGCCAGGCTGCCTCCTTTGGCAGCTGCTGTGGCTGCTGAGAGGAAGACTCTCAGGATTGCTGATTTAGTTCCCCTGTATAGCTATAAAAATTAAGTTACTCAGGGGGCACTTAGAATTGCCGTTGTTAATGTTGAAACAAACACAAGGTTTTGAAAAGAAAGAGAACTGGAGAAGCTGAATTTTTCCAGGAGTGGAGGACAGCTTATAGAAGGTATTTTCTACACCTTTGATTTCTTAAAGCCTCCACAGCTCCTCTGGAGGAAGGGAAGTTGGGTTTGTAACCATTTCTACTGGTCTGACTTGGACATGCAGCTCCTGCTGGGCCACAGTTTCAATTTGTTTCTAAGCCACGTGCACTGGTGTAGGCTTGACAGGGTCACTTTGATCTGCAAGGCTACTCCCAAGCATGGGTTTTGCGCAGATCAGCACACTCCATTTTCTGACGTTCCCATCATTGGGTGCAGCTGAGAACATTACAATTTCCCTACTCGTGTCATAAATGGTGACCACATGAACAGCGCCTGCAACCTGAAACTCACCTTTAAGGTTTTCACAGCCACTGTGAGATTGTATTTCTTCCAGACGCCCACGTAGACCTCTCCGTACTGCCCTCCCCCGAGCTTGTGCTTCATGGTGATGTCGGTGCGCTCCATCTCCCACTTGTCGTGGATGGGGGACACTCCGTACACCGTGGGCTTATTGCACTTGGGGGCTGGGTAGTGCAGAGTTGTCACCAGGCCGTCGGCCACCGTCGAGTGGTGGTGCACGAGCTCTGCCAGCGTGCTGAAACGGCTTTCTGCTGTCACGTAGACCTGCTCAGCAACAAACAGCAACCTGCTTAAATGAAGGCAGCTGGAAGTTTGCAGTAACATTGGAAAACAGGTGCAGTACAAGCATTTTAATGTTTTTTTTTTTTTTTAAATCAAAAGACAGGGATTTTAGAATATCTGTTCTCTTCTTGTTGGGCAAATAACTATTAATCTCTGGGGTTTTCACCTGCAGAAGGCAACTACATATAAGCCATCACTTAAGAGCTGTGCTGTCTCCTGCCTGGTGCTTTATAGGACTAGAAACTGGAATTCTTAGTCAAGCACAAGGCCTGTTTCTGCATCTCTCAACACAACGTACCACTACTTGATCCTGGTTAAAAATGCCAGCTTACCAAAGCTCTGCTGCTTCTAAGGGGATCAGTGGAAGGCTATCCCCACCTCCAACCACAGCTGCCTTGCTACCCAGCTACTTTCAGCCTGGACAAGAACTGTCTGCACTTCTTCCAAAGTGCTGTTTGGGGAGCTACCACCAAACCCTCGGCACACGCATTCTTTTAGATTAACACTGGACCTTTCTTGTCACACGCCCTCCTCCCTTAACAGTCTGCAACTGGAGATTCTGCACCGCCTCTTAATGAGCCTCTTGGTCTGGCTGTGGGGACAGCCTCGCCCCGCAGCCCTGCCCAGAGCTCCTGACCTTGCCATCGGAGGTGGTGTTGATCCTGTAGTGGTACACGCGTCCCTCGTAGCGGAGCGAGATGGACAGCTGCCCCGGGCTGCTCTCGCTCTCCCGCACCAGGAAGCTGCCGTTGATGAGGCTGCTCAGCAGGTACTCGGCGGCGCTGCGGGACACCGGCCCGTGGTACCACGAGTGCTTCTCCAGGCTGTTCACTGGAGTGATGTAGTTGCTTGGTACCCAGCCCTGCCCGTTCTTCGAACGTACCTCGCTCCATTCGCCATTCTGGTTGTAACCCAGGACTCGCAACTTCTCACCTGTGACCGGAAAGAAAAAACCCAAATAAGCACGGCGCAAGCTCTTGGTGCACTCAGAAGTCTCACTGAGGGAGAAACTCGGCATCAGCTGAGCCTGAGTTTGTAGCTTAACATTAAAATCATCTTATAATTAAACTGCTACGTATGAAGTATTTATGAAGCAAAGGCTCAGACAGAATACCCAGGATACTGCTCACTGATTTAGTGCAGTGAGAGTGATGAACTCAAAAAGCTTCTTGTACTCCTGCTTATTAGACTTGGAAGACTTTATTTTCTTGGATGGACAAGGTTTGTTTCCTTGAAGCCTTAAACGGCATGTGATTTAACAGTTCTGACATATGTACTGGCCAGAATCAGAAAGAGTCTGTGCAATGCTTAATTCTTGGTTCTGCCCCCGGCTGAAGTAGCCGAGTTCTGTTACCATCTCTGGTGTGCCCACTTCCCTCTGCCCTTCCTGCAGCAGCTGTCTCCCGGGCGGCGCGGTGGGAGCCCGGCCCAGGAGCGGGCTGGGCTGTGCCTGTCCCAGCAGGACTGCCCGACAGGTGTCCCTCCAGCACCACGAGGGACGGACCTCGTGCTTCCCACCACCACCGCCACCGGGAATCGACTTCTCTACGGGCACTGCTCCCACTCCCATCCAGGGAAGGGTTCCCCTTCCCGGTTTCTGCTGCCGAGCTTCCAAGCCCGCAGCTGCACCGCGCTCCCAGCCTTACCTTTGGTGATGCTGAGTGTGTTGTCACCACTTGCTACAAAATCGTAAAGTGCAACAAAGAGATTGGGATCGCTCTCAGTGGCTCCAAGCAGGTTCTCCTTGGAGCTCCATCTGATGGCTTCGTTCAGTGCCTGGGGCTCAACTTCGCAACCGTAGGGGCGGTGCAGGGCCTCTGAGGAAAGCACAGGAGAGGCAATCACTTTGTGTACAACTGTAAATTATAGAAGCACGGAATATCCTGAGTCAGAAGGGACCCACAAGGATCATCGAGTCCAACTCCTGGAGAAGGTGATTAACTGCCTATAAGCCAAGTAGCAAGCTATGTATATAAAATTTCTATTTAATATTTATTATATTATATACATTTTTATTTATCTGCACCTCTATTTGAAATTATTTATGTATTCATAGATAAAAAATAGGTGCACAATTAAAAACACTTTTTTTAATCACATGAAGTAGTGAAGGAAACCCTTCCATCACAAAAAGTTATTGTTTTGTCCTTATTGCTTCTGTGGTGGACATAGCCTGGATCTGAAACCAACACTACAAACACAGGTAAGACTGAATTACGACACAGATGAGATGTGTAAGCTGGGATAGTGACTTGTTTAGCATTAACAGGAATGACAATGATTTGTAACACATTTCCAGGCTGTGTAAACAGAGGTGAAAAACTGGCAGGGACAGAAGGTAGTACAGGTGATGCTGGGTGTTTAGCAGCAGCACTTCTGTTTTGCTGTTCCAACAGACAACTGATGCAAACTTGTCACTACAAGGGAGTGGGGGGAGGAATCACACGTGGTTTATAAACAAAAGAAAAAACTCCCCACAGTTCTTGTGATGATTAAAACCAATCTAAATCCATAGGGTTTTAGGAAAAACTGTAGTAAGAAGCGAAGCTGTCTGACACTTCATGTTAATGCTATGTCAAGGCCATCACTGGCTCTCTAACTCACAGAGAAGTTTTCCAGGAACATGTAGAGTAAATTTCAATATTAAGACAAGAAAAAAAGTGATGGTGTGGTTTCATACATGGGGGCTGCTCAAGGGAGCAAAAACACATGAAGGTGTAAAGTTACATGCTTTTTCTCTGATGGCACAGATCTACATCCCTGTCCCAGTACCTACTTCTGAATTCTCTTGTTGAACTTCCTTAGGGAAATGTACACTGTAAAGAGATTTCATTAAATGCACTAAACATAAAAAGTTCTCTCTAAAAAAATCTGAGGCTTTCTTTGCTTTCCAGTCATTGGTTTGGCCCATTTCTCAGGGGCTCAGAAGTCAGGCTTGGGATTTTTTTAAGCAGACACTGCCAGAGAATGTGTGTGGCTACACCTCCCCTCTTCCCCACAAGCCCCTGAGATTTACACTCATGAGCAAGAGCTGGTCGATAAGGCACCTGAAAAAGGAACAAGGAGCTCAAATGCAACACAGGACAGGAAAACTGGGAAGTCAGCGAGACACAAAATAGGAAGAAGCCTGTGCCAAGTAACAGGCACAGTAATATGCCAAATCTGTATCAGAGGACGGAGCTCAAGCCTGGAAAACGAGGACTAAGGGGGGTTTCCAGCCTATAACATAATTTTTTAACTGTATTGTAGGTATATGAGAAAGTAAGTGGTTGAGGTTTGTTCTGTTTCCATTTTAAACATGTAGCTAAGTGGCTGTTGACTGCATTTCTGGTAATCATTCAGAGTTCTACTGCTTGCATAACCTGTTCACCTTGCAATTACTTAATAACCTAAAAGTAGCCTTCTGCCACGGTTCTCCTAGCACAAAAAGAAGAGACTACAGTCTAAGCCACCAAAATGTCAGTTCCTTGATTGCACTGCCTGCAGATGCAATATTTACATACACTTCTTATTCCTAACTCTCGACTGCATTAGTTTTACAAGATGTTAATGCATCAGACTGGATGCTATGATGGAAAACAAGAAATCCCAATGCTCAGCCACCTACATTACAGCATGGCTGCCAACATCCCACTGTATTTTCTTAGGGCTGGATGTGTGCATACGTATGTCCAGTTGTTAAGCTCCAGGAAAGAACACCAGTTCCTAAATCCTAAACTCTCTTTACGGAGTGAAAATACGTATTTAATTAAATAATACATTCTTTATGCTCCTACAGTGACTTGTGTTATGAGAGTTTCAATGCCTTAAGCAAAGTCAAATGCGCTGTACGAGAACCCTGACTTACACATCTCTGCTAGAGAGCAAACACAAAGCTAGGAATTTCCAAAAAAATACCCAGCCTTTCAGCTCCAAAATACCTTAATGGTGTTCATTACCTTCTTACTTTCAATTATGTACCTGCCAACCAGTGAAAGGCTTTAAACAAAACTATAACATTTATTCTAAATCAAAGCATCCTTTAGGTTTCTTTCTCCAGCACCCAAGCCCTGCTCCACAGACAGCACAAGGTTAAGTGTTTGTCCATGCAGCCATGGACAGCCTGAAGCAGCCCAGTGCCAGCCCAGCTCCAGAGCTGCTGCAGCAAGCCCTGTGCCCAGCTGAGCCTGCTGCAGGCAAGGCAAAGCCAGCAGAAGTGCCACCTGCTCAGCACCAAGGGTTCTGCCCACATGGAAACGTGTGGGGCTGTGCTGGACTGGCGGCAGGGAGTCAAAGCAGATGTGGGACTCCTACCACTTTCTTGGGAATGCCTGGGCGGCTGGCACATGTTCTTAACACCCACCTGATGTACAAATAAGCCAGCAGAAGTTAATGTTTGATGAGAAGCTTCAATCACTTAGCTACAGTGCTTACCTAAAAATCACATTACGTAAAAATCAAATGCTTTTAAGAGTTCATGTCTCACTAACTTCCTTCACTTTCATGTTAGAGTGACGTGAATGCTTAAATAACTGTAAAGGTTACCCAGCACCTCAAGGGGTTTTACCAGGATATAAAAGTATTTCTCGCAGGTTATAATTCCGTAACAGCCCACTCTGTTCCTATGGTGTGGGACCTACACCATCCATCACGTAAGTGAAACACGATCATCACAGAGATAACCAAAGCATCTCAGCAGTGATGCCCCTCCAGCTGAACAGTTTGCGAGCTCTGTCCGCACCAAAAGCCAGGAAATGAGCTGGGAAATTCTGGTTTATATCAGCTCCTTTTCAAGGCCAACCATAAATCTTGTATTATCACTTTCATTTCCTATGCCATGGAAAACTTACATCATCACTCGGAGAACAAGTAATACACAGTCACACAAGGAGGTTACGCTTCATCCATCTCCTTCCTTTCCTTTATTCCCACAACACAATTTGCTTCTCTCCGGATATGAACGCTTTCCTATCCAGCCAACACGTAAGGGGTGTTCTGTTCCCCACCCTTGCCAACACTCCAATTACCAATCTCTTTGGTCTCAGAGCAGGAGGCAGAAAACGCTAAATTTTAAATTTTAGAGTCACATTAAGTGCTGAAGTGGTCTCTGTTTATGAAATACTGTGTAACTGCTCGTAGAAAAGAAGCATTTCAATAATCGTAAAATCCCAATAAAAGCTGGCAATCTCATATCTGTCTGTGTCTGGTCTCCTACTACAAGACAAAGACAGACTTGAAAGGACCCCATCCTCCTTGAAGCACCTGGAGAAGCCCAGGAAAGGGACAGGACAGGATTGCACCCCCGAGCATCCTACCTGTGAGGCGCGTGCCGGGCTCGGCGGCGCCCTCGCCGAGGCAGCAGAGCAGTTTGCCCTCCTTGCCATAGCTGCTGGACTGGAAGAGGACTGTCCCCACGCTCATGCTGTGCTTCCAGCGGGCAGAGAGGCTGCTCGGCACCGCAAGTCCCGCGCTGAGCACAGAGGCTCCGCACGCGGCGATCGCTGCTCGCCAGGCCGGGGCCCAGGGGAAAGGAAGCGCTGCCGGGCGGGCAAAGCAGAGACTGGGAAAATCCAGCCCTGGGTTAACGTGGTTATTAACTGCATGGGAGGGTGGAGCTTCCCAGGGACTGCTGAGCACACAGAGGATGTGGGGACCGGACTGCAAGTCGAAACAACTTTGAGATGAGCTACAGAGACGGAGTTTTGTTCCACTAAGAGTTAGGTAACAAAGTGTTTGGGAAGAAAGCAAACAGTTTCCTTGGAGAAATTCCTTTGCACAAATTACAAAACAGATCACCCATTAAGGGGACCGCCCAGATTGATTCACTTTTCCACTCCGCATACCACTGCTGGAGCACTACTTACGTGAATCAACAGGAAAGGATGTTAGTGAAAACACACATCTCAGAGAGGTACAAACACGGAGCACGTGAGCGCTCTTGGACGTGCCAGGAATTCAGAAAGACACAGAAAGCGAGACCAGCACAGTGCACCCAGTCTGAGCTGAGTATCTGCTGATTTAGTAACACTCCGGACAGCTTTCCACAAGGGCCCCATCAAATTACCTCTCAAAACCCCCAGACTTGTTTGATGAATTCTTTAAAAGCCCTGGTTTTCTAGCAGAGCTGCCTTGTAGCAGGACAGGCTCCTCCTGCCAGGTGGCCATGGAAGGGTTAACAAAGCAGCACTCACCCTGGCAGTCTCACACTGGGAGGGTGGTGGGCCTGCAGAGGGGTATAAAAGGGAGCGGGGAAAGGGAAGTTGGTGGTTTGGGCCTTTGTAGGGTGAGAGAAGCTGCTGGTGCCCAGTGAGGCAAGAAAGCAGCACTTCCATAATCTGTGAACTTCACCGTTCTGTGAGAGGGGCAGCTGCACCGTGTGGTGATGACTCAAGCCAGACTAAAGGTAAGCAACCTGGCTTATTCCAAATGCTTGTGCTTTGCAAGGCTGTGGGTGTAGAAAAAGAGCATACAGAACTGTGGATGTGCTGTGATGATGAGGAGTTGCCTTTCCCATACGGCTTCTGACAAGAGTTACTTCCCCTGCAACCAACACCTAACACGTGTGGAAAATTAACTAGGCAAAGAATTAACTTAGGACACCTCAACACTGTTGTTCTTGAAGTTCTGCCAAGGGGGTGACCTCTTTTCTTCCTCTTCCAAAACCAAGCTCAGTGAATCCTGCAGTATACTACCCAGGGGTCAGAGGTTGAGATACCTTTACTTGAGAGCTCCCGGGCTTTCTCTCTTTTCCTCTTTCTTTTACTTCTTGCAGTTTAATGTTTTCTCAGCTTGCATTTGCTCCAAGTACTCTGAATTACACTGGCATCTGTACTAAGCTTAGCATATCTGTTAATACACAAAGAATAATTAGAATTTGTGGAGAAAGACAGCACAGCTTCAGAAAGACATGGATGAGCTCTGTGACAATCACCTTTACCTAAAATGGTACCAGGAAAGGGCGAGCCATGTATGGATTTGTGGCTAGATCAGTCTCAGCTGTGATGGTCACTAACCTTAGCTAAAGTAACACATTTACTTCTTAGTTAAAATACAACGGATGAGTAATTGGTATTTGGAACAAAGAAGGATTAGTAGGAAGTTAAGTTGGATTAATAATGTGTCTTGCACATATCCGTCCTTACCCCATCAATTTCAGCCTCTGTCAGAAGAGTCTGTAGCCAAAGCCTAATGGCTGGCTGGTGTGTTAAGAGCTCCTGACAGGAATCATGTAGTTGCCAGCACTGGCACTATGGGTGAGAAACACTTTGGCTGTAAGTCTCCTGCAACAGAGTAATTCCGTGCCTGCGCCCTTTCCAGACACCCTCCTGAAGGTGCTCTCCAGTGGAAAGGACACGGAGTGCACAGCAGTTCATAAGGTCCTGTCAAATGCACCCAGGCAGGATAAAATCAAGCATCTTTCTGGCTTCTAGATGAGCATTACCTCTCTTAAAACTGATTTTCCTAGATAGTTATTTTACACTGCAGGCCATCACCTTGACATCTGTGTCCGCCACACCTGCATCCTGTTCCTGGCCCTTCACAGTAAGTGCAGCACATAAAATCTTAATTCTGGTACACTCAACTTCCTCGGTGGAAGAATCCACCTTTCAGGCACAGCAGTTCTTCCCAGATCTTTACCCTATTCCCTGTGGTGCCCTTCAAAGCTGTTTCCTGAGAGTGGTTACCCTTCCTGTACAACTGAAGTCATCCATTTAGAAGCATTTTTCTAGTTCTTCCAGCAGTGGGGAAAAGTTGAATAAAAGGAAATCTTGCTGACTATGCTACTTTGTAATGTATAGTTCAGGGAGCTTCTAAAAAACCTGCTATACTCTGAATTTCAATGTCTCTTAATGTCTTAATCAAAGAAAAGAATGTGCTAATGCAAATACAGCCCTGAAATGGATTTGGTGTTGTTGGCCATAGGCCAAAGTGACTGGTTTGTCAGTGGAAGGGAGAGAGACAAAGAAAGGTTTACAGGGTAACTACTGGTTATTGCATACAGTCTCAATCTGATATATTGGTGTTTTACTACAAAACCCACAGGGTGTGGACTTGAGTGTATTTTTTCACACAGGGACAACTCAAATACAACCAAGATCCCTGCATATGCCACATATCTCACTTTATTTTCACTCTTGAGTCTTAAAACTTAATATGCTGTCTTTATGATGCTTTTTTACAGACAGACTCATTTTATTTGCTTGCTTTTAAGACTAACAAAGAACAGGCATTGGTCATCAACTCATGGAAAGCAGACCATCAAGTACCTAATGAGTGCTGGGATAATTGGTATTTTCCACTGCACCTTCAAAACATACATTACACTGCTGGACCTTCAGATCTTTAACTGGCCTGTTAGTGGGAGGATTTCTGCCTTAATGAATACAAGGAAACAAAACTGATAACACAGCAGCAAGTGGGTTTCCTATTTTGCTGACACGATTGGAATGGTATCAAGTTCTACAGCAGCTTTGCTTCTGAAGCCAAGTCTCAGTGCTTCCTGCTAACCAAAAATACTCAAGACAAGCTACGCACTGAAAAGCAACCAGTGCTGAACAGGCCAAGTTTCTGCTGTCTAATAATGTGGTAGTATTGAAGCAGACCTATGAACTTCCTTTACCCTGTAGCAGACTGCAGCCTTTACCTAAATGGACCACCTAGTCTTTCTGCTGACATCCGTGTGGCCGTGAAAGGCACCAGTTTAAAGGGGTCAGACAGCTCACATATGGCTTTGGTGAAGTGCAGGCACTCACTGAATGCCATTCCTAGGTGTTCCTCTCCTGCGAGCAACCAGACTCTTAATAACGTGGTTTGCTAGAGCGGAGCACAGAGCCATAGTTAGTCCTTGGGCCTCCCACAGAGCGGGGCAAGGTTTAAGTATTGTAAACAAGCCACTGAGGAAAGCCAAGAAACACAGCTCCGAGCCAAGAACTTGGGATGGGCAAGGAGTAGGTTTCTATTTATGGTACCAGGCTGGGAGAGACAGAAAGGGAGGAGACTTCAGAGCCAGTGACAAAATTGCATCATGAACAGCTCACATCATATAAAAGGAAATATTTCAAGCCAAGCTGGCAGCACTGTCATGCCTCAATTACCAAAATATATCTGACATAGATAAAAGTGATCTTTGGTTTCAGAGTGAGAAATACATGGAGAAAGAGCTCTCCATACGTTTCATCTCTCGCAAACAGACTCATTTTGCAATATGATGAAGTGCAGATATGGTACAGGGGTTACAGTGGGGGTCTTTGCCTGGAAGAGGTGCTTCTTGGCTAGCTTGATATAAAAATCCAAGGGAAGACAAGGTTTGGGTGTTTGGTGTTACTGAATTCTAATTGGTAAAAGGAGAGAGACAAATTGATCTCAACTGATTTAGTTCCACCAATGTATGAAGAATTTGAGACATTGTCTGCCTACCTGAACATTACAAGGGGTTAGCTGTGCTGAGATTTTAGACAAACTGCTTGTCTTCTGTTTCCCTGGTACCAGTTACCCCCTCCCTTTGTTATTAATGCAATCAGAGGTGTCCCTCAGCCCACTTCTTTGCTCAGATGTCAGTGACACATTTCTCCCGTTATCAGCATAATGCAGTGCTTCTCTGTTTCTTCCTCAACTCATTTCTGGTGAAGCAGCTTTTTGTTGCAGAATCCAGTTGGAAATAAATGAAGCTTAAACTCCCAAGCCTTCGTCTAGAAAATCTTCATCATTCCTTGAAAGCAAGACGCATGAATCTCTTCATAGATCAAAGTGTAGACTGTGACTGAACCATCTACAGAAGCATTTGCTGTTTTAAGAGAGAATTTCCAAGTAGGTGAAGTACTGATCATGTTCAGTACCGTACTGTTAACCCAATAGTCTGGCTCCCATTACCTCTAAGATTTTCACAGAACTCTGTCAGGAAGGTGATTCTGGTAAGTGCAGCCAGCAAAATGATGCAGGGTTTTAGATACATTTAAAATACGCTTTAGGGTGAGGAACCCATCTCAGCACAAGCGAGCTGGACCTAACAGCTGTTAAAAGGCACAACAGATACATCTTGTCACAGGTACTGGCAATGGTCAGAAGCACAGGACCAGTCACAGTTCAAGTCTGACTTCCTTAAATGTGCCTCTGGGTGAGCAATCAAAACCCAACAGCACAATAGATAAGGAAAAAACCACTTTCCTGAAGAGAATTTTAATGTAATTAAAATTAAATACAAAAAGGTTCTTAGAACAAATGCTGTCTTATGTAACTCTCTTGCAAAATCCTGAATACTGTATCAAAGAGTCTGTTCCCTTAATTCCCAAGCATTTGCTCAGCTCCTATAGAGCCAGTCAGCCTCGCAAATGGAAGTGTCTAGAAACAGGCAGAGCCCAGCAGCTGTAAATGCTCTGTATCACATACCTCTTTCCATCGAGTACTGAAGCTCCAATCTCTCTTCCTTGAATGCTGCCTACAGTGGACAGCAACTACTCCCACAAAGTCAGCTTTAGGGAAAGGAGTGCTAGGAAGGGACACAGGGATTTCCAAGGTAGCTGGGAAACTGTAGATCAAAAGTCTGTTTGACATTCTTCCTCTGCCCCGACAAGTTCCAGTAAACCTCTCCAGTGTGAAGGCTGAGGAGGATTAGGTCACCCAGTGCTGCTCCAGGAAAGGTGGGATGGCCAAACACACCACAGCTTACAGCAAGGCGTTTAGCACTTTTTTTTAATCACTACTTCAGGAGAGAAGTTGCTTAATGGGGATTACACTTCAACAGAATTCCTGAGAAGTCGTTACTAATGGCCACATCAAAGCCAGATATTATCTACTCCTAAGCAAATCAAACGGGTACTTATTTACTCACTGGTAACACAAACATTTGAAGTGAGAGCTCTTCCGCAAAAAGACTGCTTGAGAAATCACGGTAAATCAAGGCTCAGCCGATCCCTGGAGAAGCCAGAAATACTCACGCTCACGAAGCCTAGCTGGAGAGAGGTTTATTTTGCAGATGTAAAGCGCAAACTGATCGGACCTTTGAGCTAACGTGGTACAAACGTCCAAGCTGCTTTCCCAGTGCCATAATTACATCTCACTGGAAGCCTTACAGCATTAGGTACTCTCCTTAGACTCAGCACCTGGATCAATGACTGCATTAAACTGTTTCTCAGCTGCCTTTTCGAAATCTATTTTTAGCCTTTTTAGTTAGAGGGAAAACTTGGAAGGAGAGGGTAGAGATTAACTCGCTGACTTGTAACCTCAGGAGAGAAAGAAAATGTCAATCTAACAGCCCAAATTTGAGTTGATGTCACATCTTGAGGCCCAAATATTTTTGCAAGCGCCTTGGACAGGCAGCACTGCTTACCTTGTGGAGGATATTCAGAGGGCAGAGCTCCCCAGGTGAGCTGATACAGCTTCAGTTTCCAGTACATGAGTTTAATTTTTTAATGGAATCCCAAAACGCTTGTTAGCACAGACGCGATTTCTCACTTCCATCCACCCACACCGAATATGCAGCAACTGCCAAGGCTACACAGCACTTCTGTTTTAAAAAAAAATCTCCAGCTAAAAATAAACCACAAAACCGTCAACCTCATTTGTCAGCAACCAATATGCTGTTCAAACCATCGTCCACAGCCGTTTTCTTCTCTTGAACAAAGAAGGGGGCTCCTTTTTAGAATATTTACTTCATTTGACTAAAACACCCTTGTGATCTTGCCTCCTTTGAAACACATTTGTCTTAGAAAATAAACAAGCGCTTCCTTTCCTCCAAGAAAAGCCGAGCTTTAGCGTGAATACTTGCCCAAGAATTGCATGCCGTGCCGGTAACCCCAGAAGCAGGGAGAGCTCCTCCTGCGGGAAGCCCCTGCATGCGGCCGCGCCCCGGCTCGGGCAGGCTGAGGCGGCTCGCTCCCTCCCAGCCCCGGGGGCCGGCTGCCTTGGGGGGTGAAGCCAGAGGAACGAGCCCGCGGCTCCAAGCTCAGCTCCGGCCGCGGAGCCGCTCCTGCTGGCCAGGGGCAGCCGCCTGTCAGCGGCTCCGGCGAGCAGACAAGGGGCTCCATTCAGCAGCGCCGGCCGGCAGCTGCTCGGGGACCAGGGGAACTCGAGCCCCAGCCTCTCCAGAGGGACAGCTTTCGGCCCGTGCCACCGCACTGGCTTTTCCAAATCTAACTGCAGCGTTCAGCCCTCGCGTGTCTCCATTCAGCATTAAGTCAAGAATGGACTCGCTGAAATAATGTCTCCGGAAAATCCTTTCTGGGTTATGGCAGAATTAATACAGCTTTGAAGGAAAAGAAGCTACTGTAAGACTGAGCGGGTTCAATACTCCTAAAAGTACTTAAAGCTACAAAAAGGTCACTGTTTGACTTGCTGATGTAGAAACAAAATCAGTTTTGTTACAAAGAAAGATAATGGCAAGCGTATGGACAAAACTGTGAATAAGTTAAGTGGAGCTGGATTGAAAGTGTTTATATAATTTACTAGGTTTGTAATGGATATTATTCGGTAGATATTTTAAGACAGAATAATAGAAGAAACAATATTTTTTTTTAATTACTTAAAGAGAGGTAAGACTAGCCGATGTATTAAACTCGATGGAATTTTATGCAGCTAAGACATAAACATGCATTTTAGCTGTCTGCTACTAAAGATGCTTTACGCCTACAGCAAAGTTGTGGATTATCTTTTAGGAAGTACAGTACTTTTTGATTGTTAACACCAAAACTATAGAATATTTGAAGGAAGTATGATAGGAAAAACAAGTCCTGCTCCTTGGATTTAGCAGAACACTTAAGAATGTCAAAAGCAAGTCAGCCAGCTGACAACTGGGATTCTTCAGGCACACAACCACCGTCCTGGGTCACTTACAGCCCACCATCCTGCCTGGGGAAAGGGTAATCATATTATTCCACAATACTCTCCAAGCCTCCAACATGTTGTAGCTTGAGGTGTTTCTGAGCCAGAGCTCGTGTTGTTGCAGTTAAACTTCCTGACAGGCCTTATTTTGTCCAGTTGCTGTCTGAAGTATTGTAAACTAACCTCAGACATAAACATAATCCTGCTGCCACGGCACCAAGAGCTCACAGCACCTCGTAGGAAGGACAAAGAACGGGCTCTGGCTGGTTCTGGACAGGACATCTCCTAGTTTCATTAGATGATCCTCAGTCTCTACAGGGCAAATCCCAAATGGTCAGTACCTGTAGGTGCTTTCTCTTCTACTTGTGATTTTTATAAGCCCTTATCTCATTCTACCTCAGCCACCTCTCCTCCAGGCTGAAGAGTTCCTCTCAGGTCTGATGTTGTGGCCTTTGGGCACCTTTAAACATTCCTCCTTTGGGTTCTTCCAGCTCTACCCCTCCAGACAACCAGATCAGAATTGCATGCAGGATTCAAACCATAGCTCTGTACAGTAGCAGAACTATGTATTTTTCTATTCCTAATGCTCTGCTTTTTGGACTATAATTCTGAATGTTGTCATGATGTCTCTTATTACAGCTCAGAGATTGATTCCTATTGTTACAGGGGGCAGCTCAGAACTTAACATCTCGCATGCAAAGGCAGAACCATTTTCCTCTGTGTCCCACTTCCTACATGTTCACACTGAATCCTGCACCGCTCCTTCAACCTGCAGGCAAGTTTACCACTTGCCATTTGCTTTCTTCTTCACATCACTTCTCATAGCTGCTTTTAGTTTACAAAAAAAACAGTTGAAGGGAAGTTGAAAAGCTGAGTAAACGACTTTATTCCTGTTTGAGAGTTGCTTCATTTCTAAACCCTATTCACTAAAAAAAAATTGAGGTCTTCTAACAAGTTATATACTACAACCAGTGATTAGTAGTGTATGATCTGCTTAAGTCAGCAGATATTGCTATCCTAAGGTGAGGAGCACTTGAAAAAGAGACAAAAATTACCTTGCAAAGGAAACTAGAAGACTGCTGAACTAGAAGACTGGTCAAAGAAAGTATCATTTGCTCTAGGGAGAAATAACCCAGGAGAAGGAAAACTTGACTGTGCCTGGATGCCAACAGAGCAAAAACATCCTGCAGATGATGTTTCTTCTACTGATTTGTTTTGAGAGCAGTAAAGAAAAGCAAACAAATTACAACAGTGTGGAAATGAGTGACTTAACTCCCCAGAAACATTGGGCCACATCTTTTGCCTAGGTTTATGGCTGGCATTTCAAAAATCAGAAACTGCATGGAAAATGCTTAGACTAACCTTCAATTTGGCTAGCAAGATCTGACTAGCAAGGACAGAATCTGGTCTACAGACAAACAAGCGTCATAAGGGAGGTAGCTACAATTTCAGATTTATCTAACAATTTGTCAAAAGACAAATCCCCAAAGGAGCTGAGATCTGTTGCCAATTTGCAATGCTAACCTGAATACCAATGGTTTGTTTTTCTATACCGCTGCCAACATCCCCTCCTTGTGCTGGGGAAATATGAAAGAGGAAAACAGTTGTTTGGATTTATCTAGGATCATGACGGGCTGTGAGACAATACTAACTAAATGAAATCCTATTTTATTGATTTGGCACCACAACACCTGCTATTCACCTGGAATAAGAAGAGGCAGACAGTGTAAGGTATGTTAAGAGTAAGGCTTTTCAAGACTGGATTATGAACTGTAATTTAACCACATGCAAAGATTAACAGTGATGGGGAAGGGACCAATGCTGCCTTAGCCCCCTCAAAATGCAGGTACTCCAAACCCAAACCCTAGACAAGTGTTCTTTTGGAGCAGTCAGTGATGAGGTTCAGTAGAATGCTACTCCCCTGATTTTAGCCAAATCTATTCCTCTTTTGTTCTGGTTTTCATCCGCTGCCTGGAGGTTTTTGAATAGAAATGCAAAATGACAAGGGAAGTATCTGCTGTGTGCTAAAACAGATCCAACAGCTAGAAAAAGCAAAAAGCATTATTTCATTTCTGTCACTTGCTTGCCACACAACTGCTTGACTAATTTTTCCTGTTCAGAGAATAAAACAACAACTCAGTGTTGACACACTCAGGGAACAGGACCCCACTGGTAGTTATTTAAGGAGCCTTCCTCCCACTCACTACCAGCATAGCTGTCTGAGACATCTCCCTGCTGCCAGCACGGGTGGCATGACTGGGATGCTCAGAGGATTGGTCAGGGTATTGTCAGCTGCTTTGAACCAGGGCCACTCAGCCTCTGCTACAGCTTCTGCCTTCGGGTGCCACCTCCCCCAGTGCTTAATTTAGTGTATTTACTATATATATTCAGAGGGAGGAAGGAAGAGGGAAAGGGCTGGAAATTCCCAGTGGGAGGTGTAACACCGCGGCTCACTCAGCGGTTCGTTTCCTCTCGCTCTGGAAAGCACTGCTTAGTTCCTAAACTGCATCCATCCCCAGCATCAGTTTGTGTGGATTTTACTGGGGACAGCAAGATGCTTTTCCTCAGAGCCAAAGAGGTCTCTGACAAAAGGACACTGCTACATTCTGTTTCACGGCAAGACTTTTGCCAGTTGTGCCGTACAGCTGGCTCCAGGGAGCTGTGTAAGACTGCTTCATTTATGAGTGTTGTTTTATGAAATGCGAGTTTTGAGCTGAAATTGAGAACAAGGTCTGGCTGTGCCAACTTGCAGCATCCCCACATCTTCTGGTGTGAAAGGCCAAGAAAGGTCCCTTTCTCTTGTTCAATTAAGGTATTTTCTTTTTTCTAATTCGACAGAGTTCCACCTCATTCCTTCTTCCTCCCACTCCACAGAAAAACATCCCCAGTTGTTGCTGGCCTGTATTGGCTGTCAGACAGCTGACTGCTTGGATTACACAGGGCTGTATTGTATCCCTGCAGGAACCAGCCACACAAAGTGCTTCCTTTGGGATCAGGGCTCACTGCTGGGCTGTACCAGCACACCAGGTGCTGTCTTGAAGTTGGAAATCCCAAGACAACAGGCAGTCCTCCATATGTTCCTCTCAAAACATTCTCTCTTGCGCCTCTCAGAGTACAAACCTACTCCAAATCAGCTACCCAAGCAACCAAAACTCCTGGTGAACTTGTACTCAGCTCTGACTCAGCCTCTTGCAGCAAAGGGATCCTGTCTTCTGTCTTTCGTCCAGGTACTGGAAATTAAAGCCACTCCAAAGCTTTTGGCAGCTTGGGAGATCTTTCAGTTGCATTTCTATTAACAGCAGGAACCTATGGCAATCACGTATTTTGAGGACTTTTAAATGACCCCGGCTCTCCTCAGTAGAACAGTTAGAAAGCAGAACATGTACTCCTCAGTAGAACAGTTAGAAAGCAGAACATTTACCATCCCATGTAGATCCCATTTCCAGCCGAGGGCTTCTCTGTCCCATCCTTATGAACACCTCTTACTTAGCACTACTACAAGACAGTCAGTCGCTGCCAGCTCCTGGAGATGCCACTAACCCTGCCTTTCAGGGCATTTCCCTTTTGGAATTCCATCCTGCTGTGATGTGTTAGTTAACTTGCAAATTTCTTTGGAAAAAGTACCCTTGAGGCAAACTACAAGACATGCCTCAGCCCAAGAGCTGCTCCTTGGCAAGCCATGGAACATCCAGAGGCAGATCCCGTTAACTCCTGACTGAGAGCTGCTCTGCTTGAGGTTTAAAATGGGTTTGCAGCTCAGAAGCACTTAACAGAATCAGGAGCTAATTAATATTCGAAAGTTATTTGAAGGGTCTTTAGATTTAATGACATGTTTCCTGCTCATCTGCATCACTGCCAGAAGCAGTCTCCTCACTACTTTCAAGCTACTTTAAGCACTTAAAAGTCAATATAACAGAGCTGCTGCTTAGAAGTAACAACCTCCTGGATAGGTTATAGAACTGAGCAAGTGCCAAAACTGCCAAAACCGCGAGGCAAGGAAATATGGGCATGTTATAGCTTTGAGACCCAAGTCTCCTTGAGTCTAAAATAAACCGCACATGCATAACCATGTTAAATTTTTTTAAAGCCTGTATGGTCAGTCCCCGAAAAACTGACCCAAAAGCTGAAATCTGGAAACCTGGAAGCACCCAGCACACTAAGTTCCTCCAGCAAGGATGCTGACGTTCCAGCACGATGCATCAGCAGAGGCCGTGGCACCAACACCCCTTAAGGTCATGCCCTCATCACGAATAATGCCCCAAAAAGGGAAAACCTCTGAAGAGCACCCAAATTGGTGACTGATACACAAAAAATGAGAGCCTGGAGAACATCCAGCAGCGACCTGCATAGAGCAAGATTTAATTTTTTTTTTTTTTCCCACTCAAAAGATCAGTAAATTAAACACACAGGGTCACACCTTGGGTTCTGACGCCAGAGACTGAGTAATGGCAAACATCAAATTGTTGTGATCAAATACAGCACATAGAATCAGCCCTCAGAAGGACTGACTAATCTGGGATGGCATGTCCTCTTCCCGGCAACGTCAAACGTGACTGCTCAGTAAAACTCCTACATCTGAGCTGGGTCTAATGAAAATGCAGTGAAAGATTACCAGGGTAAGAACTTCATTCCTAATCACTGCAAAGCTAGACTAACAGATTCACTGGCAGAACTACACTCTTTGGGCCTCTTCTGACAAGTTTCCATCCATTCAGCCTTATCACGCTGCCATTCAGATGACCAGGATACAAGTAAGGCTATATCCTGTAAAAGTTTGCTTCAAGATCAGGTATTTTCTAGATCAACTTATCACTGCCCCCCATCATAGGAAAAAAAAAAAAAACCAAACTACTGTTCTTACTTTGAAAATTCCTGGTGAATCTTTTGGAAATTATGTAGTGTGAATACTGCAGGCAGATTATTTATAACAGACTGGTATTATTTATACTACTGGTATTGCTACTGTTGGCCTCACTGAGGGGAAATCACTTTAGACACAAGAGATACGTGCTGGGGTAGCAGGGTTGAAACTAAACGACTCAAAGTACATGGAGTCTAATGATTCTGTTTCTAAAGCAAGGGTAGGGGTTCCTACACAATGACAGGTAAAGTAGAGTAACAGGGAAACCGACAGTCCTGGCTTTGTTTTCAGCGTGTGAGGGTGGCTGCTGTAATCTAAGACAAATACATAAAATACAGGTTGTTCCTTTAAACTGGCGAGGAAAAATAATCAGGTCTGGGTGTGGAGGTCTCAAACCAGTTTTAGTGGGAGCTTTGTCGATGTTTTAAGAGCAGTGTATTACGTAAGGGTGGTACCCTCCTTGAAAAAATACAACTGGAAAAATCGGCACGTGCAAAAACGTGTGTAACTTGGGCAGGGGAAAAGAGGAAGGAGAACTAAGAGCACCCTGGCAGGGCACAGAAAAACACTATGGTCCATCGAAGCATTGTTTATTTTTAGAGGGATGTGGCACTCACACAGGCTCAGATCACAAGAACTCCTCCCCATAAAGATGTTAGCATTACCCTGACAACTTGAACTGGGGTGTGGAGCCCTTACAACCACCACTAGAGAATCATGAAAAGAAACACCTCCAGCAACTCCTCACCCTAATTAAGATTCATAAGCTGAACCTTCTGCAGCTGTTGAGATTCATCTCCTGTTTCAGTCTGGAGCTTTGGGGTGGGGATCACTGTGGAGAGCACAGACCTGGCAGCCACGGGTGCTGACTGTGCAGCTGTCCCTGGAGGCACGCTCCAAGGACCCGGCATTCCTCTTTGGAATGAGGTGTGCAGGCACGTTTTATTCAGATTTAAAGTTGCATGAGTGCTACCCTGCAAAGCTGAGAGGGCATACACGCCCCCCGGTGATGTGCCTGTTCTTTCAGTCAAGAGGCAGTCAGGAAACAGCAGCATGAGTATTTCATCCCACGCTGTGAGGTTTTTCTAAATCCGGATCATTGCTTTCCAGATTTGTGACAAGAGGCAATGATGTTTTTCCACTGAGGATACGAATTCTAGTAAGATTTACTTCTAAACCCTCTAGTAGGTAACCATCTCCCCTGCTCGGGTAACCAAACAGTGAGATCCACAATTTTTGCTGAAACCTTTTATTAGCAAAGAAAGGATGGAAGAGCAAGAGGACGTATTAAACCCCAGCCTTCTGCTGAGGACATACCTGCCTTGTGGGTGACTCCCCTCGCTGCTGCCAACCATGCTCTACCCAGCACTAAATGCCTGTTCTCAGACACATTAAATTCACAGCCCACACAACATTCTCAGTCAGGGCATGCTAATATTATGGCTTGATACTACACAGGATATTTTTGTAGCACTTGATATATCGAGTGTCTTGCAGTTTTGATATTTCATTCTTTTGACAGCCCTACAGAGTAGCAGGATAAATCTGTGCTATGAAGAAGGTCTAAAGCAAAGCAAAAGTCATTTCCTAAATATCTGGAAGCTATGGCAGAACCGGACTCAAACTGGTGTTGATCAGTGACTCTTCCTAAAGTGCAGTACTCAGAGCTTTCACTACTAAACCCTCACAGTATCTAACTAATAAATAACACTTTGATTTAAAGTCATAAAAGACTCTGAAAACAGCTACTGTCCTAACTACTGATGTTCTCTGAATAAAAACTCCTACTCTTAATCACACTAATGAAGTAGGAATAAAATAAATAGCTTTGAGTTCAAGCATCAAAAAAGGTAAAAAAACCCCTGTCATAGGGCAAAGCATACTAGAAAACCTCCACAGTCAGACTTGGAACAGAGAGCACGAGCCTGTGGAAAGGGTGCTGCATCCATAGTTCTGCTAGAGCCCTGCTGCATAAACCATCTTGTGTGCTCATGCCTCACTTATCTGTATGACAAAACAGTCTTCCTTTTATAAACTTATTACTCTGCCACTGCAGAAAAAAAAAAAACAGATTAAGTAGCTAACTACTATGGAAAACAGTGTTCCTAACTGCAGGGATTTTTACTCATGCCTATATCTATATATATGAGATGGTACCTTCACAGGGAGAAACGATTTTCCCCAGTTCCTGCAAGTCTGTATTCCTGGTTCTAGAGCTAACATCCTTTGCCAGCAAAGGCAAAGAATTTGGGAACAAACTAAGAGCAAACAGAGAGAAAGACATTGTACGTCACCTGTCTCCTTTTCAGAAGAGATACGGCTCCAAATAAGACACCAGCTGAGTAAGAATGCTAAATGAGCTGAGGAAATTGTTCTTCCTACTCAGTCACCAGCACCAATTCCTGGATGTTCAATTCTGTTTCCCCTTAAGCCTCAGACACCCTCATTTCACACGGTATTGTCCATGGAATGACGCTTGTTCCCAGCACACAGGACCATTAGCTAATTTCTAAAAGCACCAGAGCAATCTTGGAGTTGCAACCTTCACTTTGGTGTACCAGAACAATTAATTCTAAACTAAAGCCTACTTCTCTAGTAACAAACAGAGATGTTGTTTATGTAATAGCTTTTATTAGGTTTCAAAAATCACAAGCCCACCTCTCTGCAGCTCAGGGGGTAACCTGAGAATTATGAAGATGATGAAGAGTGTTTTTCTGTGAGAGGAAAAACAGATGGGGGGATGTAACAAACCAGATGCCAAGGCCTGAAATGCACCTAAGATCTCAACTTTGTAGCAAGCTAGGAAAGTTTGTGGGAGAATAAAAGGACATCTACAGCATACCAGAAGCCATGCCTGTGCTTTGGCATGACACAGTGCAAGACAGGAAGTCTGCCTTGGTTGTACTCTAAACTGGTTTCCGTATCTCCTTTCTAGGAGTCTGCTTTAGCACTGATTAATGTGTTTCTTTCAACGTGGCCTTTCACTGGCTTGTATTTAAGGGAATGATAAGTGACTTTTAGAAAAACACAAATACATCCCGATTTAGTGTAACAACTACCCCGCAGCTCAGCAGTCAATGGTTAACATCACTGTAGTGTCAGGTGATCTTATTTTTTGGTAATTACACGCCCTTAACACCAGGTTTGGGATCTCTTTGCAGAGATCCTGTCTCCCAGCCAACAGCCCAAGTGCATGAATGCTTACTGCAATTCCCCTTGTATTGCTCTACTGCTCAAGAGCCAAGGACATTATCTACAGTTCTCTCTCTGTTGCTAATTCACCGTAGCTTCATTCTCTTTGTGGATTTTTGAGAGATAACATTGAGCAAAGCACAGTGCTTTGAGCTTCCTTTTCAAGTCCAACAATTAACACAAGCATTAACCTTCCCTTGGACCTATTACCATGCCACAAGTGTTTTGAAAGACAGGCTAGAGCCACAACAAAGACATTTCTCCAAAGCCTACAGGATGAGACAAGAGTGTATGGCTGAACATTTAATTTAGCCTGCAGACAGCTTTCCTGTTTGTTTATGCCAAAATTAAGTCTAAATAGCTCCATAAACCAAGCAAGCATTATTGCAATTTTACAGATGAGAAGTGCACAGAAGCAATGAGAAGTGACTCTTAATTTGAGTGCTCAGATTACCTAGCAAAAGTATCAGATTTAATGTCCTTCCATGCACGAAAGCTGTCTGCATACTTGCACATAAACAAGTTGGGAAACTTCCCTTGCTGGCAGATGAAGTTAACTAGGATTAAGCCCAACAGAAACAAAACAAGCAAAAAGGAAGCAGTCCAGCTCTTAACGGCAAAAGCAAAATAAACACGTATTGTTGCATCTTAATACAGCCACATCTGCCTTTCGCTGTGTGGATCCTGCCTGCTTTGCTAAGCCCACTCTTAGCTCAAGCGCTGCCCCGTAACGCGGCGATGTTAAACAACACGCCGCACCTTTCCCAGCGGAAAAGCCTTTCAGCAATGCGCGAACGAAGGCATTGGAGCACCCTCTCGCGGCACGCTGGAAACGCTGTTCGGCACGAGCAGCTGCCATCGACCCTTTCGTTTCACCTTGTCAGCCGAAAATGTGGAAGTTTAGGCTGCGGGCCGTGTGCGGCCGCGCTCCCGAGGCAGGGCAGCCCCGGTGCCCTCTCCGCCGGGCACGCAGGGTGCGGAGCCCGCTGCCCTCCCCGCAGAACGCGGTGAGCTCCGCGCGGAGAGGGAGGGGCTGCCCGAGAGGCTCCTCCGGCCCAGGGCTGCCCCTGCTCGGGAACAAAGCCCTCCCGGCACGCACAGCCCCAGCGCAGCTGTGGGCACAGGGCAGCCCAGTAACCTGCACAGCACAGGGCAGCCCAGTAACCTGCACCTGGGGACACCGTTCCCTCCGGTGTGACACAGCCCAGTAACCTGCACCTGGGGACACCATCCCCTCCGGTGTGACACAGCCCAGTAACCTGCACCTGGGGACACCGTCCCCTCCGGTGTGACGCGGCCACACCAGCACCTCGGGGCACC
>VXAZ01008135.1:66874-77185 GCA_013399875.1 Gymnorhina tibicen | reverse complement strand
CCCTCCGGTGTGACACAGCCCAGTAACCTGCACCTGGGGACACCATCCCCTCCGGTGTGACACAGCCCAGTAACCTGCACCTGGGGACACCGTTCCCTCAGGTGTGACACAGCCCAGTAACCTGCACCTGGGGACACCGTTCCCTCCGTTCCCTCCGGTGTGACACGGCCACACCTGCACCTGGGGGCACCGTTCCCCCAGGTGTGCCACACCAGAGCAGCAGAGCTCACCGTTCCCCCACAGCCTGCAGTTACTGTGCTGCCTCGAGCATTCCACGCTCCACGGCCCCGGCCCCACGGTGAGTGTAAAGGCAGGGCTGAGTCCCCAGCTGGGGCAGAGCAGGCACTGGGAGCCCAGCTGAGCATCATTCCAGAGCCAGGCTGCACCTAGGAGCAGTTCTAGGCTTTGCCACCAAGCACCAGGTGAGAAAAAGGTGTTTTATTTAGCAGAAATGCTTACACGGCGCACAGAAAAAGTCCCTGCGCCTCTGCTGTCACGGTGCAAGCTTGCGTGTGGATGGAAAGACACGTACCAAGCATCTTGTTCAAATTTAGCTTAACCCTTTGACAACAAGGTACAGGGAAGCTACACAGACATATTCACACCAAAAAAGCAATGTGAATTTCTGCACGAGACTACAGACAACCTCAGCTTTGACAGACGTAAGCCCTGTGGCCTATTTCAACTTTTCAAAGCACATCTGTATTTTTAACGAAGTGCAAGAATTACTACACAAACAATGAGTCTGATTTAGAGGACAGTGCCTTCTTTATGTACATTTTACCCCTAAAGAATTAAAATAAATTTATTTATGATGACCTAAAAGTGAAAACGTTTTCTAACAAAATGGATGCAACAAGGGTTAAACCTGCCAGCCTTCTGTCTCACGGGATAGCTATGGCAGGCCAGGCCACTGCAGTCACCATCTGAGCACCTACTGAGTTTGCAAATCAATCCCAAGGCATGTAATGCACCTCTGGAAGAAAAAAAAATATAAGAAAAATGGGCTTGTTGTTCTTCTGTAGTCCATATCAGACTCAAATTTATTAGATTAGTACCAAAAAAAAAATCCCAGTTTCTTCTAACATGAAAAATCAGCTCCTTCCCCACATCCGTGTTGCAAACCTTATATCCACTGTGGTTTTTTAAGATCCTGAATTTAGAAAAAAGACTAAATATAACTTGAAACATCAGCACTACAAAACACTACCATTTTCCTATTTATTCTAAGGATCTTCTGTAGATAAAGCCTTTTTAATCTCATAAAGTACCTCTGCTTTCTCTGTTTGTTCTTGGGATTAAAAATAAAAACAAACCAAAAAGCCCAACATAAATCAAAATTATGTAAACCCAGCAAACACAACCCCAAACAACGGGCACACAACTGATGACCAGTGAAAAAGCATTTTGCCATGCTTCGCTGAGTAATTAGGCCAGAGCACAGGTTTCACACTGGTATTGATCACACGAGCTCTGCTCATCCCTCCCCAAGCTCAGACATCTCCCTGCCTCAGAGAGAGATGACAAAACCTCCCCAAACCCCACTCACGGAGGCAGGGGAGAGCACAGGACCCCTCTGGTGGCTCTCACTACTCAGCTACGTTACTGCCACAAATGATGAAGCTCAGCAGCCTTACTTGATGCCCACCCAGGTCAGCGAGAAGCAGGTTTGAAAACAAACCAAGACTGAGTGATATCATCACAAAATGATCTCAGAAACCACTTTCAGAGCACCTGCTCAAGGTCTCGCCTCTGCCCCAGCCTTTATGCCTGGATCAGGTTGCCACTGTGAGAGTAACTTTACCAAGACCCCGCTTATTAAAATCAACAATATTCCAAAGAGCACACACAGGACGCTCAGCAATTTACAGTTCAAGTTTTAAAAACTTGCTATTTTAACTTCAGTACCTAGGAACTGAGCCCGAGAACTGCCACCTATTAGACTGATTTTTTTTTTTGGTCAGTTTATAGATTAAAAAACTTAATTTACAAGAGAAAATGAACCACAAATCAGCTCTCAGACAATGGATGCTGTTTCTTTTTCACTTGTACTGAAGGGAATGGTGAACACAGAAAAAGCCTTACAATTCAAACCTGCCTTTTAAGAAAAAGCTGCATTAAACACAAGCATTAAGTCCATGTTTATGCAAACCAGCTCAGGCCTTGTATAACCTTGAGTTCTGCTGCACCCAGTGACCTAGTGGAGGAAGGAAGCTATGTCACTATTCTAAACATCTTCAAGGTTATTCAGACTTCTTAGAGCCCATTTCCTTCTTCCTAGATGACCCAATTTGTATCAGTTTTTAAAGGATTTGCATAAACAGGCTTTTTGACTGCCAAACAGTCACTATACTTTCATTAATTGGCCCGTTTTGACAGATTGCTGGGTGGGAAGTAACGCTTTTAAATTTCTTCTTTTTAAAACCCTTCAAGGCTAATCTAAATAATCTTTCCAGTTTCCTCCTATTATTAAGCATTTTTCAGAAATACCAGTGTAGCTGCACCTTCTCTCTACTTCTGCTCTTGGCTGTCCTAAGCAGCAACGCAAAATTGATATTCTCATCAGCCGTGCAGCCTCCCACGGGCTTTTGAATAGCAGCAGCAGAACTGAACAGTCTTGTTAACTCTGTGACACTGCTGGTTAGCAAAACCAACCCTGAGCAGCAAAGGCTTGGAAATAACCCGGAGGAACTGAGCTGACCCTGCAAGCTAAGGAAGGCCTCATTATATTAATTTACACTCCAGCTTGGGTTTGAAGGGTGATCTTCACAATCCAGGGGCGATGAAATTACAATGTACAAATATTTTGGGGTTCTGTCTAGAAAACAGATCTGTGCTCCATAAACACCTTTTAGACCCCTGATATTGAGGGTTAATGTAGGAGACAATACCAATCTACTTGGATATGACGATATTTAAACAAGCTCCTACCCTAGGCCGTGTTGGAGTGTACACAGCTGATCAATGGGGGAAGGTCTCTTCACTTTGCAGTTCCTGTGTGTTTAGGTGTGTTCACTGAGGCACACTACTCTCTGCAGCTAGCTTTTGGAAAAAATATGAGTCTCATTGAACACAGAATCTGAAAAACAGGAACACCTCATGATCTATGCTACATGCCCCAGTATGTATAATATTCATATAATTTAGCCAATACTCACACAATTTCTTTCAACCAGAAGCAAGCCTGATACCCGTTACAAAATCAGCCATGGTGCTGACCTTAGCTGAGATGACAACAAATAGGAATAGCCAAGACATACTTGATGCTTTGTTGTTGGGATTATCATAAGAGAAACAAAGGAGAAATGGACAGGGAGGTGTACAGGGTCACAAATCCAGAATGTTCTCATCCTCTTACCCTATAATTCAATTGCTAATTTGACCCAAAAGCAGCAGGAGATGGTTCCTATGCCTTTGCCATATATAGCTTATAACAAGAATAAGCTACTTCCGTTTCACTTCAACAGTAAATAATAAAAGCAAGAAAACACCAAACAAACCCAGAAAGAGACCAAAATCCAACCCAGCAGTATTATAACTTAAAGGATGAGGCATGCTGTCCTATAGAAAAATGAGTGTTCCTTCATTTAAGAGCTACTTTTCTTACGTAACTGTAGTCCCAACTCTGACATCACTACTGTCATAGAAAACCTTCAAATTAATGTAAGCGAAACTCCAAGTTTATTAATACACGTAGTTATTTTTAATTGAAGTATCATAGTAATATTAAGATCCTAAAGACAATGTTTGGGTAGGCAGGATAGAAGAAGAGGAAGGGAATTTCTTGAAAAGGTCAGTCTTAAAAGAAGTATGTTTAACTGACCTCTAAAAAGCACCAGAAGATTGAAATAAAACGAATTTAATTTTTAGTGAAGTATTTCTGTACATCTTTGTCTCCCCCTCAAAAAGGGCGAAGATATTTTAGGGCTGTTTTTTTAAAATTCCTCTGCTGAATTAGCTGGTACTGAAAGCCACCTATTAAAAAGTTCATTTATAGCCAGCTGCAGACAAGCAATCGTACTGGGAGATGCACATGTCTCGAGAGAGAGCCCGCAGAGCACAGGCAACTTCCTAACAGATACGGGTAATGTAACTAAGCTTTGTTGTTGTGGTTTACAGCTTTACCAACAGGAAGCCTCAATGGTTTTGTAAGTGTCACTTATTCTAGAGAGAATAATCTCTATGGGTAATACCAAGATCAGCCTTTAAAATAAAGTATTTCACAACCACAAAGCCAGAGAAATGTGAAGGATGATGCAGTAACAGTGGGGAAAACCATGACCTCAGACCCAGCAAGGCAGTGCTGTTACCCCGCAGCACAAGCTTTTCTGTCCTGCTGCGGGCAGGGAAAGAGGCTGCTAGTGGCCCAAACAATGATGAGAAATATTTCTTTACCAGTAAATACTGTTCTGAATGCTGTTAAGAAGGAAACTCTACGCCTGCATTGCAGAATCACCTGCAAAGCCAGTGCTGGGGCCACCTGCACGACAAGCCTTGCGTCACTCTCTGGTAATTACACACTGCTGAAAGCACCGCTAACGGCTTGGCAAACAGGGATTTGGGAGATCAGGCTGGAAACAGAATGTACCTGAGGCTTTGCTCTGTGGGCATCCATCCCCGGCTTTCTGAAACACAACCAGGTGAACTCGAGCTCTGCAAGTCACCAGACAAAACCCAGCTGTGTCACTTTTAACAACTTCCACGTGCATCTGCGATGGAGTAAGTACAAACTGCTGGTTCTTGGTTTCTATTAGTTGGGTTTTGATAGTTTCTTACGGCTGTAAATTAGTCAGCTGTCAGCAGTACTTAGAAGGCAGTTTATGGATAGTAAGTATCCTGGAAACATTACGTTGTGACAACTCAGAGAAATGAGCTAGAATAAATCATGCTAACGATCGTCTGGCTTTAGCTATCAAACAAAGATCTACAAAGTACAGCTTGACTTCGGCAAGGGCCAGCCTGCTTTGGGAACAAACAAACATGATATATGCTGAACTGGGTCACCGAGCAGGTCGCTCCTCCCCAACACCAGAGAAGATTTCAAGCTCACTGTCCCAGAATCTGTAACCAGTACCAGCCATAAAATACTGCTGAAGCCAACCCTGCTAGAGCATCTCCAGGAGACAGTCCAACTCTCCCACTCTGATTACGTGAGCTGGCGATCCCGCTAGATTAAAAAAAGACGGTTTAAGCCACTTGTAAGAATTTGCTTGTGTGTCCATGTTCATTTCCCAACGATTTGTTCACTCGGCCATGTCCTTAATTCCAAAAAAAATCCCACAATTTTTTTTTTTGCAAAACATTGAACTTGTAAGCAATAGCAAGTTTGTGAAATATTGCTAGAACAACTTGTACCACACCATCTGCTACACGGGGAGAACTGAGAAGTTGGAGATACGTCTGGGCTTTGAAATTTGATTTTTAAGTTGGTTCTGAGCAAAACCTTTTGAGGTAACTTAATTTCAGTCTTACTTTCTTGAGACTGTGTTCCCTGTCTATGTGAAAAGAATTAGATCAGTAGTCAGTATTATATTGTCCCTTCCATCGAGCTGGTAGTCTCCTCTCATCTGCAAAATTCATTATGCAAAAATCCCAGCTTAACACAAGGTATAAAAATCAATATTTAATGCAGTGGATCTGCAGGAATAATTTAGATATCATGGAGAAGGATGCAATAGAGAACACGCCCATAAATTCACGTTCTACTCGGGATGTTCCTCTAGACGCTCAGCTGAACTATCCTTTATTCCCCAAATAATTAGTTAAGAGTTATTTATACATTGTGGTCCCACAAGATTTCTGATTTACAGTACAAAAAGCCAGGCACTGAATACAGTGATTATATTCCATCTGCATGGGGCATTTACTGACAGGGAAGTCTGTGGGCAAGTAGCTCTGGCCCGAGCTTGCTGCATTTCACTGGGATGAAAAATAAAGAACATTTTAGGCAGCCCACAAAGTGCAGTTGTTAAACTGACCCTATTTTCTGTCCTTCTTTCCATTTTCCTGCATCCAGCCCTTCAGTTTCACTGAATTTCAAAGGGACAGTGTTATTTATGCTTCTTCCTATTTTAGAATGTTTTTATCATGTGTCATAGCACTCTGACTGCCTTAGGGGAGCTTTAATGATAATTTTATTTCTAAAAGTATAGGCTTATCTTGCCTGACCTTGATGCACATAGTAAAAGGTTGCTAAACTCCTCCTCTAGAAAACAAAACAGGGAACAAATGTCCTGCGCCTGCTGGATCAAAAGCTCAAGTGTGGCAGAGCCTTCCACTACCCCAAAATATATCACCAAGGCAACTGCAGCAGTATTGCAAACAGGTATTGCAAAGGCTTCCCAGCCAGGATTTAAATAATCTGATTTTCCTGCAGTATGTGCTCTACAACACTCAGCAAGTCTTTCTGGAGATGAAAAGCATGCTAACACCATTCCAAAGAGTATCTTGGTACAGTAGGCTGTTATCAGTGCTCTTCTGAAAGAAAATTAGGAGTGCCACTGTTCAAAGGTCATACGAGGAGCCAAGTAGAGCCCGTGCAACTTGGAAGCTGTTGGTTGTTGTTGCTTGTGCCCCTCTCCTCAAACAAATCTCTGAAAGGATAAGGAGATAACCCACTTCCCTCCTCTCTCCCCTGTTCCTCCTCTGGAAGGGAAAGCTCATTCTGGAATGGCACCAAGTACTTCTTGTCTTTTCTGGTTGCACTGATCCGTAAGGATTTGATGGTAACTACTGTTCACTGCAGCTCTTCCCTCTCGAGCTGCTGTCCCTGCGGTACTCGTGAATTCCGACGGGGCGCACGTGGGAACACCAGTGTTTGAACAATCCTTGTGTTCACACTCGTCCTTTCTACTACACTAGCAGCAACCAACGTTTGTGATCCACTGCCTGCTTTTGTAAGTCACTGACTACGTGCCAGGGATGCTCCCAAAGGGGCGTTTTGAAGGGCTAACTGCAGAAGACTGCAAATTCCGTTGTTACGTTTTTGCATCCTGGAGAACTCTGCTCCACAACTAATGGCTCACACCAGTGTATCAGCTTGCTTAGGACTTCTCTGCTCAGCGTCACAGCAGTGCTCACAGAACTCAATACCACAGTGAGCTGAAAGCCCCAGCAGCCTAGGAGTCTGTTCTCATGATGGAATAGTGGGGTGCCACAATGCAGATCTCCTTGTTCTTTCCATACGAGAGAAAACATCTTCAAATTCCTTGCTTGTTCCAAAAGTACATCCTGACGTAGCGCTACTCCTGTAGAGCTTCTGCCACACAAACTGTAACACAGCAAACAAGCATGGGACAAACCGGCTCTCCTCAATCTCTTGACTTTTCAAGGACATCTATGGTTCAAGTCAGCTGGGTGAAAATGTTTGTCTCAGATTTACAGTAGGTTAGCAAAAAGGGTTTTACATTTCATCGATTTGACTCGAACTGCTCTTCAAAATCCTGTAGCAAAATGGGTCTGAGGCTGAAAACACTGTTTATTTCCACCCTTTTCATAAACAGTCCAGAAGAAGCAACCCCTCAAAGTTAACTTTGGCATGGGTACTCAGCAAGGTTTGCTGCTGGCACAATGTGGTAGGAAAGCTGCCAACGTGAGGTAGGGATTTATACCCACAAGGCTCCCACACAGTCAACAGGTTGTCTTCTTCACACCTGTGACTGCATCACAGAAAGCCAAGGAAGGGAGATAATCCAGCCCCATCGTGTGACTGGCTGGTTTAGCCACTGGTCCAAGGGTGCCAACCCACAATCCTGTGCTTCTGCCATCACTTTTCATACACAGTGAATACGTGTCCCAGAAACAGGATGGAAGGTTGAGTTCAGAAAAATTACTAGAAAAGAGGAATCTGGATCAAGCAATACCACCAGCAACCAGAGCATCTCAGCAGCAGAAGCATATGACTCACTTAAAGAAAGCCTGGCTTGCTGCTGGCTCAGTAAAACAGGAGAGCAAGGTCGTTAAATAAAAAATAAGAATACAAGTTTGATGGTAAAATATTCCCTTGGACAAGGAGAGTCAGGACCACAGGAAACAGTTTCTCTGACAAAGGAAGTGAACTCCAGATTCAGGAACACTACACACATTTTTGTTTTTGCCCAAGACAAGTATTTAAAAAGGTACCCAACTTTTCCTAGCATTTGCTACAGATTATTAATACTGACTTGTTCACTCATTCCTAGTAAAATGTGAATGGAATTGGGGAACAATTTAACACAGCTGAGACTTTCACCAAGACGGAAGAAGAGTTTGAAGCCTGCTCTGAAACTCTCAAAAACTGGTTTGCCAAAAAGTCCCACCCCTTCTACATAATCTAACAGAATAAAAAAACGCATCTTGTTTTTAAGACACGCCTTCCTTTACAGTCTGCAAAGAAAATAACAGCAACAACAAGACCCTAAGTAAAGCTACATCCATTACCTTACCACTGAAGCAGATAACCTAAGCAATTTAAATAGTAGAGAGATTATTCTGAAAGATACCATCGCTCTTATCCCAGAGCAATGTTCTTTTTATGTGGCACTGAACAGTTTCATTCAGTGTGTTGGCCTTCCAGACTCATTCTTGTTTCTAGTTCTATGGAAAACAGAGCAGAAGGGCTGGCAGGGCACATAATTTGTCTTCTCGGTGTGCATGCATGCTTCAGAAAGCTCTTCCTCTCCGTTTCCCTGCCGCCACACGTAAATTATTCTCCCTGCCTTCTACCTTTGAAATTTAGTAAGGTGGGAGGAGGAGCTAGAAGGATTTGTTCAGGATGCTGAACTACATTACTACCAAAACATGCAGCAATAACGAAAAGAAGCGCTTGAGTCAGTGTCAACTGTGTTACTGGGAAGTCGCTACACACCCCCACATGCTGTGCTGCACTTCCCACAAATGTCCTTGCTGTCCTTGCCTCGTAAGAGCAGGAACCAAAGAGTCATCTTGGTACCCAAACATGAAAACACAGTTTGACAGTAGCAGGAGTGTACACAGCAGTCTCTACAGCATTCTTGCTCTGCTACTAAAGACTCAGACACACCCCACTGAAAGAAGTGGGGTATGTGCATAACTTCTGAGATCTCCTTAACACTGTGAGTGCGCAGTCTATGATAGGAATCTTTTAGCCAAAGTGCCTTTTAACGTACAAAAATACAGAGTAAAACGTGAAGTTGCAATAAAATAACTCTTAGTTTTAATTTTGGGTCAGGCACTTAGAAAGCATGTTCTGTTTTGGTTTTAAAGCTCCCTGAACTCAAAAGCTGCGATAATATTGAGATTTTTAAGAACCAGATTTAGTGCTGTGCTCTTGTTTTGATAGATACTTATATGTCAGCAGTCACAGCAGATGATATTTACTTTTAGACTGCTGGTTGCACGTTCCCTAATCTTTTTGCCTGAGCTCATTCTACTGAGCAAAAGAAAATGTGTATTGTCAGAAGCAGCATTGCTTTATAAACACTGACATCTCTCTCTCCACTTAAAGCCAAGCCAGCCAAGCTCTCCAGAGCTGATTCAGGTCTTTAGGATTTGAGATGCATCCGCACATCTACTCTCAACATGCTTGTCAAGGCAGACACGTTTCAGTTGATTTTACCTTCCAAAACGTGGCAACATCTTAACATAATGCACCAATAGGTGTAAAAACAAAAAAAGAAACATGGTTACAAAGGAAGATTTGAAGTTGCGGGGGTCCTTCTAAGGAGAGAGGTTACAGAAACGTGTACATTAAACATTTCCGGTATCGGTTTATAGCAATAAGAATAGAAGTGGACAGGCAAAAACTTCAACTGAGAATCAGATGGCAGCTCTAATACTCCAGTCAAAACGAAATTGTTTGCTCTGTCAGGAGCTATACAGAGTCTCACAAATCTAGAACGGCAAGTCACAAACGCCTCGGCAAACAGTCAGACGAGGCACATGTTACCTTTACCTTTGTAAACAAAACCAGAGCTCGGAATCGCCACAGTGACAGCGACCGAACCCCGCAAGTCCCGATCCCCGGCGGTGCCACCTCGCTCCCGGCAGTGGCTGGCGGGCAGTCCCGATCCCCAGCTCCAGCGGGCGGGGGGGGAAGGCTCCTCCGAAGGCGAGCATCCCCCGGGACGTGGCGGCCGGGGCGAGCATCCCCCGGGACGTGGCGGCCGGGGCGAGCATCCCCCGAGACGTGGCCGCCCCGCTCCTCCCGCCTGCCTCTCCCCTCCCCCAGTAAACCCACCACAACAAAAGAGGGAGGGGAGGAAGGCCGATCGCGCCCCTTTCCCCTCGCCCCGGCCGCTCACCGTGCTGGGTGAAGACATTGAATCCTCCCTCCGCGGAGCGCCCGGCCGCCTC
>VXAZ01008135.1:51174-66815 GCA_013399875.1 Gymnorhina tibicen | reverse complement strand
CGGGCTCGCCCCCGCAGCCCCCGCCGCCATCTTAAACCACAGAGCGCCGGCGGAGCGGGGACGGAGCGGCTCCCGCAGCCGCCTCCGGTCCGCCCAGGGAGGGGAGGGAGCGAGGGAGGAAAGGAGGGAGGGAGGAAGGGAGGCTGGGATAGAGGGAGGGCGGCCGCCCCCCCAGCCCAGACCGCCCCGCCGGGGCACGCTGAATCCCAGAACTGCTTGGGTTGGAAGGGAGCTGTGTGGATCACCCAGGCCCAAGGCACGGTCACCTGGAGCAGGTGACACAGGAACGCGTCCAGGCGGGCTTTGAATGTCTCCGGAGAGGGAGACTCCACGCCCTCCCTGGGTAGCTGTTCCAGTGCTCTGCCGCCCTCAACGTAAAGAAATTCTTATTCACGCTGAGGTGGAATTTCTTGTGGTTTAGTTTATGGCCATTTCTCCTCCTCCTCCTGTCTCTGGGCACCACCAGAAAAGAGTCTGGCACCGTTCTCTTGGCACTGCCACGCGCGGGCACACCAGTGAGCACAGGCACCCGAGGGAATGCACATGGGCTGAGGGGCAAGAGCCCACCCGGGTGACTTGCCAGATCACGCCCCAGGAGAGGTCTCCTATCTTGGCCACGAGCCGCAGCCCAGGAGAATCACAGAATACCCTGAGTTGGAAGGGACCCATCGAGTCCATCTCTCAGCCCTGCACAGGACAGCCCCAAGAACCCTACTATATGCCTGAGAGTGTTGTCCAAATACTTCTTGAACTCCGTCAAGCAATGGCTGTGGCCGTGGCCTCAAGGCTGCCCCAGCCCAAGCAACGCTCTCCCTGTAGGCTACAGCCTGGCTGGTTTGCCTACAAACCTGAGCAGGCGTGAAGGTGAAGCCAGGGCCATGTGCCCAGCTGTGGATGGGAGCGGCCGTGGGCTTGTCCCAAGCCGTGCACAAGGAGGTTGTTGTAGCCAGGTGAGGGTCTGCCTCTTCTCCCCAGCAACCAGGGACAGGGCGAGAAGACACAGTCCTAAAGCTGTGCCAGGGGAAGGTTAGGTTGGACATTGGGATTAATTTCTTCACAGAAAGGATGATTAGACATCGGAATGGGCTGCCCAGGGAGGAGGTGGAGTCACTGTCTGGAGGTGTTCAAGGAAAGACTGGACGTGGCACTCACCATAGTCTGGTTGACAGGGTGGTGTCAGGTCATAGGTTGAAATCGATCATCTCAGGGGTCTTTTCCCACTTAACTGATTCTGTGATCTCCGTGGGTTACCATCTCCAGACTGACTCCTTGGGCTCCCGCCAGGACCTGTTGTCCTGGCCAAGGGCATGGAGGAGGAGGAATAACACCAGGAGTGGTTGGCAGCAGCATCTTGTTGTTGGGTGGTTGAACATACACTCAGTTTTGTAAGTAATTAGAAAACCATCTTCCTCCACCTTCTGTAATATTAGCATAAGGCGCTCCAATTCAAAGCAGAAGGCAGGAGGTTTTGTCCTGAAAGATAACGGTGCATGTCACGGGTTAGAGGACCTGGGCAGCTGGAAGTATTTCTCTCTCCATGCTAGCAACTGTTTCAGCAATGTCTTGGTAATATTGCTTCATCCTGGATGAGCCACAATGCCACTCCCCCCAGATGCCTTTACCACTGAGAACTGATGTGACAGTGACAAACTGGCTTGGTAACACTCAGAGCCAACCAGCTTCCAACCTCTGTGTCGCTGTCCTGTGGCGGGAAGGTGAAGAGACGTTCCTCTCAGAGCTTTGTGGAAGCCAGCTTTCAGCGACAGGAATTCTGAGCTCATGTTCTACTTTCCCAGGGTCACAAGGTCCATACTGGTGCACGTACTCAAACTGTGCCCTGCTGCAATAATAATTCTGCCTGAAACAGGGGTGGCTCCTCCCACTGGGCTGATGTGTACTCTGTGACACAGGCTGGATGGAGTAAATGGGAATGAGGAGCACGTGGAGCCAGAAGTGCCTTAACTCACTAAATTAACAGACTAAGAACATTGGGGAGATCAGAAATTACAAACAGACCTGCTAATAACACACAACAAAACAGTTCTTAAAATAGCGCTGGGAACATCCAGGGTGCAGCACGGGGTACATGGCGCCAAGTCCAGGACCTTGTACGGACACGGTAATGTGGATGTGAGCAGAGGGTGTTCCTGCAGAATGGACAGTCTCGGGCAGAACCAGCCCAGGGTAAACTCTGCAGCGGAGCTATTTCCTGGTCTCGTTCCAGCTAGAATTTGCAGGATTTGGCATTTATAAATGGTTTGCCTTGTAAACAAAATTAATGTTCTCTGGAGACTGTAGAAACAACAAACACAGAACTCCCTCGTGCCATTTGCAGTCGCCACATAGCATAGAGCCACTCTTTAAAAATCAACAGAAATACTATTTTTTTTTCCTAGTGCCTTTTACTTGCTGATCATGGAGAGCTATCCAGAGGAAGGCCATTAGTATTTTAAAAGAAGATGCAAATGTCAAGAGACTGTTATATGCAAGTGCACCAGGGAGAACTGGATTTAAACACTGTCCTTATTCCTCAGATCTCATGACATCTCTCATTTTCCCTCCCAGCACCTCTGCACATAGAACAGCTTTGCTGTGGGTTACATTACTGTCCAACTGCAGGAAACCTGTCTGACACACAAAACCGTCTTTCCTAGGGATGGGGTCAGGCAGGGGCTTTCTAAGAAGGCCTGTTTCAAGGAGAAGAGGGCAGCAGCATGGGGGTTTTGCTGTTCTATAATAGTTTTTTTAAGATCATGCTGTACCTGGTAAAAAAAGCTTCAAACCCAGAGCCCCAGCCATTGCTTGTCATTTGCTAAACAAGCCAGACCCTCAGACTGTGCCCCACTTGGTCCCTTCAGCAACCTCGTTTTTATGGTGTCATATAAAAAGGGGATGCCCGTTGGTGACAGCTCTTCCAGAATCCCTGCTAGAACAGCAATGGGGATATAAGCAAGAAGCTCCCCAAACTGAAAAGGACTCTGTGCTCTGAGCCTTTAACAGTTCCTTACTGTTAAAATGGAAGCCAATAAGTATTTGCTTCACAGAGTGTCACGGTTATTAACCATGCAGAGCCAAGAGGTAAAACCTGCACCAATGCTATCTATTTTTATCAGCTGTGATGTTATCAGCCTCATGAAGCATCAGGAACAGGTTGTTTTTCACGGGTAGTTTCTTGTGAAGAGGTCTGGGACCGTGCGTTAATGAGCCATCAGGAACAGTTACTGTCCTGGCGATTTTGGGTTTCCCGTTAATCTGCCATTCATGAGCTATTCAAGTAAGGGATAAAAAGGACCAAGGAACTCGGGCAGCACTGAGGTTACAGTCATGTGCCTGACAAGAAATGTGATATTTCTAGAAACACTTCTGAACGACTTTAAATATTAATGGTATATCCATTTCTTGAAGCTTCCTATAAGCACTGACAATGCATTTGCTCCCCATCCACAGCGTTCTCCAAAAATCACACACTCAAAAAATTGCTGGCTGCGCAGTCTTACGTCATACTGTGCATGACAGTCTCACTGTCTTCTTCTGCCTGAAGTATGGGTTCTGTGCCAGAAGGAGCCTGTGGACAAGTTGGAGACTGCTGAGCCTGAGTGTTGAGTTAACTGGGCAGTTTCTATTTGTAACTTAGGAAAAATTAGCTAGCAGTATGCTGGTGGCAGCTTAAAAATTAATTCCAGCAGTAATCATTGCTCTTCTTCCAGATCATATGCCTTCTGTATACCAAAGCTATACAGAGGAACAGATGTTTGTGAAATATTTGACTGGTATTTAGGACACAGATGTATTAGCTAAGGTATTTGCTAAGTGTGGAGAACAGCAGAGGCCTGATTGAGGTATTTGGAGGGATACCTGTGTACAGCATGTTGAGATTTTTGTGCCTTTATTGCAGTGCCAGAACAAGTCGTGGAGCTCAGGACAGCTGTAGCTCCCCTGGGATGTCTGCAAGGTGAGGGGTACTGCCCACCACATGGCCCGGGGCAGTGCTGCTCTGTATCCAGGCTGCACCTGCCTGATACCAGGCTGCCACCTGGTTTCTGGGGTTCAGCCACCCAGGGGTTCTGGGGAAAGGCTTTAAAACACAGAAGAGAGATTTAAGAAGGCTTTGTGACACAAGGTTAGTTACTCTGCAGTAAATGTTGAAAGCTTGTAAGTGCTGAGCTTTATCAAAGGAGGACATTGTTTCTTGGTGTAACATGTTCCAACATTCATCCTTTCATCTCTGACTGACAGCTCTTCAAATGTCTGCACAGATCTGTCATGGCACAATAGGTAGTATTTCAGTCGTGTCTTAAAAGTTATTTTGAATCATTACTATGATTTAAATTAGAATTTATGTACAGTGCATGCAGGGTAGCTTGGGGTACTCTCATGCCTGTTCAGTGACAGTCTATGAAGAGAAAAGCTTTCCGGGGAAGTAGCAGCTTTTGCCCAACAGCACAGAAGGGTTCACATGCAGCCCTTGGCAGATGAAATTTCCTCTGTCAATAACTCTTCTTTCTCCCACCACAGATAAAATAAAAACTACACATACACACTCCCACAAATATTGCATCCCACCACCCAAATCATCCTTCTCCTCTGTGCAAGCAGCCTTTTGTTCTGTCTTTTCTGCTGCTTCAGCATTGTCCTCATTCAAACCACTCTTCTGACACTGCCACAAGTCCTGACACCAGCCAGGAGAGCCAGAAAATGAAGGGCTCTGTGCATAGGGGAAAAGGGACTGGGCACACGGTGTTGTAGTGGAAAAGATGAGTGTGTAGAGACAGCCAGCTCACCACAGCATCTCAGGCATCCCCATTCTTCTTTTATTTGGGCCTGTGTTTTGGGGCTAGGTATGCTGTGTAACTAAGCACCCTCACGGACCAGAGCTGCGCAGCTTGTGCATGTATCTGCCAACTGTCAGCAGCAGCACATTAACCGTGCTGAGGCTTTGCAGGAGCTGCACCCATCAGGCTGTAACACATAACCTTGCACAGCCTCCACAAGAGTGAAGCTAGAGGTGGGGAGAGATGGAATTAAGGAGATTACAGGACTTCTTTAGGAATTTCTTTCCTGTCCAATTTATTTTCTAAGTCCTACAGCTGCACCACCCTTCCCAAGCATCTGTTCCAGGCACCAAAGGCTGCAGAAGAGTATACTAATAAGAATATTAAGAATGTTGTTTGTTTGCCTTTTTCTGTGGAAAATGTTGCCTCTACCAAACAAAAATGATGACAAGTCTCTGCATCTGCTGGGAATTGCAAATTAGTACTAAGCTTGCACAATGATCACTGATAAAGTACATTTGCTGAGGTAATATGAGGTCCCTCGACAGCGCTGGTGATGATTCAGGCTTTTAGGCATTCAGTTGCAGGTGGGTCAATAGGAATGTTTTGCCACCAGCGTTCCGGGGTTGCCTTAATGTATGTTTAGGAGCCTAATTCTTATGATTCCTAATTTAAAATCTTAGTAGCTCATTGGACAGTGAGGGGGTTCTCTCAATTTGCAGATGGAAGCTTTTCTTCGCGTGTTTTCTGTTTCCTCTCCCTGAGAGGTTTGTATCCAGAGAGCTGACATTTAGTTAAGTGACAGCAAATGCTTCAGAGCACAACGCTGTACTGCAGTTCCTCCACCAGTGCCTCGGAGAGCAGCCTCGTCCCAGCGCAGATTCCTCTGATGACTGCTGTGCTGTGTGTGAATTAGCATAACCTCTGTGACAGTCCAAAACAAAATAAAGCTACATTAAAAACAAGATGGGAAGCTAAAATAAGATGGAATTAGAATCATAGAGCCATTTAGGCTGGAAAAGATCATTAGACTCTGGAATCAGCAGTGCTTCCTCTCCATGTTCTTTGCTTCTTGTTCTTCCCCTAATATCTCCTTCCCCTCCATCTTCCCCAGCACCTTCACTTCCCTTTTCTAAAGCATGTTGAAAACCGTGTCTTCAGAAGATGCCTTTGTTACAATAATGAATCCCACAGTGACTGCACTCCTAGTATTGTTTCCAGTTGTACACACTTCTGAATATAATTTTTGATCTCATAGGGAGGCCTGAGGATACAGCTTCTTGCAGGATTGCTGCTCTGTGTTACAAGTTTAGGGTGGCAGGGATCCAGCCTTGCTCTGGACCACTTGCGCCCCAGCCGTGGATGGTGTCATGCTCTACACAATGTTCCTAAACAGTTAAATCACTTTAAAAGCCAGAGTTTGTTCTAAGATACTGTTATTGTTTCATTCCACAAAGTCTGGAGAGATTCTTCCTTGACAGGCTTTTTTATTTGATTATGCAAGAATTCTAAATGCTTACTTTATCTTCCAAATGACACTGTGTTCCTTCCTCACACAGTTATTAAATAGTCATGCTTTGCAGCTTCCAGCTTTAATGTTAATCCTGTAAAAAATGCTTACTAGTGTGAAACTAAAAAAAAATGTAATAGTACAACTGAAGCAGGAGAAAGCACCAGGGCTTTGTAAGATGTTTCTGTGAACACGTTTGTGTGTGTGTGTACAGAATAGACTGGTATTCAATAGAGCAGCATATACGTTTGTAATCAAATCTCACTTTAAAACTTGTTCCTTCTGTTAAACATGCAAATATTTCCATTCTCTTTGCAAATTCTGCCACTCTGCTCATTACCAAACCTTTCAGAAAAGACATAAGCCCAAATCTTCCTCTGATCAGGCTCTTAAAGTGTTCTGTGTGGTCTTTATTTAGACTGTAAACTTGCTGAAATAGGAAATGTCTTATAAAAAACCCAACTACACTGTCTCATTTCACATCCAAATTCTTCTCCCATACCAGCTGTGTGTGTTTGCCTAGCAGCAAGTCTCCTGTTAATGAATGACTTGTTCTCATTAGCTTGTCAGGCTGGATGTGTAGCCTGTAGTTCCCACTCATACAGAGCAGCACTCCTTCCCTTGTAGCTTCTGGTAAATCAAACAATGCGATACACAAAGCCTTGTGTCTCTGAGTGTGACCTTTGTTCTAGGAGTCATTAACTACCACAGAATGCCAAAATAAAGTAACTAGCTGCTGGTTAAATATATTTAACATAAGCAGAGCCTTACGGACTCCCTGATGTGGGGATTGTCACAGGCTTTACCATGGGCTGCCGCTTCTAAACCTCCTTTAAAAGAGGGGGAAATGAATTCTCTGATCAGCAGAGCCAAAGGTGTTGCACTCAGTATATTTGTTTTGTGAAGCTGAGGTCCAGAGTAGATTCCTGACACCTCGGAGGTTTTCAAAATGAGGTCCTGAGCAGCCTCATCTGACTTTGAAGCTGGCTGTGCTTTCAGCAGGAGACTGGACTAGCGATCGCTGCCAACTTAAATTCTTATTCCAAAAAAAGTTTCCTCCATTCGGGGCATTAATTAAGACTCTGCCTCTAACTAGGCTGAATTTTTTCACAAAAGCCATTGGAACTGAGTATTTCTTGAACCTTCGTCTCTCCATCCGATTTGCACAAAACTGGCCAAGAGGTTCAAAAGTTACTGTGAGAAAAAAGACAGCTGGGACAGAGAGACAGACACTCCCTTCCTTGCACACATAGGACAACTGTATTAAGCCTTGTTTTGTTAAGAAAACCTTTCTTCCCTTTATGTTAGCGCAGAAAACTTGTCAAGTGTGCACCTAATGAGGCCTGAAGTCATACTACATACTCCCAGCTGCAGCCAACCTGAAATAATGCCTCCCCAGAGCCAACAGCACATCTCGTGCAGCCGAGGCATTTACTGTGCAATCCGAACTATGCAGAGAAGCTGAGACATTCAGGAGTGAAACCCAGGCATGGTCTTTCTGATGGCAGAGATTACGTGGCTGTGCTCACACGAGCGTGTGTCTCAGTCTGCCTGGTGCCTCGCCCATCTCTGCCCGCAGACACGTTAGTGTGTCTGGTACCTCTGTCGTCCTCAACTTTCCCGTAGCCGTAGCCGAGAGTGACAGAAAGGGGAATTTGACCTCAGCGTGCTAGAGACCGCCTGGCTGTCTGCCTTTCCCTTTTTGTCTGCTCTTTCTGAGGATGCAGTCACACTACCAAATTACCTTGAGTCATCTGTCCTGGAAGTTTTTCCCATGGGTTGCCTGTGATAAAGGGTGGAGGTACTAGGAGCATTTTAATCTGTGCTGTGAGGGGAGGCACCGGTGTGGTGTGAATCCACTGTGGACCCTACGTGCTTCTGAGATTTCCGTCTACCTGAGCCAATGCCACATGTCTCCCCAAAATCTTTTCTGCAAGGGACAGGTTCCATAGCTTCAGTCCTCACGGCTTGCTGATCAACCAAGAGCCTCCTTTAGCAGCCACGGCAGCAGATTATTCTGTTTCCCTTTCTCCCAGGCTGCAGAGCACACACCTATCTTCCTCTGCTTTTGATGCCTTTGGAAAATGTTACTTCTGTGTTCCTGGGAAAGAGCTTCAGAGCACTTCTATTTTCTGCCTCACAGGGAAGCAGAAACTGTGAAATTATCAGCATCCTCTGGTTGTACGTTCCCTGGAGCTGTTATACTGTGCAGTCTGAAATAGACATCCGGCCCCAGGGAATTGCTAATGATGCATTCAGTCTCAGCATGGCACATGCTCATTCCTGGGGAGTTACTGAGTTAGCATTTATAGTTCTACTCTTTTCCTCCGAGCAGATGAAACCCTCTGATTTTCCCTCAGCACTGAGGTCTTGGGTGTTGGATTCTCTTCTCATGACAGCTTACTTGGAATGTCACCAGAAAGCTTTCAGCCTGGATCCTTCCTCTGAAAATCATAGACTACAGTAGCATCATGCCAGAGATTCTTCCATAACTTGGTGTCTGATCAGCAGGCAACAGGAAACCGAGGTCTTGCTAGACACAGTTGCAAAAAAATAAACCCAAGACTTCCGTGCTGAAGATGGGTGATTGGTACTGGGGGCACTGGAAGCCTCTTGCACCTGGGGGAATAAGCTCCCAAACAGAAAGCAGAGTCAGCAGCCACTAAGGAAAGCACAAGTGGAAAAACTGTGGGGAGTGAGCACGGCTGGATGTTTTGATGGTGGTCCCTAGCGTGGGTCCCTACTGCAGAGAAACAGCAGTGGTAAAGGATGAAGTGAATTCACTCAAGGTTTACCTTGTTCTCTGGTTGCTTTGTCAATTTATGTTTCTCCAGACACTTTTTGCAATGAGGGATTTTTTTTTGTGTGGGCAAGGGTTGAACTAGCAGGAACACTTTTACTGTATTTCACATTAACTTGCTGGTGAAGACAAGACATCTCTTGCATGACCTACATGCCTGAACTCAGAATCCCTCTCCTGGGCCTGCCATCTTCAGATTTAAATCCTTTAAACAAGCTCAAGTTTTCATCTCCTCATCCATATTTCCAAAGCATGTTAGCCTCAAGGCACTAGGCCAACAACGGAATAGTGCTGAGCACAAAGATGTTTTTGTAACCACATCAACTCAGCCCAAGGCAGATCAACTGCAGCAAACCCTGCAGATTGCTTCACCTCCCAGTGTAGTTCCATTAGAACCTCCCATTTCTGCTAGTCCTCAGCTGATAGCAAAAATGCCTCTTTCAGCTTTGTAACTTCGATTTCTGTTTTCTCCGCTTTCAGTGAAATGCTGTTGAGAGCTGCCAGAGACTCAGCTGTGACACAGATCTATCTGAATTCAGAGGTTTGGAAGTGTTCCTTCACATTTGTCATCTCCTTCAATAAGCACTGCATTGTACCAAGTCTGTACATTCTTTACTGCTCTATTTGTTGCTATGGCCAGTGGTGCCAAGTTTCAGTGTGATTCTTTTGGGACACTAGACAGAACTCTGGATTTTCTTTCTTTCTGCTTTGTTTATGCTCCCGGCCCCTGCAGTGTTCTCCCTTACCATCATCCAAAACTTCTTCCCAAACAGGAAAGCACTGCCCTCTCCAGTCCCTCCACTTGTACAACCAGCAGCAGTCCCTCCTTGGCCTGAATCGTTGCAGTAGAGAAGCAACGGATAGATTCCCCCTCGGGCCAGGTGTTTCCAAAACCAGGGAAAAGCAGGAAGGAACAGATGGGACTGGCCTTGAGCAGAGAAAAGGGAAGTTTTTGGCAGGGGAGCTACAAAGGCATGGCGTTGTCAGTCCATGTCAAACTTGGGAAAGGTGCTCACAGAAGGGAGAGCAGCAGGATGTGCTGCCTCATTGCCATGGAGACAGCCAAAGAGCTGGCTGGGCAGATTTAGAAATGTCTCCTGCTTGGGATGGCTTTTGGTACATGTCATCTATTTTTGCAGAGATTAAAACAAGGGGGAAAGGAGGAAATGTCTGACACTGAGGGTAAAAACCTGTCTTATTTCTTAGTTTACAGCAGAGTCAATCTTTTGTGGCTTAATGGAGATATTTGTTCTCCTCTGAGAAAGATATCCTGGTTTTGATGGGGATTATTTTTCCCCCTGTCCTCATACTTTTTGGGGTCTTCCATCAATCACTTTGGGCATTATGATACTAGCTGCCATTTCAATGTTCTTGGACTTTTCCATGGTGTTCCCCATATGCCCCACATGGTATTTCTCTGCAAGATCTCTCCTTAATGACCCCGAGGATCTCATCCTCCTCCAAACAGGCTGATCTGTTCTCACCATAGCACCTCAGTGACTTTTTTCCTCACATCTTTCCCACTTGATTACTGCACGCAGAAAGTTATTAGTCCCCAGAACCTGCACTCTGCAAAGTACAGAACAGGTAGAACTGCGTGATTACCTGCAAACAGCTGTCTTGGGAATCAGCCTGGCTCTGTCATTCCATAAGCACTAATTCTCTTCCACGTCCATCAGCAGTCAGCACATTTGTACTGTAGCAAATAAACGGGAGACAAGGAACTGGTAGAAAATACTGGCATACACTTGTTTTCTCCACCTCAGCAGCCGTAGGGAGAGCAATAGCAAACTGGTTTGTATTTATTCAGGAAGAAGAGAAAGGACACACATGCTTTTGAAATAGAGGCAGAGATTACCACAAGAGTGGTAAGCCATCATTAAATTAGGCATAAAATGTGTGCCCTTCCACCTGCTGTGTGTTACCTTCACAAGGAAGGGCCCCAGGTGTGTAACACAGCTGGCAGTCTGTGGAGTCCCAAGGAACATGTACAGTTGCTACTGCAGGAGTGGGAAGGAGATGCTGGCCAAGTTCAGAGCTGTGTTTCCACAAAAATATTTAGAAAGCCATTATATGCAGGAGAGTCAATACTGGTAACTGGATCTGTTTGTTCTGGAATTCACCTCTCTGAAGTCATTCTTCCAGGGTTGACTGCACATTTAATTCCATGTATTCCTGCTGAAACAACTTCAGAGACCCTCTCATTGAGGCAGTTCAATATTTTCATGCATTTTTAATAAGCAGCAGAGTATGCTGCACAATAAATAGGTTTGTTTGAGCTGGTGTCACAAGGAGAACAATGATATTATATAATGTGGTTGGGACCAGGTGAAGTTGTTTCCGAGCCCAACAGAAAGAGAAAGATGATGTGTCAGAGAGGGTAAAGAACAGATTCAGAAAACACAGTTCAGCTTAGTGGGGTGAGGCAGTATTTATACAGGTTCAATACCTCTCATGGTTTGATGTTTAGCCAGACTAGAAGGATCTCCTCCTTTTTAAACACACTGAAGAAGTAACCTCCTCAACTTAAACAAATAAAACCCCGACTATTACACCATCCCAGCTGGCAAGATTCATTCTATTACCTAACATGGTAGGGAAAGGCAAAATTAATTACTCCTCAGAAAAATAATGCAAGTTTCCCTTTCAGCAATGGAATCACAGCAATTAAATTGGCTGTTGCACCTCCTGCTTGGTCGTGGCAAGAAGTTCATCACTTGAATTTCCGAGCTGGGAGAGGAAGCCAGGAACTCACTGGTTGGCAGTAGGGCTTCACTTTTTTTTTTTCCAAGGACGATTTCAGCTCAGTAGCAAAAAGCGATGTGATGTTTGAGTAAGGTTACCACTGCCCTCTGCCGAGAGGGATGCGGGCATTTCTTTCTAACTCATCTGCCAGCAAAACCAGCGGCTGCATGGCTTGGAAGGGGAGTGTAACTGCTGCTGCTTCTGCCTTTTCTCCAAAGTTTGCTGATCTGAGTCCCTGACACCAAACATTCTGAAAACTCTACGCCTCATACAGAGTAAAAAGGAGCAAGGATATTTATGCACAAAATCTTCACATGATGATAGCAGAAACTGTGAAAGCTTGAGCCGGAGGTTTTAAAAAGCAAACTTTACGATTTATAAACACTTCAGGCATCCTCAACAATGTGATATCTGCTGGAGCTAGTTTTTTGCTTTCCTGCCAAAATTCAGTCATGCATTATCAGATCAGGCATAAGTCCTCCACAGTTTCTTAAATTATTTCCTTTTTAACTGTAGCACTTGCCTGACTGAGTTCTGGCCTCAGTCTTACATGCACACCATTATTTCTGGTTATGCAAAAATGGAAGCTCATTCAATGCTACATTTATAACTTGCTTTACATTCTGAATCTGACACCGCTGTCTTTTTCTTAACGTTTTTAAAAGGAAAACATTAAGGTGGGACATGTAACAATATTTTTCACCACTTGAGGGAGCTCCTTCATTTATCCATCAGGCTGTTCCCATTGCGCCTGCACACTGGGAAATTCTAAACCACACTTTTAAACAGTTAATTGTAGGATCTGCTGATATATGTGAAAGCATTGAGGCTCTCAAGCGACTGACTTTAAAGCTAAGATAGAAGTTTTAAAGGAATTAATCATCCTGGTCAATAAATGTGGGCATCAGAAAGAGCGACAGCTGCTCATTCCCTAGGCTGACTGATACCAAAAATCTTAAAATAGAAAATAAATTAGTTACACAGAATTAAAAGCAGGCAGCGTTAATCACATCTATTTTACAGCAGTGCCAAAAATGACAGGAAGGAACGGGACCCAGCACAGAAATAAACAGAAGGAAAGAAAGAACCATAGAATGTCCTGAGTTGGAAGGGACCCTCAAGGATCATCAAGTCCAACTCATGGACCTGCGCAGGAGACCCCCAAAAATCACCCCTTGTGCCTGAGAGCATTGTCCAAAGAAACAAAGAAAGAAAGAGAAAGGAGGGAAACAGGCAGTGCTGCCAAAGTCAAGTTGCTGCCTGGTGCTGGGAAGGTGAAAGCCGGTGAAGCTGAGGCAAGAAATTGGGTATCAGGGCCAAGGTTCCCACGTCAACAATGGGAACGACCACGCGGTGATTCAGCCAGGAGTGCTCGGGAGCAGCTGTGGTTGGGCAATCATTGAGCAATGTAACCGTAGGATTAATGTACAACACTCCAGAAAATCAGGATTACAAGCACCGTGGTGACAAGCGGGGTAAACGATGCCGCTGATGAAACAACGCAGCAATTTAGAGAGGGAAAGACAATAGCAGCCGAAGGGCGTGAGTGGCAGGAAGCAGAGGTGGCAGTGCCTTCTCCCAATTGCTTGTCAATAATGGGAAGGTAATGAGAGCAGCCACTTTGTTTTTCGGTGAGCTGCAGGTAAACAGGCTCTAAAGAGAAGGGGAAGGAAGGCTGTGAAAAAGCTCTGCCGGGGAAAAACCCAGAGACCAGGGAGGGAGCTCGGTGCTTGTCACACTGCACTGCTTTGGCCTGAGACATTTGTCAAGAGCTGCTAATAAAATCCGGCAGCACCTCTGTACAGCCTCTTTAGGGCAAAATAAGCAAAGCAAACTTGTCCTGAAGGTTAGCTGCACTTTTCTTTCTGTTAAAGGAATCTCATTTTCCTACCACCCAGAGTCAGGCTTTTTACTAACTGGATGAAACAGTTTCAACAAGAAGTTGTTGAACTTTGGGATGTTTTTGTACATTGTGCATTGAGTATTTTGTTGGGTTTTGATTTTTATTTTTTTTCTTTACACTTGCTCACCCAGCCAATGCTGGCCCCACAACTTCACTGTAAATAGCTGGCACAGCATTTTTGGCATGAGGGCACCACAGATCACATACAGCCTGACCTGAGAGTGTTTCTAAGCAGCACTGTGCTAAAGTCGACTTCTTAAGAACAGGGATAAGTTTATGTGAAAATTCCTGCTGCTCTCACCCATTGCATTTCAGCAATGATAAGGCTTCCAGTTTTTTCTTTTCATTTTTACAAGTTTTTTTTATTAAGCAGCATGAAAGATGAGTGATGGGATAATAGTGTGAACACACATTGCAAAATAAATCAGTTTCGGACTTTTTCACTCAGTGGCTCTGCTCAGAGTTCCCAGAGATATTTAAAACAACTTCTGAAAGCTCCAGCAGTTACAATTTAAATGTGTGTCTGGGGTGTGTGTTGGTCAAAACAAATTTTAGTAACAGGTCTGATAGGTGAAAAGTGACAGAAATATTTTATTACCCCATTGTAACTTTGTACCTTGGTTTGGGGTGACCTTTCAAGGTGTACCTGGGGACATATTGTGCATGGCACAGCCCTGATGTCGTGAGGAGGAGGAGGAGAGACGTGTACTTGCCGGTAAGAGATTCGTGGGTAAGTTCTCCTGGCTTTGGGAAAGCTTTCCCGTTTGCAGTGCGAAATGCAGCTCACAGGAGGTTACTAGAGTTTGTTTGCTGGTGACGTGTTCTGTGACTCACCCTCCATCACGAGCCCGTGTCTGTCTGGGGAGAGAGAGACGGCAAGGTACAAACCCCAGCCTTTGTCCCATTTTCAGCCCTCTGGAGCAGCCTTTGTCCCAGTTTTGTCCCTGTGGAGCACAGCTGGGACTAAAAGGAGAGCCCTCCAGCCGGGCCCCTTCTCAGCTCCCCCCAGCAGGTGAGCCGAGCTCCCGCTCCCCAGGGCAACATCTGTGAGGGAGAACACCCCCTTGACACAAATCACCACTTCTTGGGGGACTGCTCGAGTTGGGGGACACTCCATTTTTACTTCCCTGTAAAAATACCTCCCCTGGCTACCGCTTGGGAGAACGTCGGGGGTAGGATACGCGTTTGTGCCGAGCCTGAGTGCTGCGGGAAGCACTTGTGGAGCAACCCGTGTGTCCCCGCTGAAGGACGAGGACAGATAACCCCGCTGGGCCCTCCCGGCCTTGACTTCGGTGTCCTCCCAGTTCCTTTAAATAAGTTTTCCTTGTGCCAGGGGTGTGGGGAGTGGAGGGGGGGTCCTCAGGGCGAGGACAGGCCTTGCCCGCGGGGGTGGCTGAGCCCACCTGGACCTTGGACTGGGATCGACACCCTGGAACCAGGACTGACATTCCCTCAGCTGGACTGAGGCTGGAACCAGGACTGGTGATCCCTTTTCCTTTCTTTTTTCCTCTTTCTTTCCCTGTTTCTGTTTCTCTCTCTCTCCCTCTTTAAATAATCTCTTTCTCTCTCTCTTCCTTCTCCCCCTACCCCTTTATCTAAAACCCACTGCCGTGTTCTTACAGTAGATCAGGGACTAGCACACCAATTTCCATGCCAAGTACGTAGCTTACTGATAAAACTTTGATTGCCCGCGGCCCCTCTGACTTTCGAGCATTTACCAGCTTTGGGTGTTCCCTCACCCTTAGCGGAGGGTCATCGGGTCATCGCATTTCTGGCGCCTCTCCTCCCTCCCTTGCCCCCCCGCCTCAGGGGGAAGGCGGCGGTAGCGGAGGGGGGGAAGGCGGGAAGCTGAGGGGAAGGGGGGGCGCGCCCCACGTGCGCCTCACGTGCCGGCCCCCCTCCCCAGGGCAA
>VXAZ01008135.1:0-51049 GCA_013399875.1 Gymnorhina tibicen | reverse complement strand
GGGCTGGCTCGGAGCCTCGGCAGCGCTTTGGGCAGCTCCCAGCGATATCCGCAGGCTTCGGATAAAAAAAAAACAAACCCTTTCGTGCCGAGTGTTCTGCGCGTGGCGGATGAGCTGCGGAGTGACCTTAACTTTGTTTTGGCCCCTGTCTGGTTCGCTCTGCAGAGACTGAGGGTTCGGGTCTGCGAGGTGATGCTGTGCCCGAGGGCCAAGAGTCGAAGGAAAACTTTAGAGAGCTGGCGGTCTTTGGGACAAGGTTGTTATTTACTGTGATTAGTGTTGGAGGCAGGGGGTTGGAAGCAGGGGGTCTTTAAGGTCCCTTCCAGCCTAAACCATTCCATGATTCTTAGCTGTTCCTCAGCGAGTCATTTGGAATGCAGGGATGAACTTCCTATAAAGTGTTGCTTTTCTCCCAAGGCATCTTCTAATTAATTACCAGTGTGTCGAAAGGGAAGACGGAGAAGCCCAAGGTCTCTGAGCCCTTTACGAGTACCGTAAATCAGGTACAAATGAAAGCAGGGAGTTTCTGCTGGGAAATCTGTTAATGGGTTTGTGGCTCTACAAACCTGTATCTGCAGTTGTGGATGTCCTCAGAGTTGGGTGAAAGGAGTGACTGTGTACTGATTGTGAGGAGCGATTTCCTCCTGTGAGGCGGGTGGTGAACATCTTGGAATTGTCCTGGCATTGTGTCAGGAATGATTTGGTTCTAGCAGAGATTGGAGGGAAGGGCTGATGTCCTCTCTAGGCTCTGATGTGCTGATAATTGCTTAGGTACTGTAACGCTGCACCTCTGTTCATCTGGGAACATGACCGGGAAGATGTTTGTTTTTATGGATTTCCCCCAGCAGACTTGGTGTTTCGGTGTGAAAAAGGCTGTGCTGTGATAACTTAGCCTATCTGAATTATTAACTCTTTAAGTTAATTGTTTTCATTTTTATTTCTCCCCACACATGACTTTTCCTTCCCCCATCCCAAGATGGGTTATTTTTAACTCCTTTCTGTTAACCTTTCAGTGAGATACTATAACCACTCTGCACTGGTGAGGAACGAGTGCCTTCCTAACCTCTTGAAGAAGGTGAAAAGTGTACTGAGACAAGAATTAAACTTGTGGTCCTCTGTTGGAGCTGGAAAACTCACCCAGTTAGTGATTTGCTGTTTGGTGGGAGGTGGTGTTTCTCCCCTGTGTGCTGTGAAGGAGACTGTCCTGCTAGAGGGACAAACACAGGAAGCTGAGTTCTGGAGACCTCTAGTCATAGTTTTATTTCCCTTTTGCAGATGTGCCAGCCTCCTTATTCTGAGGAAATCCATCCTTAATTATTTTTTTCACCAGTGCATGAGTTTTCCTGGCCTGTCTGTAGCAGCTCATCTGTGCTGGTGCACGTATGCTGTTCACTAGCAGCTAAACACATCTGCTGCAGAGCTTGTGCCAAGATGAAAAAATACATCAAGTTTGAAAATGTGGTTACATACATGCCTGTGAGGTTTTCTGGAAAAAATCTGCAAATTGTCCCTGGTTGTAGCTGCATCTCCAAGAGATTCTTGAGCTGAATTTTATGGAGAGTGTTCTGGGATATCACTTTGTGACCAAATTAGAATCTCCTCGTCCGCTTCTCAGTAGCTGAGAATTTTGTTTCCATCCTGCACGTGGTGCTTCGGGTGTTCCCTACTGGCAGCTCTGTCCGCAGCAGTGACCTTTGTCACTGACACTGGTGTGGTTCAAACCCGATTCTCTTCCTGTTTTCCTTGGTTTGCAACGCAACCATTGTCTGGCCAAGCAGAACTCAGGGATCCGTTGAGGAAGCTGCTCCTGCTCTAACAGCTGAGAACTTGACAAGGAAGGGGCTTGGCTCAGGCCAAACATTGCTGGCGATTCCACAAAGTAAACCTGCCACATCTCACGGAACCAAGTCTCGATGTCCACCTGGCTGTCAGAAAGGATTGCAAGGGCTTTTTGGCTTGTAAAGATTTTTGCAAAAGCTTAAGTTATTTTAAGCAGTTATAAAGTCTGTAGGGAAAAGAGGGAGGTGTGGGGAGATGTTTTGGTTGTGGTAGGGGAACTTACTTCGTTACTTTGTCCTATACTTCTTGTAGTAAGGGAAAGGAAGTGTGATCAGCAGTAAATAACTAATTTGATTGTGTGCTGAATTTCCTCTGTCCTTGCTCTGAGCTCATGATGAAGGGAAGAAAGTCTAACTTCAGCGTAAAAAAGGCTATGTAAGTATATTACTGAACAATAAATGAATTTTTTGTCATTAATTATTTGCTCTCCTTTTCTGATCCAGCTAGGTAACCATGGCAGGTGATGACTGTGTAAGGAAACGCCAGTCTGGCTCCACTGCAACCCGCAAGACCCCTGAGAATGAAGAGACACAGAGGAGACCTGAGAGCGAGAGGTCCTTTCAGAACTCAAGCAATGGTGAGACTCACTGGCTCGGCACTGGTTGCATCTCTGGCATGCGATCTCCTCTGAAGTGCCCTTTCTACTCATGGCTCTGCCTCTTCGCTCCTTCATTTCTGTTTTTCTGTCTCTGGAAAGGCTGAAGGTGGGGCTCCCTGTGTACCAGCCGCACCCCTTCAGCAGGTTGGGTTGTTTGGGGTGCTGTCCTGCAGAGCTTTCCCCCAGCAGCTGTGTACTGCAGGGCTTGCAGGGGTCTAGAATGGGGATTCATTGTCACGGGAGGAAGAGATGCATCAATGCTGTAAACAGTGCAAGTGCCTCCTGGCAACACTTTTGAGTAATCCTGGTAAATGCTTTTTCTGGGACTTATCTCACTTGCTTTACAACCTATAAGTATGTGACTTCTCAGGATGGAAGAAAATGGTCTTTAACGCACCAGGCTGAGGTGGTGTATCCACCTGAGAGACAGGTGGAGGTGGGATGCCACAGAGAGTAATTCTCTGCTGCTCTGGGGTTCTGTTCATGTCGGGACAGCTCCCTTTTATTCAGACTCAACCTTTTAAGGTGGTCACCTTAAAAGTTAGGTGGCTTAAAGCTAGCTTTGTGGAAGGGTCACTGCTGCCATGCCCTGTCCCTTGGGTTGCAGGGACAGTTGTGTGGCACTATGAGTGGTTTTGCCTGTGGACTCTGTGACACTCTGTAATTCCTGGTTTATGCTGTACCACATTCCAGCCTGGTGATAAGGAGGTTAGAGATGAAACTGCAGCTTGTTTCCATTCTCCTTGTGAGACAGATTAAGCAAAAAGCTAAAGTAGTTTATCACAATGTGCCTTGTGAGTACAAGATCCAAAACCCTGGTGCCAGTGACTCAAGGAGATAATTCTTACTGATATACTTCTGGATATCATCACTATTTCATAGTACTTCTTTCAACTGAAATGGAAGTCAGTCAGAGCAAGTTTAAGTTTAGGACAAGTCAGATTTCTTATTGAAAATAAAATACATCAGAGAGAAAACCATCCCACAAACTGTTTGGAGAGCTGGGATTTTAAGATGTTGGTGGCACAGTAATTTTAACTGGATCAGATGTGACTGTACTGGGAAATTGCATGGAGTTGGTGTCTACTGGAATCCAGTGATGCTGGGCTTGGGAGTAGACTTGTACCATTTTAACTTTTTCGTGTGTGGAAACTCCTTAACTGCTATGAATGAAGGGTTAGTAATAAATAGAGCAGTGATAATTAGGACTTGATGGGTGGGTGTGTCTTTAAAGGCCGTTCATTTTAACACCTCTGAGATGTGGCAAACCATCACTGCAGGTGAGGTACTGTGAGTGTGTAGCAGATAAACATCCTGGGATAGATCTCTTGAAGGTGTCCATGTTCCTGGTGGGTTGGTTTAGAACAGCCAGTGTGGTTTTAATCCCATACAAGCTGCAGTGAAGGACAGCAGGGAAGAATCCTGGTTAGTCAAGACTTAAGTGCATCCTAACCTGCCAAGGTTGCTGCCGGTTGAGCAGAGGTGCCACAAAGTGTAACTTTGCTCAGCTCAGTGTTGGTGCCAGCAGGAATAACCCGGGGAGGTAGGAGGCATGAATCTGATGCCTTGAGGCGTGGGAGAAGGGTGCATCCCTCTGGTCAGGAATTCCTGTGTACAGGGGAGTTAAATCAGCAGCTCTGTGACCCAAAGGTTGAAGATTTATGAAGCTGAAGTGTTCGTTAGTTGCAGACAGTGGCCTCTTCATGTAGTCCAGGGTGCCTGTGTAACTAGGTAGGGCTTTCACGGCTGAGGTGGGAGAATTTCTCAAAAGAAGCAGCCGTAGATGTTTTTTCTCTTTCTTTTGTCCTGGCTATTCACTCCTGAATAGCTGTTTCTAAGGCATTAGTGCTGATGTGCACAAAGGCAGTGTGAGGCTAATGATCTGCTGTCTGGCAACAGCCTTTTTGTACTCTAACAGCTTCATGCTGGGTGCTGCCAGGAAGTTTAGACAGGATGCATGTTTGTTGCAGTCGAGGGATTCTAGCCAGGTCAAGAGTGTATGGAAGTAAATATTGTAGCATGTTTGTGGCAGCTATTGCTGTAGAAAAACAAAACCATTAATGAGTACCCACCCTTGATCCTCTCTGATTACAGCAAACGCAATCTGCTTTCTACGGTAGGAGTTCATGTGGCAAGGGCCACCTGATTTGTTTCCAGAAGTGTGTGAACTTTCTACAGAAACTTTTGGGCCCTTAATCCTTTCTTCATTAAAACTCAAATGCATTGGCTGATCTGAAATTGCTTAGAGGAATAATTTTAATATATGTATTGGCTTTAGAGCTACAGTAGATCTGACTCTTCCATTTGTACAGTTGAGGTGGTTTTTTTTTTTTTTCTTGGCTCTTCAAATGCTTCTGAAAACTGTCTCATTGCTTGGGTTCTAAGATCAAATAGTTTTTACTCAGGTATGCCCAATTTTATAGAAGTGTGGAAATACTCATAACTTTTGAGATTGCCAGAAGATATCTTCTGTGCCTTGATTTGTTTCTATCTTGTAATTATTCAGCCTGTAATTTCACTTTGACAGGGTAGCTGAACTTCAGTCTTACACACCATCTCTCCTCCTTGAATTGGCTCCAGTGTTGTAATTAAACAACTAATTTGGTCCTGGCTTAGAGTCAGCAGATGATCTAGGTGGTAATAATCCCCTGTCAAAAGCCAGGCTTCCTTAATAAGACTAGTCTTACATGGTTTCAGCAGGGGGTACAAAGAGAAATATAAAACTGTTCTGCTTAATGGGATATTGGTATTGGACAGTACTGGTTGCTAGAAAACTCACCTGGAATGAGCATGATAGAAACTGCATGGACAGATCTTAAAAGGCTAGAGAGGACCTGGACCATAAGTGTGCATATGAATGCCTCTAAAATGCTCAGATTAGTCCATTCAGAGCAGTAAAAGGGTGGGTTTGGAGTCTGTTCTTGTTTCCCCAGAAATCAGGAAAGGCCTGAAAGTGTCTCTGGAGGCTGATGTGCAAACTAGCTGTGTGGCATATCTGTTTGGTGTGAGTAAGCTGGTTTGGTAATGCTGATCTTAGAAAGGGCTGTTATCTTCCAGTGGAGAGGTTACTATCGATCATCCCTGGTGCAAAAGTTCATGGTGATGCACAAATTGTGTGTGCCTACGGAGAGATGGAGGAGGAGAGAGCTCTCCCAACAGGGAGCAATTTGGAAAGATTTAGCCTTTGCTGTGTGACTCACAGCAGTGAGTGTTCAGTGTTTCAAAAGGCTGCTTCTTGCAGATTAAGCTGCTTGAACCGAGTATCTGGGATGTGTTTCTGAGGGATGGATCAAAAAGCTCTTTTGTCTAGGTGGATTCTGGCAGTTCTAGGGGCTGCCATGTTTTGGAACCTGTGGGTTAGGTGAAAGCTCAGCAGGCTCTTGTGAAGAGCCTGTGGACATGGTAGCATAATGTAGAGAATGCTGGTGTTCCTTCCTGCTAGTGAGGAGGCTGTTTGGGTTCCATGTCCCTGCAGAACTGACTTTTTAGCTAAATACTCACCCAGCTGCAGTGCAGTGACCTATGGCCTGTGAATTCTTTAAACAAGATCAGCTGAGTCTAGTCATAACTTGCCTCTATCTGCTGAGTGGCCTAATAAATTACCATAAGTAAGAATAAGGCTCATTAGCATCAAATTATTAATGTGTGTTGTATTGTAGCAATGCAGAACTCCTCCCTCTTTACAGGAGCCTTGCACTAGATTTGCTTTAATATTGCTTTCCTTCTGGTACCATCTTCAGTGTTTTTGGAGAGGGAGCCTTTAAGTCCAGGTGACTGAGAGTGATGAAGTCCTGCCTGTGTTGCTTTAACCTCTTGAATGGGAAGTTGTCTTATCAAGAAATAACAAAGCTGGTTTTTTTTGGATCCCAAGCTGCAGCACCAACATCATATGAGGTATTCTCTGCTCTACCCATCTGAAATGTCACTTATCTGTAACATGTGCAAGAGTGGGTTGAAAAAGGGACAACAAGATCCTTTAGAAAGGGTACTTTGTCAATCTTGTGACACTTCAGTTGCTCAACTTTTCAACAATTAAGAAGCTTTCTCAATCTTCAGGTGATTTTTTTATTAGCTTGGTTTTCATAGGGAAACAAAGCTTACAATTAAGTTGCTCATGGATTTTTTCTTCTGACTTTTGAACCTGCTTGGAATTTGGTCTGTACAGAGGAGTCACATCCTTTTAGATCAAGCCCAAGACAAGTGGTCCTTGCTGATGGGAAAGGAACCCAATGCCATAAATTAAAAACTTCTCCCTATGAGCAGAGCTCTTCCACAGCAAGCCCTGCTTAAGTCTCCGCTGAAATCGGGCACTATTTCATACTAGTCTTCAAGACAACTTTCTCATGACTTTAAATATATTTTCTGCCTTCTTAAGGCATATCTCAACTTCTTTTAAATGCAAAGATGTGCCTGCTTGTACAGTGCAGCCTTGAGTCCATTTTTATATAATCCTGTTGCGATCCCAAAGTGATACAGAGGGGTCCAGGTGTCATTCGCAGGGCCAGAGGAAAGTGAAGAGTTGGACTTCTCAGCAGTGCACATTTCCTTTTAGACTCAGAATCATGTGCTGGATCTCTTCTCCAGTGACCTGACAGAACATAAGTGGTGTCTTGCGCAAGGGAAGACGAGTGATTAAAGATGATGTGCTTGTTCTCTGGTATCTGCCTTGTGACACAGCTGGGTTTATGGGGTGATGTAATACCACAGAAGGGGTTGGTGCGGGGTGAGTTTTCTTCTACAGAAGATTTTGTGTTGAAAAAGACAAGCTCACAGGTGAGTTTACTTTGTTGTATGAGATGCTTACACCGAAGCCATGGAGATCTTGATTTTAAAACCTGTTAAAAGATGCTGTGTTTCTAATCTTTTCTGTGCATGCACACTGGGATGAGGACAAATAAAGTGACAGGAGGACACTGCATACAATTTAGCAATTGCAGCATCAGCAGGTTAGAGACTGGCCTCATTTCTTGTTCAACCATTAAAGCTGGGCATTTGGTATATGTAAAGCTATACCCAATTTTAAGGCCTTGGAGTCTAAAAGGGTGTTTTATTTCCAAAGGGAGCCATTCCTGGATAGTTTTTAACGTGAGTTTTTAATGACTGAGGCTTCAAAGGCAAGATCTGACAGGAAATATATGGTCAAAGAACTGGTTATTTTATTTTTAGCTTATCTTGAAAAGGAAATAATGCAATTCCTTAAGTCCCACGTGTCCTGTTCTCTTTGGCTGTGTTGGGTGGCTTCAAGCAAACTCGGTATCACCTTGAAGACTGGCAGCTGGGTAAGAGACACAAACTCTTAGTTTTTTGAAGGGAAAGGTTAGTTGTTCTTTGAGCTCAGCAGCTCTGTTTTGCTTTCTAGCAGGTCAGCACAAGGTGGTTCTTCCCACAGTAGTAATGGAAGGAGGGGGCTAGGAATACAGCTGTGGAGTGGCACAGTGAGGAGCTAGAGCCACTGAGAATATATGAAGGGGGCACAGTTCTGCTGCTTGTGGAACAACTTTCTTTATTTATTTTAATGTACTGGGGGAGAATCTATTTGAGACTAGCAAAGTGCATAAACTGAGTGGGTCAAGGGTATCTTACATTCTTCTCAAATTGTTTCCCAAACTGCTGTCCTTCCGCAAATGTAACAGCACAACGAGCTTAAATGCTGAGGTTTGGGGGGTGGGAGTTTTGTCTCGGAGGTGAGATGCTTAGCAACCAGGAGTTCTGTTTTTGTAAAAATGGATCTTTGCATGCAGCCAAAATCAGCGGTGTTAAGCAGTTTCCTTGTTTGTTGTTACACTAGAAGTCTGCTAAGTAACAGGCAGTTGTTGCTGGTCTGTCCTTAAGCCTCTAGGTTGTATAGCAGATAGACAAAAACCAGAATTCCTCCAGACAGACAAAAATCAAAATTCCTGCTTGATTGGTGGGAAGGGGAATTAATGCTAACAGCTGAGCATAGCTGCACTGAAGGTAAAGTTTCTTGTGTTGTTGTACTCTTTCCCAGTACTGGAATTGGAGTCACCTCTGAGGCAGGCCTACCTAAAATACTTAACAACCAGTTGCTCAAGCAGCAACTGAGACTCCTGAGCATCACAGAGGCACTTCCTTCTCTGAAAACAAAACTGCATTTTGTGTGGAGGCTGTGCTCACACAAGGAGGCCACGTTATGCACTGTGACAGTGCTGTCAGTCTGTCTTCTTGTCTCACAGCAGCACAACTTTGGCGCCTCTGCACCAAATCTGTTGGCTCATGCTTCCCTGGAATCTTATTAGGGAATCAGTTCAGAACCTTCTTTTTCTAAAAGCAGTAATGTTGTCTGAGAAACCAAACATGCGAGTTGTAATGCTGGCTGTGTGTCGGTGTGTAAGGTGCTGCTGTAGCTATAAATGTCAGAGGATATGCACAAGGCAAGGTTTGTTGCTATCTTTTCACTCTGACTGGTATTTTAGGGGGGTGGATGCTGCTGCTTCAATCTTGATTTTCCTTCATGTGCAAGACTCTGTGTTTTAAGTAACTTTATCTTCTGTGTTGTTCTTTCTGGAGAAGTGAAACACCAGCTGGTGCGTGTCCTAAAACTCACCTAGTCCGAAATGTCTGACCTGTGGGCGTTGTTCCTCTCGATGTCACAGAGGCATCTCAGATGTGTGGTTTTTAATGCAAAAGAAAGGTGGCATTTGAGGCTTTACCTATCGGCCAGTGGTATTAGTAATGACAGAACTCAGATTATATTGATGGCATGTTAGCCCTGACTGCTTACCTAAACAGTGAAATATGTTGAGGAATGCAGTTGCACTGATATCTAGCACTTCTTCTGGGGGATGAAAGGAATAGGAATAGCCAGGTTTGAACACAGGGTAACTGTCCAGCTTGCCATTCAGCCTGCCTTGGAGCTGATCATGATGTTTTACTGACAGCTGTGACTGACTGCCTTGTCTGTTGGCAATGGAGAGACCTCCAGACAAACTAACCTTACATCTGGTTAAGATAAAGCTCTGATAAAAAATCAGCACACTTGGATATGACCTTCTAAGGGTCGTTCTGATTGCTGCTTCAAGGCTGAATATGTTTAGGGACCTTGGAAAGATTTGCAGAGTTGCTGATGAAAAATGAATTCCAGCATGTTATCAGCTCTTGACTGCCCTACAGTGCTGCGATCCTAAAATACATGGTCATAGTTTATGAACTTCCTGCAGCTTTGATTTGAGTTTAGTGGGGCCCTACTAGAAGTCAGAAATGCTATTGAAAAATTGGTGTCTGAGCTACTGCATGCTGTGCTTTCTGTGTTTTCAGACATGCAGCTAAAAGTGTTCAATGTTTGCTTTCCTTCCTTAGGCTGGGTTGATGTCGACCACGTGATAACGAGGAAAATGCAGCTAATAGCAGAAGCTGAGGTAAATACAATTCTTGCTTGTGGTGGGGGGCAGGACAATTGACCCTGGACGTCTTTTGGAGAGTCACTAGCCCTGGAACACAAATAGCCCTATTCAGTCCTAGCTTGAGCGCAGTGGCTTTTGCACAGCCCTCTTTCTCTCTCCCACTTGGCACAAGAGGGGTAGTGTTATCTAATGAAGTTCTGTCTTACTTGACCCCAATAGGTTGAAGTCCAAAGATAAGAATGAACTTTGAGACCTGTAAATAAACTGGAAATTGCCTTACCACTAACTTTTGGCAGTGTGATGATTAGCCAGCCTGCTTGCATACTGAGCTTTTTTAAGTGCTCTGTGTCCTGCTATCCGCTGAATAAAGGGCAGCGTGGAGCCTGTGTCCCACAGCTCCTGCTGCCCTGCCTGTGGAGATGACCCTCCTGAGCTTTGGTCTCATTCATTTTGTCAGTGAACAATATCCTCAGAGAAAATAGCACTGGGTGTTTCTGGCATCATCTGCATCTGTGTGGGCTGCCATTGCCTTAGATCACAGTAAGGTGATTTATGCCCAAATTAAATGAAATTGGCTAATGATGAGCTGCACCCTCCTTGTTAACCATTGTTTTGTGGCACCCATGTTCTCCAGGGCGAATCAGCCTGCACTCTTGCATAATGTTATTGCACAAAATTCCGTGGTAAATCTGAAGTTATCTAATTGTGCCAGCTTGACACGAATAGTAGGGAGTGGATACTTAGAAGACAGAGAAAAATACCTTGCACCTTTGAGAGATTTTCCTGTTCAACTTTTATTTTTTTCCCCCCTTTTTTCCCCCCACCTCTATAGGGGGGTGTGTCATTTGTAACAGGCATAACTAAAATGTATTTAAATGTCTCCTGCAAAGCATGTGCTGCTTTTTTTTGCTAAGACTCCTAAAATTCAGCCCATTAGAAGGACAGTCAGCTCAGAATTTTATTTTGGATGTTGTCTTATCCTGTTTATCCTTGCTGGGAACAGGAGATCAAGCCTGGTAACTTCTCTGCAGACAAAACAGCCACTGTTAATCACTGTGTTGGCACTGGGAGTTTGCAGGAGAAAGCTTTCACCGTAAAGCAGAAGTAGCTTTGGAAGTTCCAGGGAGCACTGGCTGGTTGCAAGGGGACAACTTGACCTTGGATTTCTTTCTGCAGGAGTGTCTCTCGTTCCTTGATTTTTTTTCCTGGTCACCAGCTTTGAGACAGAGTTTGTAGACAAAGTGATTTCTTACCCACAGAGAATCCTAGCAAACCAGTAGGTCAGTGGTGTTTTAATTGCTGAAGTTTCTCCCAAAGCACAGGGAGCTGAGATTTGAAAGTCCTGAGTCATGCAGCTTGCAGCTTTGTTTAAGGTGCCTCAAGGCTGAGGGAAAAAAACCACCCTGCTGCAAAATACCTGAGAATTCCTGCAGTGCTGGGCCCTTTTGTTTTGGGAACCACCAAACAGAGGCTTGGATTGCAGCTTACCTTTTCTGTGCTAGGTACCTGAATTCTGGGCAAATGCTTGACTTGTGGAAAGCCTGGTCGCTGCCAGCTCCACGGGTGTAAGTGGGATTTGTAGGAGCTGGGTGTTACTCCTGCAGAGGAGGCCTTCAGGCATCTGCAGTCTGGAAGTCCAGTCCTTTGTTCATTCTAAACGGAGCTGAGGGTGGTGTGTTCTGTCACCAGGTCAGGGCTGGGTGTTGTCAGGTGTCTGGGACCAAAATTACTAAATCTGTTAGAATGAGTAAAGTTCTGGGGAACTGTTGCAGCTTCATAAGGAAGGGTTACTTCCCTCAACTTTCTCTGGCTTGTCATCAATTCTTATTATTGGCCAGCTTCTGCTTTTGGTGGCATGGCATTCTTTTAATGGGTTTTGGTTTGTAATTGCAGTTAGTTACAATTACTGTAGGGTCTGTACTCTTGATTTATATTTTATTTAATCCATTAAGAACTGATGCCCTGCTCTCCCAATCCAAACACGTGCACGTGTTGGTATCAGCCCTGGAGGGCTGTGTTAGGAGGAGGCAATCTCAGCAGAGTGCCAGCCAAAGGGAAGAGGTACTTTAAGGAAATATCACCTGCTAAACCCTCACTGAGGAGAGATTAGGCTAAACAAGGGGAGGCACTATTAAAAAAAAAAAAAGTGTTTTGATGGGAATGAATAGTGCTTTGTTTGGCATGAAAATTTGAGCAGTCCAAGAGAAGTAGGAATTTCTGTTTGACTTTTTGGCAGGGATATGTGCATGCATGCTGTAAAATTAGGCTCTACCAGGGAGCACCAGTGTCTTCTGTTACAGGTTGTATTCACAAGTACTCAATATTTGTTGTTTATTTTTTTTCCTGTTTTAAAGGAACAAGTTCGTATCTCTTGCAGAGACAATCCTCTGCGTCCCAGGAAAGCAATATCTAGAAGTAGCCAGATCCTAAGAACTTTGTTAAGCACTGGTCAAGCTTATTTAGTCTATTCTGGAAGCTGCCAAATAGGGGGAAAATGTTTTTTCAAGTTAAATATTAATCTGCTCCTTCTCCTGCGGGCAGCTTTTTTTTCAAGAGATCTCTCTGGATCTGACCACTGTAAAACAGGAGGAATGTAGAGTTCTGATCCATCTTGACTTCAGGTTCTTGTCCTTGTATGGGGTCTCACTTCAGATTGTCTTGTATTTTCTGCCAGAGAGTTAAACTTACTTGGCTGTTGTCACGTTAAACAGGAGCATTTAGTAAGAATGTGTCATCTGTCCGTGTATTTTATGGGATCATATGGAATCGTTTGGATTGGAAAGGACCTTAAAGATCATCCATTTCCACCCCCTGCCATGGGCAGGGACACCTTCCACTATCCCAGGTTGCTCCAAGCCCTGTCCAACCTGGCCTTGGACACTGCCAGGGATGGGGCAGCCACAGCTTCTCTGGGCACCCTGTGCCAGGGCCTCCCCACCCTCCCAGGGAACAATTTTTCCCTAACATCTGATTTAAACCCGTCCTCTGCCAGTCTGAAGCCATTGCCCCGGTCCTGTCACTACAGTTCCTCGTGAGGAGTCCCTCTCCGCCTTCCCTGCAGCCCCCTTCAGACACTGGCAGGGGCTGTGAGGTCTCCACGCAGCCCTCTCTTCTCCAGAAACCTCCTTGAAAACAGCTTTTTTCCTTTTCAACCTGCAAGATGAGAAAGTAGATAGGAGTTGGGAATTCTGAAAGTGATCAGGAAAGTGCATGTGTTTCTTGAGCAGCTGATCAGTGGGAAGACCAGATGAAATGATGAAATGTAGCCTTCAGCTCCATGTAGGAAGACTTGCACCTTGAATCTGGAGGCAAACTGGAAAAATCCCAGGCAAAGGATGGTCAGACAAGCGTGGCTAGTAAACACTTGCATAAAGAAAGGAAAACACAATATGCAGTTAGATTTTAAGTAATTTCTTGACACCTGCCTTTAGCCTGTGCTGAAAGCGATGGCTGGCTGGCAGAGTGTTCAGGAGCTCAGGAGCTGGCTCTCAGCTGTGCTTCATCACTAGGCTTGTCAGATTGGGTGTTTGAGGACTAAACATTAAGGAACTGAATTCTCAGAACTCTGATAAGTCTTGTAAAAGGCCAGAACAATTCTGCGTTGAATCTGATGGAGAAGATAAATGTTACTCAAGGTCCTCTGGCCTGAGGTGTGTGAACAGGCCAGGTTAAGCCCCGGTCTTATCCAAGTAGGCTCCGAGTGTTGGCAGATGGTACAGAAATGTTCTCTTGATGCCTTGCTCTGTCCTGCTCCAGGGTAAAAAGGAATATAAATATTTATGAAAATGTATCCAGCAAGTTAAACAGTTTACTGCTGTGTTTTTACTCTGTCAGCAACTGAAGCCAGCTTTCATGAAGGAGGTGGACAGTCACTTCACAGAGTTTGTGAACAGTTTGGTGGCAAAATCGGCGCTCCTGGATTCCTCATCTCCAGCCTCCCTTTTCCCAGCTTCCTGCGCCGAGAAGGAACTGCACAAAGCCAAGTAAGTCCCTTTTAAGCTGTTGCTATAACAAGGTTGTGTTTTCTGGAAGCTTTATTTCCTTTTTTGTCTCAAATGTTCTCTTCTTTCTTTGCAGGAATTCGAGGGCCCCTCCAGAACATGGGAAAATCTTTACTGCCAGGAGGTCCCTCTTGGAGTGAGTAACTTCATCAAGTTAATTTTATTAAATTGACTGAAAATACCCTTGATAGCAAATTAATGAGCCTTTGCTTTGAGGTGCTTTCCCTGCCACCACCCACGATCTTATGTTCAAATCCATGGGGACTAATCTGTTCAACCTTCTCTCCTTCTAAAATATCTGTACTACATCTTGCAGATATAAACCTTAATTACAGCCCTCTCAGTACCACTGGGATCATGGCTAATTATCCTTTGTCTGGGGATAAGCTGAGGAAGTGTCTGTGTCTGTGGCACCCCAAGTGTACCTTACCTCTGGTCTCTCCCTCAGTGAGCTCTTTGAAGTGAGTCACATCAGGACAATCTACCACATGTTCATCGCTCTTCTCATTGTCTTCATCCTCAGTACGCTTCTAGTAGACTTCATTGATGAAGGAAGGTAAGAATGCTCTGAGAAGACAGGGATAAGGGCTGGGAATAGCTCTTCCAGAGTGCCAGACGTACATGAAAGTGCAGAATGGTGCAGAAGAAAGGGGGAATCTTTCTCGGGATGTTGTTGGAAGCGTGGGTTTCAACTTGGCATACTTAGAATATCTGCTGGAATTCCTGTTGAGAGGGTATGACCATTTCAAATCAGACAGCTGGGTATTAGGAAAACACTGCTAACTGATGTGTTACATGAGAACTGTGGCCAGCACAGCTCAGCCCAGTGTGCTTAGTTCACCACGAGGCTGGCAAAAGGGAATGTGGAATACTTGAGCTGAATATCTTCAGTGAGACAGTAGCTTCCAGCTGCTTGTGTTGCTTGAAGAAGGACTCGGCTTAGAAAAACTTAAAATACTTCAGCAGTCCTTCCTCTGTTTAAAAGTGACCGTTTTGGAACACTGTACTTGTACTTAAATAAAAATAGAACTTTGTTTTTCCTGGGGAAAAATCTCAAGGATGTTGGCACAGCCTCTGCTAAGATAGTGCTTTGCAGGTAGCCAGTTGTGAACAAGATTGTGCAAGACTGCTTTCCTCACGCTTACTTGTTGCTTAAATAGTGTTTTGGCAAGCTGTATCTCATGTACACAAGTAGGATTATGTGTTTATCTTGCTGATTTTTGGCTCTTCGGTGTACAAAACCAGAGCTGTATCTTGATTATAACCACTGTCCCTTTGGTCTGGGTATAAGAACAGGCTCATGTGCTATTGAATGTTGTTTAGCTGATCCTAACTTATTGATGTATGGACACTGGGGGAGAATGGGTATTTACCTTAAAAGCAACTAGGGCTGGATTCCCTGATTACTTTAAAATAATTTTTAAAATTGTGTCTGTGGTTTTAGCTAGAGCTGATAATTTGGATCCAGTTTGCAATTGAGCCTCCACCTGAGAAGAAATAACTTTTGCTGGTGTGTTCTGTACTGTCACCTTCTCTGACCTTCGTTTAGAAGAGTTGCTCGTTGTAGGAGTAAGCTCTGATGAGTGTGAGAGGCAGTAAAGTTGAGCAGCCTTTTGTTGATGTCCTTATGTTTTAAGCTTGGTTAAGGGACTAAAGCACCTGGTGCACACCAGTTGTCAAATTTGGCCTGACCTTCTAATGACCCTGAGCCTTCTGGGTAACTTCTACACTGAATCCATGTGGAATGCCCACAAAGAAGGATTAAACTAGGTTTGAGTGCTGGATGTTGAAATACCGCATGCCTATAGAGGCAGGGAAAAAGCCTCTTTAGGCTTAAACCCCTGGGAAGAGCTGAGTGTCAGTGCAGCAGTGTGGTGTCCTGGGAGAGCTCCTGGAAGCTCTCACGGACCCAGGTTCGGCAGTGGACTGTTCAGCCGCGTGCTTGTTCCTGGCAGGGCTGAGCTTGAGCCCGCTCTTAGAGCACGTGCTGATCTTAGAGGGGTGCTTAAGCCCTGTGGGATTTGAAGGTGAGCTGTGCCTAAAAGCACTGATGGCTTCAGTCCTTCTCTTATTTTCTGGGATGCTTGAGGGTGGCCACTTGAAGCTGCCACAGACAGCCCTCTGTTTCTGAGCTGAAATGGCCACGGTCACGTCTGTCCAGACTGTCAAACAATTAATGATCTGTAAGCTTTGTGTGTCATAGCCACTTAGTGGAGCAGAAGTATTTCTAATCAAACAATGGACACTGAAAACTCTCTTTCCTTGTGCCTTCTAGGCTGGTCCTTGAATTTGATCTCCTGGTCTTTGTTTTTGGAAAGTTGCCCGTTGTCTTCTGTACTTGGCTGTGCATGTTCAGTGCCACAGTAGTTGTTCCATACAACCTTTATGTCTGGTGGGCCCAAGGCTATTCCAGTTCCTCCCATCGTGCAGTCCACTCTTTCTTCTATGGGATGCTGTTCACACTCTTCCAAATAGCTGGGCTTGGGTTTGGACCAACCTACGTTGCTGTAGCCTATGCCCTGCCTCCAGCTTCCCGCTTCATTGTGATACTGGAACAGGTGAGTCCCTGCCCTGTATCCTCTGTGTCCTAGGATACACTGACTTTATTTTCAAAGTGGAAAGGGTCCTTTTTCCTAAAGGAGTCAAATGTTACTTTTATTCATTAAATTAAGCCAGGGCTGTGGATGCAGTATCTCTGAGACTTGAGGACAGTTACATGCAGCAAATCTAATAAGAAAGAGTAGAGAATAAACCTCATTTTGACCTGGAAAGCACTTGTGGGTTTTTACCCTGTATTTAAGATTTTACTGTGGGTTTTTACTTCAAGGCTGAAATTCCATTTATTTCTGGTTGTCCTGTGGATGCTAAATGCCTAAAACCAATTTTAAGAACATGTTGTGCCATAGTGCACAAGGAAGCTGTAACATTCCTCTTTAAAAAACAAACCCAAAAAAAGCAAGTACATAGTCAAGGAGTGGTTCCTGTTTGCACTTCTGTTCCCAAGAAGCAAGTGTCTTGGCTCTGTAGTCAGAACTTGTTTGGAAGTGAAACTGGTTTTTGTGGCGGGGAGCAGGGGAAGAGTGCAAGAGTGGAGGTCTGGTCAGACCATCAGGTTAAAACAAGGATGCTCAGGGATGAGTGTAGTTTTAAAAATTTACTTTGGACTGGCCCTACTTTTGGTTCTTCAGTATTAAAACAAAATTTTTTAAAAAACGTGCTCGACAGCTGTGGACTACTTGTGTAGAGCACCACCTTATACCCAGGTAGTGATAATTGCTGTACAACACATGTAACTTCAAGGGGTCATCTAGACTTTGAAACATCCTGGCCTGCTGAAATGGAGAGGAGTTTCCCTTCAATTTGAAGTTAATGTCAGCTGGTTAGTGACTTGCTGGTGTTATTCAGAGTCCTCGTGTACGTGGTGGTCCTGCAAGTGTAGATGAGATGTGTTTTGACTCTCCTGAGCCACGATTGTTGCTGTATGTTTCCCCTTGCAGAGTTTGAAATTCATGCCAGTTAAACAGGCTTGTGGGCAGAGGAAGCAGCCCTTCCCTTGTAACAGGGCTAAATTGGAAAGCAGCCAAGCTGCTGAAGGTGTTGCTGTAAAATGCTTGATCCTGTTCACTGGAAAGCTGGGAAAATGAGAGTGCTAAGCTCTTCCCTTGGCCTTACAGGTTCGTCTTATCATGAAGGCTTATTCCTTCATCCGGGAGAACGCACCCAGAGTCCTGTCCTCGGTAAAGGACAAGTCTGGTGAGTGCCTTGCCCTGCTTCATTTTATGTAGCCAGCTCTAGTTTTGCCCCCATTGCTTTGAGCTGCCCTCATGAGCTGGAGAGGTGGGACTTGAATAGGGGACTTCGGATGGGGAGGTCCAAGGTTTTGCATCGTAATTTCAGCCTGAACCTTTTCACTTGTATTCAGTTGTATTAGACAACAAGCTAGACTGTTGTTCAGGTCTGAGTCCTCTCTGGATCTTGAGTCTTTGCTCTCCAGGATTCCTTATTTCTGCTTTTAGGAGTGAAAGGTGTCTAGATGTCACCTGCACACCTCCAGCTCAGTGCTCTAGTTGAAGTGACAGCAGTCATAGAACAAAAGGCCCTCTAAGCAAGGCATGCTGGAGCTGACTGGACTGAACCCACGTGTTGATGCAGGCCTTGCAGCTTTATCTTCCCTAGGAGGAAGGAAATGTGATACCAAGGTGTCAGCAGATAGTTAGTTACCCTCACTTGTGAACTGTGCTTGGTGCACTCCATCTGAAAGGTGGAGTTTGTTTTATTCTCTGCAAATGCCATACCTTTAGTTCCAGACCGAGGTTTCTGAGCTCTGTTTTGTGAAAGGGTACTGGGGAAACTGAACTGTCAGTAAAAAGATTGCAGAGTGTTCTTTTGTTTTTTATTTCCCCCTCTTCCCAGGCACAGTACATATTCCCAGGATTTCTCAGTACCTGTACTTCCTCTTTGCTCCCACCCTCATCTACAGAGACAACTATCCCAGGTAATGTGAGCACCAACACAACATTAAAGTAGTCTGAAAACTGAAGCCAACATTAAGCACCCCTGGGTGTGATCAATTTATGAGTTAGAGCTTCCATAAAGATGTGGTTAAGCTGGCAAGGGCAAGACTTGCTCACGGAGTTCTGCTTTTATTTCTTTGGGAAACTCACTTGAAGTTAAACAAATTAAGAACTTGCTACAGATTATGTAGTGATAGACAGTCCCTGCAGTAGGAACTCGGGTGTTTTATGCTGTGCTAATAAGCAGCCCTGTCCCCGAGTTTGAGGCTGAGCCCTTTAGAAGTGGGAACTCCCAAACTCCGGTGTACACGGCTGGGTTGCACTTTGACAGCGTGAAGTCAGAGTCCTTCACACGACTGCCCTACGGAGCTGCACGGTGCCTCCCTCCAGATACCTTTCCATTTATGGAATTGCTGCAGTTCTGCTGGAATTCAAAGTGAGGAACCAGCAATTTGGGCAGACATCCCTTGGACGTCAGGAGATTAAGAATTCTGGAATTCAGAAGCCATTTTTTTCCAGAGAATACGTCAGTAAAATTGTAAATTCCTTCAAGTAATGGAAGGGAGGGGTTTGCTGCTTTGAGGTCCTGTTTAGCTGTGATATCCTGTTTTTTCCTAGGAATCCCACGATAAGATGGGGCTATGTAGCTACCAAGTTTGCACAGGTGAGTAGTGCAGCTTTCTGCAGAATAAACTCTTGGAGATCATCTCAGATGTGTTGCTCAATTGCTCTCTCTTTGGCATCGAATCACTCTGCTTGGCGTGGGCTTACCAGTAAAGAATACTTTTCAGTGACTAACAAATAAACTGTGATCTTGCTGCACTAATGGTTGTGCCAAAGAAAGAAAAAAAATTTAAAATCTTTGCTTAAACGAGCTTCCAGATTAAAAAAAACTGTGTGTAGAGCAACATCCATGCCCTCTTTCTGGTTGTAGTGCACTGGCACAGCTTCCTCTTTGCAGATGTTCAGAGCAATTTTGAAATAATGAGGCCTGGAGTCCAAATCCTCAGTGCTTATTTGAGTTCAAGGTTGACTGTTCTTCACATTTGTGGCCGTGAGCTTCTTGTAGCTTCTTGTGGATGTGTTTCCAAGTAATGGGTTTGTGTGACTGAAACCTTCACTGTCACACAATGCATTTATGGTTTAAGGAGCAAAACAATTTTTTTAAAAAAAGGCAGCATGAACAGGCCTTTGGCTGCTTGCTGTCGGACAAAGGATGACAGAGCACACACCTGCCTTACATCAGAGTATTTAAACAGTGACTTGCATTTTGACCTCAGCATCCACAATGTGGGTTCATGAGCCAGAGAAAGCCTGAGGTGCTTTGGCCTGTAAATGTCCTCTTTGAGATAAAAGAAAAATAAGCTTTAATACTAGTTTTAACTACAGTATTTTTCAATTATTTCTGCCCTTATCCTGGATGTAGATCAAGGGTACTTTCCCCACTTTGGCAGTGGCACGGATTTTTTGTGTCAAAACTTGTGAGTCGCTAGGACTGGGAAGAACTGACAGCTGCTGTAGTGGAAAAGTGAAGTTGATTTTGCTGCTGGCTGTCAGCGTGCTCCAGGGATTGCTGTGGCTCACTTTCTGCCCGGATCCTTAGGGAGGTTTATTGGCAGCAGTGTAAAATAAATTCTTTTGGCCTGTGTTGGCAGCTGCTGTTCTCTCCTAGAGCTGGCAAGTGGCGATGTTCTAATTGTGTGTTTCTGTTATGAAGTCAGGTTTTGGGGTATTTATGTTCCAGGTGCTTGGTTCACTTTTCTACGCCTACTACATCTTTGTGAGACTCTGCATTCCTCAGTTCCGCAACAGCAGTCAGGAAACCTTCAACCTTCGAGGGCTGGTCCTCTGCATCTTCAACTCCATCCTGCCAGGTAGGGCCCAGACCCACGAGTGACTTTTCTCTTTGTGCAAGAGGTTGGAAGGGAGAAGGGCTTCATTTGAGATGTGTTCATGACAGGCAGAGATCAGCAAAGGAGATCTTGTGAGCAGACTTCAGCATTAAGGGGTAAAGCTTCAAAATCAGCAATACCAAATAAAAGCTGGGTCTGAATTTAACTGTCTTCGAATCAGGTTGCAGGATCTGGGGCAGGCTTGCTGTTGCCCTCTGGGGCGAGCAGGGCCTGGCGTGGTGAGAAACTGAAATGCTGTTGTGCCACCTGTACAAAACAGTAAAGTTCATCGGTGTCAGTGCCTGCGAGACCAGTTTTGGCTGTGTTAGGTGCTCTGGCTTATGGCTGAGAGAAAACACCACAAACTGCTCTGGATGTCCCTTGTTCCCAGGTGTACTGATCCTCTTCCTGGCGTTCTTTGCGTTCCTTCACTGTTGGCTCAACGCGTTTGCCGAGATGCTGCGCTTTGCAGACAGGATGTTCTACAAGGTAAGAGGCGGGAGCTACAGTTCATAAAGGTTTTGAAAGTCATTGTCAGCATGAAAAAAAAAGAGGAGGAAACTGAAGATCGTTTTACCAAACAAAGCAACCATGGGATTTTGCTTGGTTTATGCTGTTAAGGCTTAAGTTTGTTGCTGTGCTGTGGAACAGCTTTGATTTCTGCCTGGCAGTCCGAGTTGCTTTGAGGTGAAACACCCTGTGCACAAGCAGAAGCAGCCACCAGACCTACCCCATAGTTCCATTAGCCCTCTTTTTGTTCTTTTATCACATCAGCCACTGCAGTTCAGGATAAAACCAAACCTTAATATACCAAGTGGAACGTTGAAGGCGCGATGGAAAGCTTGGTCAAATTGTTACATTAGCTTGGTATAATCCTGTTCAATATTTTTCAATTTGATGTCCTAGAAAAGCCCTCTAGAAGGTTTTATAGTTAATTAGATTCATAGTCTTTCAATTGTGCTTTCAGGACTGGTGGAATTCCACATCCTATGCAAACTACTACAGAACCTGGAACGTGGTAGTACATGACTGGCTCTATTACTATGCCTACAGGGACTTCCTTTGGGTGAGTAACAAGCAGATGAATTCTTTTGTTAATTAAACATTTAACTACTGGGGAAAACGGTACATTTGTCAAGATGCAGCATCCCTGTCTGTTTAGAAGCACAAAAATGTTTCACGTCAGCTGTTGTGGGGAGCCACTGTGCTTTTAGAGAGACCCATATGCTCATTTCCAAGTCCTTAATGTGCGCAAAACGTGGGCCCGAGATGTAGGAATGCAGGGATTGGCTCAGCAGTCAGAACTCACGGTGCACTGTTTCTGTGAGCTGTGGTTGGTATTCAGTGAGTGGGCTCAGCACAAGGAGTTATGCAGGGAACCAGAAATACAGCTGAAGAAACACACCTAAACCCCAAGGTGCTCTGTGAGGCACTTAGCATTTCACATGTGCCTCTTGGCTGGAGGAGAACCTTCTTAGTTCCAGGAAGAAAATCCAGTGTGTTGCAACAACCAAACACAAACCACAGCAGAGTAGCTCCTAATACTTGGCATTCTCCTCTCTCCCAGTTTTTTGGAAAGAAGTTCAGAGCAGCAGCCATGCTGTCTGTCTTCACCGTGTCAGCTGCTGTGCACGAGTACGTCCTCAGCATCTGCTTCAGCTTCTTCTATCCAGTTCTCTTCTGCCTGTTTACATGCTTTGGAGGTAAGTTCCAAGGAGGAGAGCGTGGGAGTGGGTTTGTGGCTTTGTTTTAGAGAAGCGTGCTCTGTGCTTTTGACAGTGACTCCAGCTGTTCTGTAAACACTAACACACAGGGGTGTTGTCCCAGGGGCGCGAGTCCAAGCTTTGTGAATGGATTTTTGCAGCCCAGTAGATAACACCTATACACACACAGAGGGTTTGGAAGCTTGGGGCTTGGATGATCAAGGTCTTGGTGGAGAGGAAGAGAGATCTGTATGATATGCTGCTGTTCCTGGGACACTGCACGGAGTTTAACAGCACTGCTTCCTCTCTGCCAAGCTGTGGTTGAATCGCTGTGTGTCAGCAGCTTGTCAGTCTTCCTCTTTAAATTCATAGTGGAAGGCAGGTATCACTTCACTACTCGGTGAGGAAGAGCCCATTTAGAAGTCAGAGCTCTTGCGTTTCTTTCGGGGTTTTGAGTTAGAGGGCTCTAATAAACTCTAGGCCACTCCTGCCATGCCTTGGTGACCAGTGTAGCACAAATAGTGTTGATCTCCAGAGGCCCACAGCCGGGCCAGCCTGTTGGCAACTTACTCTGAGTTGATTCTGACATTTCCTTCCAGTATTTGCTCCATTGCCAAGCATAATCAAGTTTTCATGGAGTAGCCTTGTTGCTCCAGAGATGAAGTGAAAGGAGGGGAAGATCCAGTAAAATCAGTTGATCTTTGATTTTTGAATCTTAAGTTTGTTTCTGAATAATGCTTCTCATTTCACCTCTTTCCAGTGGTCTTCAACTTCACCCTTAATGACCGTCGGAAAGGGCCCTTCTGGAACGTGATCATGTGGACTTCCCTCTTCCTGGGCCAAGGTGTCATCATGTGCCTCTACAGCCAGGAGTGGTACGCCCGCCAGTACTGCCCCACGGAAAACGTGAGTGCCTGGCCCTTCCCGTGGGGCAGCCAGCTGTGGGAGTGGCTGTCCTGCCCTTCTGTGCAGGAGGAGTGGGAGTTAAATGGCATGAGCCCTTCTGGCAGCGTGCTACATCCCTTCCTTAGGAGTTATTTAGCCTAGAGGCTGCCTGGCAGAAGGGCTTTCAGTAGTGCTCCTGTGCTGGTGGTATTTCACTACTTGACACTGAGGGTGGTGTTAGCACATTTCTGAGGATATGCTAGACCTCATTTAGGCTGTGGCAATGGAACTGCAGCACTTGGCCAGTGAAGTCAGGAGGAACTTTTGTAGGACGCCCACAAAAACCACACCCGTTGTGCCTCTCCCAGGCTAGAGTGGGTGGTGGTGAGAAGTGGTTACCTGTAGATAGTTTGGGGTTTTGCTGGTGTTTTCTCTAACTCATTTTCTTGGTACCAGATTCTGTTCTAGCTAAAACTTCCTGCTGTCCTAGTTGATCTCAGTTTTAACCAAAGGTATCCTTTGGCAGCCTCTATTTCAAGTTTGACTGTCCTCAATTAAGAGTTTGCCATCATAAATTACTTGGCTTCTTGATGCAACAGGCTACTAGGCACAGTGTTAACCTAATGTTGTGGAACTTGTGGCTGTAGCTACACTTCCAGGCACTGTTCAGTGAGGGCAAGAACAGGGTTGTAGGGTGCAGAAATGTGGTTTGATCTTTCCTGTTAGAGAAGTTAGACTTCAGCAGCTCGTAGCACAGCTGGTGCTGTTGGCCTGTGACTAATTCACTGCCCCTCCATGTTTTGCAGCCCACGTTCCTGGACTATTTAAAGCCACGCTCGTGGTCGTGTCATATGAAGATGTGAAAATGGGGTGCTCTGGCCATGTCATCACAGAAAAACAGAGGTGTCCTCCAAGTCTTTGGACCAATGATCTCACTCACTACAGACTTTTTCTAAGGGAAGTTGTGCCTCCTGATTGTTGGGGAGAAACTGTAATTTTTTTAAACATTGCTGGAGCAAACCAGTTGACCTGGATTGCAACAGACTTCAAAGGCAGCATCTCTTACATGCTGTCCTACTTTGAGCCATTTCCATGCCAGTAAAACATTGAGCTGAAGGTGGAGTCTACTGGAATCCTACTCATCCAGGGGTCCCCCCAAGTTGCTGCTTTTCTGGACAAGAGGCAAGCTAGTCAGATTTGCTGGTAGCTCATTGTTGGTATCCGTCCATCTTTCTTAGCCATCCCTTTGCAATTCTTTTCTCCTTTTTGGTAATGGGATGTCTATGAAACTTCTGTTCTTCATGGTCCTGCCTGCCACAGAGAGACGGACAAGTGGCAGAGCAACAGGGTATTTGCCTCCTTGCTCTGAAGATGGCCAAAGTTTTCCTGGCTGCTTCAAACTGCATCCTGTGTATGTTGGCTGCCAACAGATATAAAGTGGGCAGAGGAAGAGGGGTGGTCACTGTGCTTGTGGCTGCAGTGCAGTCAGGTTCAGAAGCAGAGCATGGTGTGTGCAGTCTTTATATGACTTTTTACACCAAAAGTTTGTTTTCTCTGTATTCATTTAGCTCCCAACTGCCTTACACCATTTTTGTTCTCTAAAGGCCCTTGTGAGTTGAGGAGTACTTTTTCTTCTTGCTCTTCCTTTCTCCTGCTCTAGATAATCAATTCTTTTAACATGATTAACTTGTAAAAGAGCTTTTGCTTTCATTTGGCAGGTGCTTTAAGGTATACAGGTTGTTAAGGGTTTCTTTACTAAGAAAAACTTGAAATACTATGACCCAACGGTAAGAAAATGGGATCAACTTTACAGGTACAGAGCATGATCTCGTTTGAAATGGCCACGTGCAGTCCAGTGTGCCAGCACACCCTGCCCGGTGTGTGTTGGAGCAGCTCCTAATTCTAATGCTGCTGGGGAACAAGGATTGGCCACGGCTGCTTTGTCACCCGCCTGTGTCTGCCCTGGCATCAGAGGGGGCTGCAGGCGGAGATCAGCTTCCTGGGTACTGCCCTCTTGGTGAGGAGGTGGCACATCCTCCCGAACGCAGCGGGACGGGCCGGGCCCGTGCAGGAGTTTGGTGTTTCCCTAACAATCAGGCAGCCAGAGCCCCTTCAGTTCCCTTGCTCTCGGTGCCAAACAGAACAGGGAACTTCAGGGTGTCTGCGGACGGATCACTCCAGTTCTGCTGCAGCTGCAGCTCCCATTATTGCGGACAGGGCCACCTGATGGATGTGACTTTGGTGAGAAGGGCCACCCGATAGAGATACCAGAACTTTGGTGACAAAGATTTTAGAATTACTCAAATGTTAGCAGAAACTGCCAATAGAGAACAGCATTTCCTTACTACCTGCAGCCATGGGTGTTTCATACCAGCAGTACTGGGACCATTGATGGACTTGTCTCCCAAGCCACTTCTAGCTCTCCTTTGGGCTTCTGTTTTCACTAACCTAAGTCAGAAGTAATTTCATGAAAGCTAGGGAATACTTAAGCTCTTCAGTCTTTAAACTCTTAAAGTTTTCAGTCTTCTGTAAGAAGGAATCATGCTCTTGAGAAAGGACGTTGTACCAGGTCAGATTTGCCAAATAGTGCTTCTGTGTGAGGTTCTCCTCTGAAAACATCTCCTGCTAAAAATTGTTTGATGATATAGTTGAAGTAATTTCAGAGGAAGGGGTTCATGTATATACTCAAATTTGGCAGTATTAGTATATAAAATCCTGAGAATTAAATGGATTAGTTTATCCTCATTCAACTTGAGTAATCTGAAATCTTTTACCATACTTTTTGTGGGAGGAAAGAACAGAAGTTCTGGAACAACTAAGCTTCCTTATTGAAAAAAACAGGCAAAAAGACAAAAAAACACCCCCTGGCCAAACAGCTTTGTCACCTCCTTGGTATAGGATGAGATTCACTCCAATTCCTTTTTGTTTGGTGCTCGAAACACTTCTAGAGGTAACTGCACTCAGAGAGGGTGGGATGGGTTAGGGACTTGGTTTGCCCAATACCACAGGTTTGATACCTGTGGCAGGTCTTGATACAGTCTCAGTGTTTTCAAAAAGAGACCAAAGGATGGCACTTTGTGCCCCGTTCTGGTGTTTCCCTCACACCTGGCACTGCTGTATGCCCAAAAGGAGTATCAGCATTTACCATGTCAGCATCACACTCTTTGAAGCCCGAGGGTTTGAGCATCTGGCAAGCAAAAGGCAACCAGAAGGGGATGCTCGGCTGTTGGAACTAGTCTTAGTTTTTGACAAGTTGAGGTTTTCAGCCTTGTAGATTGAGGCATCTGGCAACCATGCTGTCAGGGTATTAACAATTTGGATTACTTTCAATTTTGTGGGTTTTTAAAGTTGCTTTTGAATGTGGGCTTACTTTCATTTTTCTCAAGAGTGCTGGAGGGGAAATACTAAGTCTTTTGCACATTGCTTGTTTAATTAAGAGTCAATTATACCATGTTTGAGTTTCTTAGACTGCAAGTGCCAGAGCTAGCGGTGCAATGTTCTGGTCAGTGGTGAGGATGTGAAAGTTCCCAACCTGCCCATTACGAGCTCTTAATACAATGTAATGTAATATATCCTGTTTTCTGTGGTTCCTTCCAACACAAGAACTGTGCTCGCTTCCATGGTAACTCCCTCAGCTGTGAGGTGGGAAGCCTCCAGCGTTGGAACGGCAGCCAGTACAGCTGCAGCTCCCTGCTCAACAACCTCACGACAATCAGTGTCGGTACGGCAACACGCGGCCTGGTTTTCGTGCAGAAGCGGTTTGTTCCTGGGAACGCCAAAGCTCTCTGGAGCCCTCACGCCCAGTCCCTCCTTCCTGTTGGGGTGTGTGGCTGCCAGCCTGGGGGGTGAAGCAGTCCCGTGTCCGTGAGCTCTGTGCTCTGATGTGGCACAGATTGCACCCGGCCTGCGTGCTGGAGGCAGACCGGGCTGCTGCAGCTCCCGCTTCCGAACGCAGCCGTGCCAGAGGAACAGCAGATTCCAGGAGCTGGGGTGCTCCGCAGCATTGGAACCGGCTCCCGACACCTCCGAGCCAGCCTCGGCTGTGCCCTCTCCCGCTGCCCCTTCCCTGGCTGGGGCAGGGCACACCCCGGCACTGGCCCTGGCGCCGGCACCAGCCGTCCCCCCGTGCAACCTGTACACGTTCTGTCGCGCACAAGAGCTGTTTATAATCTACTGTATTACAGCAGTTTAAATATATTTTGCTATTAGGGGAGGAAAACAAACCGCCTTGGCCTGTTTTTTCTCTGAGGCTCCTGGCTTGGGGGGAGTTACGAGAGGGCACAGAGGATGGGAGTGGGAGCAGAGTAAGACATGCGGGGTTCCTCTCCTGGGAAAGGTGGCTGCTGTGGGGAGATGTTGGGAAGAGCCTTGTGGAGGAAGGGAAGCCTGAAGCTGCCTGTGCCCAGAGCTGCCTCCTGGGCGGGGCTGCAAGCATCTTCTCACTTCCCAAGGACAGGGAGGGGACATTCATGCCGTGGCAGACCCAGGCTTAGCGGCACCAGGCGGGATCAGGGGATGGTTGAGGAGAGACCTTGGCTGGGTGTGTGGGGAGAAACTTTTACACAAGCCCTTCTTCAGGTCCTGGAAAGCAGCATGGAATGTCTGAGGTAAAGACCAGGTGAGAAGGGAAGATGAGGTTTCCTAAGCTTTGTATCGGCCACAGCATCCCTGAGAGGGGAAAGGACATCCTGAGGTGCGGGACAGGAGCACAGGGAAGGAGTCCCTAGCTCCTGGAACAGACCAGAGTTTCTCACCTCTCCTGATTTAATGCACCTCAAATTGGAGCAGCTGCCAAATGGCTATCACATTGGTGACTTCTGCCTTTATTTTGGGCCTGAAAAGGGTTTGTGAGCCAAGAACTTAATGTGATGTTTTTCCAGCTGTGTACCACATGCTCCCAAGTCTTGTCTGTGTCCTTAAGCTGTAACAGCTACAGAACAAGGCCATTAATCTTCCCATTCTTTCTGGTGGGAATATCAAGTACTGCCAAGGAGGTATGAGATGGAAAACAAAACTTGCCAAAAGTTTTTAGCAATTTTTTGTATTTTCTTTCCCAGCAACCACTTGTGCAGCAAGACAAGAAACTACCTGTCAGGCTTACTCCCAGGTTATACCTATACCCACAAACATGTATCTGAAGGCAAAGAAATGTAATTAACCTAATTAAAACCCACAGTACAAGGACAGAGCTGACAAGGAGGTCAGAAAGTCTTCATACCAAAGCATTTATAAAAAATTACGCATTTGGCAAGGTGGTAGGGGAGAAAGGCTTCAGAAGAGAATTCATGGGGATTATGAGAGTAATGGAAATACTCTTTTTTCATTAGGAAGATACACCTCCAAGAAGAAAGAGTGGTAAGATTAATAATTGGTGACTGTCCTGGGTTACAATGTATTCTATTACCATGAGCTGTTGAGAGCCGGTATAGCAATGTTCCTGGCCTCCTCCCTCTGGACTATCTCCTGTTAATGGGCCCAACAATGCCTTGCNTGACCTTGTCAGTGGGTTGTTTTTTTTGTTTGTGCTACTGCATTTATTTTATTTTTCCTATTAAATTGTATTTCTGACTTAGACTCTCTCACTAGTTTGCTTTCAAACTAGCACAGTGACAAATACCATTAAATCTCTGGCCCAGTCAGATCTATGAAAGAAGCAGTTGTGCTTCATGCAGTTTGTAGGTGGAAACCAAGTGCCCCTTTGGAGGGTGCAGCAAAGCACTGGGGGCTCCTGAACAGCAGCTGCACAGAGTGTCAGGTGTAAGGGGGTTTCCACAATAAATAATAGCAACCCCCCCCCCCTTAACCCTGCAAAGTACAAATGTGGGTTTAATTCTGCTACTGGACCATTCATTACTGCAAATTTTCTTGGCTAAGCATTAAAAAAGCCACGCACACCGTGCCTACAACTGGAGTGCTCGTTCCTGGACCAAAGGCCAGTGGAAGGAAGCTGAGAGGAGCCTCGTGGGAAGGCTCAGTTGGTGAAGACTCATCAGGTGCGTCTGGGCTGGAGGCAGCAGGGTTCTACATCTGACTCTCCATCCTTCCAGCTTCCCTTTAATCACGGGGTCTTTCCCTGCATTACATTTTGCCTTTATTTATGCAGTTGCTGGTGTTTTAGGGCACTCCTAACTCTGCAGGAAGCTGACTGCTAGCAGTCCACCAGAAGGAAAATGGCTTTACAGAGACATACGGACTGAAGCTGATTTAGAGCATCTCTTGGAGTCTGTGCACCTGAAGCTTTATCTCCTACAGGTAGCAGGTAACTTGTCCTAGGCTTCACCAACAATCCAACAACCACTAAACACAGGATTAGCTGCCTGTGGTTTAGATCCTGCTGTGGGGTAAGGGACCAGGAATTTTGTCACAGATTTTCTCAGTCACGTATTTTATCAGCAGCTTTGCTTTCTCTTTCACCAGCAGAGTAAATGCTGTTGAAGTGGTTCTGATGTGCTGTTCTCCAGAGTTCCCCAAGCTGAGGGATCCCCAAGCACCTCCAGGATGCTTGACCACATCAGGCCTGTTTCTTTCTCCCTGGAGAGTAGTTTTGTTCCAGAGGAGGTTTCCAAAGCCTTGACCCATGCTAGTGCTTCTCTCCACAGCCTGGGGGTGTACCTACAGTCCCCCCAAACCACCAGAACCCCAGGGGGCTTTGGGGGAGTATTTCCATCTCCTGTCTTTTTCTGTGGCGAATAGTCTTCTCTAGGGCATGTGTTTGTTCCCTGGGCACAAGGTTTGCTGACCTCCTAAGATAAATTTATCCTGTATTGCATCACTTTGCTGACCACACCACTTGACACAGATCTGAAGTGCCACCTTCCAGTCCCTGCAAACGTGCTCAGAAATGCCCTGGTGCTGGTGTCAATCCCTTGCCGAGGCTGTTTTGTCCACACTGGTTTCTTTATCCCCAAGAAATAACACAGAGCTTGCTTAGATGGTCACCCTGACCTCTCCCACTCCCTGACACGTTTCTTGCTCAACAGTGACAGCTACATGTGCCTTGTCTGCAGAGCTGCCTGCAAATGCCAGATCGGCTTTGGCATTATCCTAATCGCTGGAGCAAATTCAGACACCTGACAGACCACCCTGTCAGTCTGATGGGCGCTGGAAGGAAGGCAAAGAAGGGATAAGGAGCCTGGGGCAACGGAAAGACAGAGCAGGGAACACACAGCAAGGTCTCTCCTTGGTCTCTCCTGGTAGGTGGCTGTGCTGCCTGACCTGGCTGGATGAACGGACCAGCTGTCCTGTCGGAGTGTGGGCCGAGAGATTTGAGGGGAAGATGTTTTGGGAGTACTTCTGAGAACCATCCTTCCAAAGGATGCCAGGCTGGCAGGGATGCTCTGTGATCCACGATTAAGAAAAGAAGCTCTCCCGGCTTTAACAGACTTAGCAGGGAATAGCTTTACACTTCTTTGTACACAAGTGACGCTTAACGGCGCTAGGAAGTGAGGAATGTTTTGGTTTGTAGGCAATGGGGCACGGCAGCAGACTGAAAAACACTCTTTGGCCAACCACAGGCACTGCAAGCTTAATCTGCCTGAAAAACAGGATCTCATCCATCTTTTTTGACCCAAGGGAGGGAGCCTTGGCTGCGAGGCTCAGGCTGAGCAGGACAGACTCGTGCGTGGTTTAGGCTGCGGTAAGGGAGTGGTGGGCTGCTGTGGGGTGGGTTGGAGAACAAGATCTTCCCCTCCATTTCAGGGTGTCTCTTATCTGTGTGACACTGCAACTTGTCAAGAATCTAAGGAAGCACTGACTGGCAGAAGCTCTTTTTCTGAGCATCATCAGGACCACGGTAGAGTCACACGTTGAGTGCTGTCACTCAGCTGTTTTCTCTGGGTGTATCACCAGCTGGGAGAAGGGGCATCCTTGTATATGTGTCCCGGTGTTACCCTGATCCTAAAACTCATCAGCTTCCCTGGCACAGTTCAGGGTTGGCTGTTTCCATCTGCTTTCAGATGCAGATGGTTCCTGTCGGGTTGTGAATCATGCCGTGGGGAAGGTAAAAGCAGCGTGCAAAGCCACTACCTGAGCTTCCCTCTCCCAGCTGCCAAACCTGTGTCCTCTGTGGGAGGGAGCCAGGACTGTCTGCACACCTTTCATGTTTTCACAAGGGCAGGTAGTGACAGGACAAGGGGCAATGGCTTCAAACTGAAAGAGAGTAGGTTCAGGTTAGATACTAGAAAGAAATTCTTCCCTCTGAGGGTGGTGAGGCACTGGCACAGGTGGCCCAGAGAAGCTGTGGCTGCCCCATCCTTGGAAGAGTCCTTGACTACTAACAGAGTTTTTCCTCAGCTCTCATCCCTTCTTTCCCTCTGCTTTAGCTACTTTCTGATGATGAAAACCTACAAGACATCAAGATGCTGAAAAATGCAAGACTTTGGGGGGTTGAACATATTATCCAGCAGTGTTTGCTCAGCAAATGACCCTGTGCTAGCTGAGCCCCAGGGAGCGTCTAAGTCCAGCACAAGTGTGAACAAAACCACTTCAGCTCAAACCTTTTGTGCTGAAGCTCAGGAGTCCACACATGAGAAGTTGTGATTGACCAACGCCATAGTTCAGCCAGTGCATTAAACTCAGCACTATCTGATGAACAGCTCTGGTGACTGATAGATTACATTAATCTGTAGAAATGCTCAGAATTGTCACCAGTAGATTTTCAATTGATTGTGCTACCTACTTGCTGTGGCATCTATATGCTCGTGGATTCCTCACACTTCTCTTACCTGATTTCCATCGCATTTCTGGCACAGCCAAAGGCTGGTGCAGCTTTTGGGGGCACGGCAGGCTGGTGCTCTTCTTCCAGATGCTAAAAGCTGACTTAGAGCAGTAGGGAGGCATCGTCTCCATGGCAGCCTGCCCTGGAAGAAATAAACCAAAGGGCGTGTAAACTTTACTGGGGTTCCAATGTAAGGAGAAGTGGGGGGAATGGTAAGGAATATTTTGCAGTTCTGTCCTTGCTTGGGGATGTCAGGAAAGTAGCAGGTAATAAAGGACCAAATAAAGTATGGCCCCCTGATATGTGCTGGGAATCAAGAGCATTCAAGGGATGAACTCCAAGAAACTTGATCCGCAGCCACAGGTGAAAAGAATTTCTGTAATTTTAAATGTGCTGCAGTGCAAAGAACACGCAGTGCAGATATGACACAGGGAAGTCATATGTTCAGTGGGAGAGTGGGTGCTTTGCGATTATGTGGATGATTTATGGAAAAGAAAATAAAAGGAAAGGATGGATATTTCAAATGTAAAGTAAAACATCACTTTGAAGATCATTAACCAGATAGCACTCTCCGAGGGTAATACTTTTTTTACCTTATCAGTAATGCAAAGTTATCTTCATCTAGATACTGAATTATCCTGATAATAAAGCATGTAAATAAATGTTTTCTTTGTTGATATAAATTTATCATCTCCCGTGTGAGATAACAAACAATTGTTGAGTGATTTGCAAATAACCTTCTCAACCTTTGCCTCTGCAAGACCTTGACTCATTCCTGATTTCAAAAGTGTTCCATCTTTGCTGTTTTTAAAATCATCTTATTGCCTTTATTCAGACTAAAACTAAACTGCACTCAGGTGTGTACGTTACTCAGGTTTGCTGAGCCACTTCTCATACTGTCATCTTAATCTTTCACTCAGGGTTATCCTGTCCTTTTCCCTCCATTATCTTATGCCACATGCCATATTTCAGCCCACAAAAGGAGCTGAGAAGCTAAAGGAAAGAAATAAGTAGTTGTCCTAAGAGAGGGAGAGCAAGATGAAGGAATGGGGCCAGAACTGGCCAGACACCAGCATGGCAAAAGGTTAGCAGCAGATTGTCAGAAGCCTCCATGGTTAGCCATGGTCTGAGCACAGGCACAGCGTGGATACCTGATCCAAAACTGCTTCAGCTAGCAGAGTCCAGTCAAAGAAATCTTAGCTCATTTTCACAAAGACTTTGGGAACTGGGCCACGGGAAAGGTATTCTCTTGATCCATACAAGGCTTGGATTCATTTTTGCATTGTAGTGTAATGAATGGCCTTTCAGCAGAAAACACAAGGTGTCCCTTCTCTTTACCCTGGCTCTTTGGTAAGAAACAGTGAAAATGAGATTATAAATAATAGGTAAGGGACAGTACTGAGAGCATGGTAATTTTGTCCTGAAAGGCAAGGGCACTCAGTTACCTGAAGTATTTACTATCTTCTATGACCTAATTACCTGGTCTCAAGCAGCATGTGACAGAAATACAAAGGTTTTGATGACAAAGAGGAGAGAGGGAGAGAGAACAATGACAGATGAGATTGTCTTAGAAAGGACATGTAAGAAAGTACTTACAGGAAATTTATAAGGTTTGGCTTGAGGTCGTAGCTTTTATTCAGTCTTCCTTGATCACTTCTTAAAGCCTTCACAGAGTACCCTCATTGTGAGAATAAGGTGTATTTTCACTCTGAAATTTGCACTTGGGACTAGAGTGACCTCTCGAGTGAGCTCCATTTAGGTCTCTCTTTGGTTGGGTTTCAGTTAAGTTTTAGGATCAATGCAATGACACAGACAGCCTTCCCAAAGCAAGCTGCTATTTAGTAAGGATAACAAAGTGCTCGTAAGGGCTAATATGGCCAAACCCCACAGAAGTGTTCCCAAGTGACTGTTCTCCCTCATCCCATGCCCTCCTGGGACCTACCTTTTCTTTCCCCTTAAGCTGACGCTGCACAGCAGGAAAACTTAAACAATTATCATTCCTACTGCTTCTCTTTGGCCTCCTGATCGTTTAAAACTAGCGCCTGGTTGTGGAGCTCCCACTGTGCATTCTAAAAAGTTCCATCCCACAGAGGGTAAGTGACTCCATTCCTCACCAGTCTGCACATCCCAGCTCTGCTTCACTGGCTTCTCCCAAACCAGAGAAGTTAACCAGCCCTACTCCACAGCCGTGCAGTGGGGAAACCAAGCCATGCATCAAAATCACTGAAATATTAAAAAACTGCCATTGCCACCGTGTGCTTAACACGCCAACTGGGCCACCAGGTGTCATGGAGACCAAGACCTCCCCAGGAGTTTAACTGAGGGTAAACACTGACTATCAAGAGCAAGCATTGTTACATCTCAAGCACATTCCCCGAGAAACAGGGAATATCCATCAGCATGTGCCAGGTAAGTGAATGAACAAGTCATTTACTGCCCTGTCCAGGCATTCGGCACATCTGTTCATACTGTATCACCTGCATCTTTGAAGAATGTGATTGTGACTGCAAAGCTCTTTTGAAAAGAATTATATTAAGCCTTTATGCAATGAGGGAGCCAAATCTGCCAAGACAAGAAATCAGGGCTTTACATCAAGCCTATTTTCTTTCAGCTTGCTTTGTATTCAGTGTTTATTAAACAGCTCATTCTTAATCCTAAGTGTAGCCAGTTCCCACACAGGCTGTTCATCCCCCTTGGCATCCCTCACAGAATCCAGCTTTATTTTTGTTGGCTGAAGGAATTGTAATTAAAGGCTGTATTTTCTTCCCCCACAGGCACAGTTAGGTTTTTGACAGCACTGGGGAGAAGCATTCAAGGTGTGAAAGCTGAAGTGAGGTCCTGGCATGCACGAAGCCAAGCTCCCAGCATTTTATCACAAGATTCCTGCCTGACTGGCCCGGGCGGATGCAGTGAGGAGCTGCACAGGCTCCAGCCCAGTGCATGAAGCTGAGAGTGATGACAAACCACACTTCCTGCAAGGACAGAGGTGTTAATTGGATCTGGGCTGGCCTTGTACAGAAAACTACACTTGAAAAATGTCCTTCTGTGGGGCCCCTGGTGCAGGCAAGTGGCAGTGGGATAAACGTGATCAGCTGAAGTGTTAAAATGATTGGTGACTGCCTTTCATTTGCTTTGGTTTGGCAACACCTGTGGAAACAGTTGGAGATTTCAATATCTTTCCTGGAACACCCCCATCTCCCTCAGAACTGCCACCTGCTTTGGAAATCTTGACATTTGAATAAAAAAAGGGAAAATGAGTGATTCATATAGAGTCAGATATGTGGGGGCATATTCCTCTCCATGGTGCTCCACTGGTTTTAGTAAATACCATCAAGAAATAAATCATTTGCAGAACACATAGATAATGTGTATGGGCAAGATTCTGTGTGAATGCCAGGTTTGCCCACAACTGGAGCATTAACAGAAAAGCCTGTGTCAGGTTTCCAGCACGTGGTGTACTTAAATATACTGGGGAGTTTTGAGCCGGGAAGCAAAAGATACCTTTGAGACAGGACATCTTTAGGGTCTGGTGCTCTAGAGGTCACTTTGCTTCTGGGCTTGGGGCTTTCTTCGGTGGCACCTAGGGATTCTTTTCAGATGGCTCAGCAGTGGGTTCCATCCTTGAATAATGACGTTCTTAATGAAAAAGGAAGTGCAAGGCTGCAGCTGCTAGGGATAAGAGCATTCTATCTAGTATCCAGTCTTTCCTTTTGTCTCCCTCTGGCCTGAGCACAGTTGTGAACAATACTTGTTTCTCTTTCGACACTTTCTTTCCTGTTTGAGTTGTGGTTTTTGTCTGCCAGCCAAAGGAGCTGAGGAGAACTCCTCTAAAAATAGCTGCAAGGTCTCCAGTACAGTGCATGAGCACAAATTTACTGTTTCATCCTCAGTAAGCATTTCCTCTGCAATAACACTGATGTTTCCTGTTCGGAGAGCAGCTGTGCCTGCTGGCTCTCTGTGGTTTTACTTCCTTCTCCTAGGGCTGTAGGTTCCTAGGGAGTCTTTCTCCTGGGGTTGCAGTGTGGTGTGTGATTTTTGGTTTGTTGCTGAATTCTGGACATGAGAACGCACCACATGGCTGATAAGCAGCATATGATCCTAAACAAGAACTGGGAGAAGGATAGATCCATAGTAGGAAAAGATACATTTGTAATGAATATAGAAGAAAAAAATGGTAAAAATAAACATTTCTGTCATTAGATCAGTTTGCAAATTGGATGAGGTAGGACACTGACTTATGTGAAATACACTGACTTCTGATTACTTGGCAAGACCAGGCATTTCATCAGTGGTTTAGGTTTGCTCTGATGCTTTGTGCAGGCGACTGAAGTGCACAGAAAACTGATCCTGTGGCTGGTGGATTTGCTGTGATGTGACAGCAGACTGCTTGTCCTGTGAGTGTCTCAGTTTTACCCCCCTGGGAGATCAGTTCCCCATGGTGCATGATGGCTTTTGCTTCACCCATTGAGGTGGACCCATTGAGGCTGCAATCCTGGTGGTTGCCTCGCCCAGGAGATCAGGTTGAGCTTCTGATTTAATTCCTTATGTGGAAGGATGTTTGAGACTGCCTGTGACAATGAGGTGCCTTGTACAGATGGCTGGCCTGGCATTAGCCTGCTTTCATGAAAAAGCAGGTTACATTCAGATGACAAGGAAATGGATTTGGATTTATTGTCGTGGATAATTTGTTTCCATTGGTTCTGAACTCAATCCCAAGGCAGTAATGTTGTCCATGGCTGTCCAGCGTACAGCCAGTGCTGCAGCTCTCATGCTGCCTCTCTTTTTTTTGCCGTTGATGTAATGCTAAGTAATTAGCATGCTCACTGGTGTTTAGAAATATCTATACTCAGGACTCCTGAGGTGGCTGGAGTTTAAGTCTAAATACGTGCAAGAGAAAGTCAGAGACCAGCTGGCTTTGCCCAGGTTATTTGGATGGAAAAATGGAGCATATCAGTAACCTGATCCTGAGGGTGCCTTACAGGAATTGCAGCTATAAGGACCCTATAATTTCTTCAACTCAAGAAGAACTTAAAGGTGAAAATGCCAACACCAACGAGAAATCTGTAACAGAGAAAGAAAGATTAGAAGTAAAAGAGGAAGTTGCTATTATGCAGGTGACTGTGGTAGCTGCAATGTGATACCTTCCAGCAGGACCTTTTTATTTGTAACTCATAGTGTGTGATGTGACACGTGGCCCTACAGCTGCCCTGAATGCCACTAGGCCACTGGTACCTCCTGCTTCTTTTCTTTTCTCCTTTTCTCCTATTTCCTTTTCTCTCTCAGCAGCAGCCAGGTGCTGGTATGAATTACCTGACCGAGGACAGCAAGCCTTTGCAGACATGATCAGATATGTAGGGCATGACTCCAACATCCACGTGAAGTCTCTGAAATCAGATGTCATTTTGGTTACAGGGGTAGGAGTCTCCACCACACCGATGGTTTTAGCCTGTTGGCAGAGACTTGGTGCTGGGTTTTATCTGTCTACTCACCCTCTCTTATGAGACCCCATTTAACGCTCGTGTCAGACCTGCTAGGGCAGTGCAAGGTGCTGGTGTTCTCTCTGATTCCTCTCTTCTTGCAGCTTTCAATAATCTTAGCACAATTACCACAGCTGCAAGTTGTCCTCCTGACCCACACATCACTGCCATGGCCCCAGGTCTTTCGTGGGACCAGGAATGGGTGATGTGTGTAGTCTGAACCAGGACTATCTGCAGAGGCTGGGAGGGTGAAAATGGTTTGGTGCTGAGCACGTGGGAGGAGCTGGAGAGGATTTAGAGGTTCAGAGGGATCCCACAACACAGGGAAGCTGAAGCTTAAGTTGCTGCGGCCTTCTAGGGTCTTGTTCTGTCCATTAGCCTTCAGGACGGTGCTCTTTGGTAAAGTTATTCTCCAGAAGTCACAGGGCCTGCCTTCTGCAGTCATTCCCTGGCCAGAGAGTCATCCAGAGTGAAGCCCAGAGGTACAGGAATTGGGGATGTTTAGCAAACTGTCACTGGACAGTCCCACTCCTTAAGCTCGCTGCATTCCTAAGCATGCCTTGTCCTTCATGCTTTAGAGGTGTGCAGCTAGTTCTGAGTGACAGTGGAAGATGCAGGAGCATTTCTTTACGGACTCTGATTTGTTTTACAGAGATAAGTCCCTTGAAATCACAATTGCCTTCCAAAGCTTAGAGCGGGAGCCTCTCAACAGTTACTTTTGGTGAAAAATCATGGTTGAAAGCTGACTTATGCCCGTTGGACCCTGTGAGGAGCTGCTTCTTTCTGTTCTCTGAACATTTTGGTGTGTATTTTGGCGTTTTTTTTGCTCCTGGTCAAGCTACAGCCATGTCCAACCTCTGTAACCCAGTGACTGCACCAGCAATCCAAGACTATGAGCCAGTGAGAGTTTCATATCTGCATCAGAAAAGGATTTTAGTCTGTTTTTAATGCCAAGATGCATTCAGTGCCTGAACTAGCCTCTGGTTTTACACGTTTTGCTGACACAGAGCTCTTGCCTGGATTGGTACTGTGAACTGAGACACCAGCATCAAACCGGGCACGCGCTGCTGATGAAGTGTGGCATTGTTGGTTTCATGTTCACTTAAAAAAAAAGTTTTCCCCTTTCCAGCCAGAGGGAGGTGACTGCCAACAAGTCCTCCACTCCCTTTTCTCAGGAAGAGTTTGAAGTCCTGGCAGCACTGGAATGTCTGCAAGTGCAGCTGCTCTGAGTCCTGGTCCTGTGCTGGAGGCCTGAGCAGGGCAGGATTTCATTTCAGGCAGGTGCTGGTTCTGCTCTCTGATAAGGTTCTGCTTCATCCAATACCTGATGGCTTAACTTTGTGTTTCCTTTCACTCTGAATGTCTTCGGACACTTGAGAGGTATTCATGATGGTTTTCCGCAAGACTTCTAATTCTTCAGGTCCTGTTTGCACTTGCAGGGTGCTGTGTGAATGCAGCTGAGCTTTTCCGTGGCCTGCCAGTCCCCTGAAGCTCGGCAGGTGCAGCCATGCAATACTGGGCCTCAGTGTGGGGAACACAGTGAAGGGACACCCAGGTGCCTCTGTGCAGAATCTCATCGAGGTTTGTGTTTGGTAGTGATTTCTTCCATGCCTAAGCAGGCTCGGGCACTCTGAATTACGTTCCCTCATACTTGCTTTTTCTGAGAGCTTGCACTATCCAGGGAAACCCCATCTCATTAGCTCTGCTAATAGAAATTACTCTGCTCCATTTTTATCCTCTCGCAGCGCAAATCAGCATCTCACCCTTTGCTAGCAAACACTGAATTTTAAAATTAATTAAATTTGCAAGGTTTACGTAGATGTGCCATGAAATCCTTTGTAGATCTTTTAACAATGCCCTTCTCTGAAACCATAAGCATGTTTTATAGTCAGCCAATCCCACCAGACTCTTCACCTCTCTAAATCTTTCTCTTGGGTCTCCTGCCAGCAGCTCCTTAGATTTCAGGTTTTTGCATTAACTTTGCTTCTGTGTTTCAAAGAAACAGAGATCTGTGCTCAGAATGCAGAGGAAAGATCTGAAGGTCTTGAAGAGAAGCAGGAAGAAGCTCTGCAGGGAATCAAGAGCTAGAGTGCGAGCTGGAGAAAGACAAGAAAGTCATCCAAGAAGCAACAGACAAGGAAAGGCAAAGTCAGGATAATCAATATTCTGAACCTTTTTCCAGGTTTGGAGACTGAAGCAACCTTTGAGGACACCTCACTCATCTGTTTAATGCAGAACCCTCCCCTACTGGACACATCCTGGGGTTTTGTCTCGACTCTGTCAGTGGTCAAGCAAGGAGGCTTTTAATGTGATTCTAGATCAGGGCAGAAAAAACTGCTGAACATGGTCTGGTTTTGAGAGAAACTAATTTTGATTTTGACATATAACATAGGGTCTGTATCTAGGAGATCACTGGAATTGGCATCATGCTCCTTTTGAGCGAGTATTCCCTGTTACAGACAAGAAGGTCTGTTTAGGATCACTGATTTTGGATTAGAAAAGAAAGTATGTTCCAGAGGCCACAGACCTTTTGTGTTTATAACACAGGACACTCTTGCTTTCTCCAGGAGGTATTTGGACACTGCTTACCTACTGTTCTTGCCCATATGGCGTGGCAGTGAGTTCCTCAGGTCACAAGCTTATTGTGCATGAAAGCACTTCCTTGTGCCCTTTCCCAGCTAGATCCACAAGATTTAAATGTGGAGAAGGAGAAAGAATGGGAATTAAAATTTCTTCCCTTAGTCCTTCAGTGTATGTTGTCCCTTTGACTTCAAAGTGGAAGGAGAGGGTAACTTGTTTGTTAAGGATGTGATACCTTGAGCACATTTTAACTCTGTGCTAATTTTAATGGCTTTGGCTTGCTGGTTTTTCTTTCAGAAAAACTTTCCAAGAAGGTATCTCAGAAGTCATGGCCTGCTCAAGTCCCAAAGTTTCTACCTCTGGCCAGCCCAAGGGATCCAGAGGAAGCAAACACTGAATAACAGCAGTGGCTGAGTAGTGCCTTAGTGCCCATTCCCAGAAGTGCTTCACCCTGATCTGCTGCTGTTACTCCTTACCTGCTACCCTGACATCTCTGTGCCATTTCAGCATTTATGCTGTTCCTCTTTCTGCCTCTACCCCTTCCACATGTGTCTTGCTCATCCTCTGCCTCCTCCCACAGTTCTAATCTCTTTGCAGTTCGTCATCCTTGTAAAACTATTGCTACCTCAACTTCCTACACAACATATCTCTCTTGCCTGTGCCCCTCCTGTTTGCACTCATCGATCTCTTCCTGCTGCTTTATATCCTTCTGCCCCATCCCTGTTGGATCATGCAAGCAATTTGTTGGCACCTCTTCCCTCGCATATCAAGAGATTTTTACCTCAGTGCCAGCATGGCCTGGTTATGTATCTGATAATGGGTACCCTGTTCATCCTCTGAGCTTCAGATGATCCAGCTACCAGCTGTCTGACTGATTAGGAGGAAAATATACCAAAATCAGGACGACTCTGCGATTTGACCCATTCTCAGCTTGGAAGAGCAGGCAGTGAAACTGTCAGGAATTACATCAGCTCAGACAACACCTGCCCACTCCCTCAGAGTAAATTCTCTCTTGTAAACTTCTTCTGTCTAATCCTTAAGTACATTTTTAAACTATGTTTTCCTTCTGCAAGGCTTTTGAACATAATATCTCCTGATGGTAAAATGACAAGTTTCTGCTGGCTCCGTTATGTAAAAGAGAGAAGATCCCACTGGGACAAGGCATGCTTTTTGGAGCTGAGGATGTTCTTAGCTATAATCTGCCTTTCTGTAAGAAATTTACGTGTTTGAAAAACCTATGCCTGGCTTGTGCAGATACAAGTGCAAACAGGGTAATGGGTGTGCCCTGACGTAGTGCTGCGTGTCTCCTGACAGTCAGTTCTTGGGCTAAGTGTTGTTCCTTTGAGACATTATCTGTAAAGCTGTTGGTCCTTCGTGTGCCAAGAATCTTGGTGGGAATGGATCATTTTACACAGAGTTAGAAATGCAGCCAGAGAAGTGTTCAGAGAAAAGATCAGCTGCAGCTCACTCTGTACTATTACACCCTTTTGTCCTTATGCCCTTGAGGTTGGGAAAGAAGGGCCTATTCCAGCAGCATGAGAAATAACCAGAACCAGCTTTAGAAGAGTAACTGCATGGCTCATGTTCCCCAGTGGAAGATGACAGAGCTGTTCAACTTCCCAGAGCTAATTTTCCATGAGCAGATCCCTACTGAGATCTATCACAGGTTCACCAGCAGGAGCCACAGTGATCCTGCTGCCCCCTCCCCTGGGAGGGTTACAGTGGAAAACGATGTAGATGGGAGGTTACACCTGGAGCTCAGGTGCTTCTGTGGTCACTGACAAGTTCAGAGGTGGATTTTTACCACTTCCCAGCCACTTGTAAGGGGGCTGGTTGGCCAGGCACCCTTGCTGTAAAGATGCTGGCAAATACCTGTAGGCTGAGTATCACGGGAGCAGTTAGTGTTACCAGCAGGCAAAGAGCTGCGAATAAGGGAAAATTCAAGCGTGAGAGACTGGCTGGGTAACCCCTGCTAGGCACGGGCATCATGACCAACAATGTGGGGCAGTTAAGAGAAGGGCCACAAAGTGCCCTCTATCTTAACCTCTACAGCACACCACCAGCAGAACAGTGGTGCTGGGAATGGCTGTGCAGGGAGATCTGCTTTGAAGCAAGGGGAGATGCTGTAGGTCAAGTAAAAGGGCAGGAGCAGAGCTGACGTCCACACAAAGGGCATCAGGATCAGAGAATCTGAGTGCAGGGATATTTCCTTTGACAGTGCTTCAGATCTTTGCTGGGGGAAAGGACTGTAATACCTGTAGCCATTTCAAACAGCTGTAGGCAGGAGAGATACATAGGAGTTTGTGGCTTCTAGCATTTTTGAGAACTCTCTCTGTTCGTTCTCTGTGTGTGAAAATTACCGAGGCAGCTGCAGGCGGGCAAAAGTGTTACTGTTCCCGAGGCTCTCAGCCAGTGGTGCCGGATCCCTCCTGTCAGCTCGGCAGGCGTTGGTTAAACGGGTCACCTCAATGTTTTTAAGTGCCCCCGAGCTCAGACGTTGTCCTGCCTCACCACCCTGTGGAAGCAAGCAGCAGCACAGCCTTTCCTCTGCACAGCACATGTGCCCGGCACGGAAGAACCAAGCCTCAAAGGCTGCTCTCTCCTCCTGTTCCTTTTCCTCCTGCTTCAGAACTAGGGCTAAACGCCTTGGTTGTGTGGATGTATGTGGGTGGTGAAATGCCATACCCAGGACACCACAGGACCCAGCTCTTTCCTTCCTTGCAGCACCCACCATCCTGCCTGAGCCCCTTGCTGTTCCCCCCCAGATTGTCATGCTCCCACTCCCACCTGCCTGGCTGTTTGCTCTGCAGATGGGGGGCATGGAAGGACACAGGGGAGGGTCTGTCCTTCCTTCCAAGGTGATGGGGCAAGATGGATCAGACCCTGAGAGCTGGGCTGTAACGTGTCAAGGTGCATCTGGCTCTGTGGAGGGGAAGGGGTGACACCCCACTTCCCTCAACCCCCTGCTCACACTTGCCAGGCCTGCTCCTTGTACTCCACATTTTTTCCTTTCCGAAACAAGTAGAGGCTTTTTCCGTGTACAATCCACTTTATGTTGCAGGTTTGGGCTGCTTTCCCTCCTGCCTCCAGGTCAGAACCTGATGGTGGGCCAGCCTTCTTGCTCTTTTCTGAGCAGGAGCAATGTGGGAACCATTTCTCTCAGAGCATGGGTGAGTCCTTCTTGTCTTTTGGATTTTCTGGGAGCTTTGTGGTGCCTGTGAGGAGGCTGCTCACGGCTGGAGGGCTGTGGGCAGCCGGAGACACCAGGTTCATGGCCTCCAGAGGCAAGGGCAAGATGAAAGCAGCTGGTTTCTCTGTGGTAAGGGAGTTCAGTGCATGGAGATAACGGAGCTGAGCAGCAGCTGGAGCACTGGACAGGATCTCAGCTGCCATCCGCAGGGACTCGGAAGCAGCCTTTTCCCCCTCAGCAGCGATCACCTGCCAAGCAGGGGAAGAAGGAAGGTTCGGTGAGGCTGGGAGTGAGGGGGCACAGACTGTTTGTTACAGAGGGAGGTTGCCATGGTGAAATTTTCAGGGTCAGTGTGATTATAACATTCCTGCTCCTTGAAGATCACAGCATGTAACTAGACCTCTTGGCATTGCCAGAAGTTTGGAAGCTCACGTCTAGCATGTTTTTACTAGGCCCATCGGAGCTCACAGTTGAGCTCCCCTTGTTAGACTCAGCTCTCGTTCAGGAATTAAAGGAAATGTATCAACCCAGAGCTGTGTGCCTGTGTGGCATGTCCCAGGGACCTCAAACCAGAGGTGGGAAAGGAAGGAGGAATGCTTTGGAAGGAGATGAGAAGTATTCAGATGTTGGCATACCCGCACTTTGGCCTGTCTCTGGGCCTCCGCTTCCGCAGCCAGGGACTGCCGGAGTTCAGCAGGCAGCTGCACGTTGTTGCTGTGGTAGTAAAGACAGGCATTAGCTGGGCTCTTGGCTCTCCTGGCAGCACTGGATGCTCAATCTGAGGCTTGGGATGGGCTCAGTCGGTCTCTGCAGAGCAGCTCATTCATATTCTTTGCCTCCTGGGTGTCCCTCTTTGCATGTCTCACTTTAGCTTTCTACCTCCATTCCCATCCTTCTCTTTCAGCCTGGTTTTCTAGTGACCAGGCTTGCGTGATCACCAGGCAGCAGGGAGACCTCTTTGTGCCTCTGAGGTTTATAGTTTAAGCTCAGTCTTTGTGAGACAGCAGAGACTCCACCAGGAGACTGCTCTCAAGACAGGCACAGGAATGTTCTGTTCACAGCTGCATTCATTCACTGCTTGGCTCTCTCTTCCGTGTCCCTCTATGTGACGAGTGAGTCCCACCTTTCTGCACAGACTTAGTAATGAGCCCATCCCTACCAGTGCTGACACCCCAGGGCCTTTGATCTAGAGTGGGACACGGAGAGTTCAGTGCCTGCTGCGCCTTTTGGGCTACCAGAATTGGGTGCAAGCTCTGCCTGCAGCAGCAGGGAAATGGTGATGAGATTCCAGCCAAGGATCCTGCTCTGGCTGGCAGGGCAGGAGAAAGAACAGTCTCACATGTGGAAATTTTACATGAGGCAGAAGCTGAAGAGGGCAGGGAAAATAGGAAGGTGAGAGGCTCTACCTTCTGCAGAACACCTGCAGGGAGAGGGCCAGAGGCAAAGCAGGAAGAGGAGCAGGCCACAGCGAGCAGCACGGGACAGGTACTTGCAAAGGGACAGAGAATTCCCTTCTACCGGCACTTCCTACTTACATTTCTATTCTCTCCACTTTGATCCCCCAGCAGCCTGTGACCGCATCCAAAGCCACCTATGAAGAGGAATATTTTTACAACATGGGGAGAACAGCAGCCCTGGCCTAGGCCCCTAACAGGGAGCAGGACAGGGCAGGGACTTTAATTGCAGGACTGTAAGGCAGATTTATCAGGTTCAGTGTGCTACTGGGCAAAGCCCCTCAGAAATAAAATTACTGCCCTTGCTTCCCGTTTGTGTTTACCCCAGGGGTTCAGGGTGATTTAAATGGAGTCCACACTGATTCCAAGTGTGGAAGCCTTCTTCAAACCATTGTCTGTGACTCTGAGGGACTGGTCACCTGAGCTTCTTCACAGAGCCTCAATTCACCCCTTGCTTTGCTCTCTCCCTCCCCACAGAAGCACCTTTATCTCCTGGCTGATGTTCTTCCTCTCCAGCAGAAGCTCCGAGAAGGCTTGATGTGCCAGGAGGCGCTTCGTGGTGGTCTGCACCAGCAGCTGGATGGCACTGGAGATGCTGGTCAGGGTGGTGAGGAGGAGAGAGGCATTTTCCAACCGGTAGTAGCAGACAGCATCTATCTCCAAAGTAACCATGTCTTTGGTCACCACCTAAGTAGAAGACATTAGGGGAGATGGAGCTGGTTCTGGCAACTCTAAGGTAGCACAGAAAAGCACACAACAGAAAATGATGAAGACGAGCTGGATGGTCAAGTCTTTGTAGCTTCCACCTCTGTTACTGACGGATCTTGGGCAAACTAGAGGTTCCTTTGCGATGTTTTTTTCAAACTTTTCTTTGCAAGGATGAAGGTAGGAAGCATCAGATTTAACATTAGAAAGATCCCAAAATTAATACAGAGAGGAGATGTCAGCCATACCTGATGGAAGGGGATCTCTAGGGTTTTGAGGCGGAGGTCTATCTTGTGATAGGTGTCCAAACAGGGAAGGAAAAAGAAAAGGCCTATGGGAGGAAGAGAAAGACAGCTGGTAATCATCAGAACTGCAGAAATTACCTCTTCTGTTTTGGAGAACAGGGGAGGGTTTAGCATGCAGAACTACAATAGAACAGCAATACACAGGCTCAACCTCTCAGGCTGCTTCTGTGGCGGAAAAGCCATTAGAAACTACTGGCCCTTAAAAGGAAGGGAACAAAAACCATCCCATCTCCTGTCTGGCTACGCCTGCTTGGAGGGCACCAGCATGCGAGCTTTGGTAAGGTGTGCAGAAGAGGAGCAGCGTGGCTGGGCGGAGCTCAGTAAACACCTTACCAGGTCCTTTGGCTCTGCCAGGAAGGAGATGCCCAAGGCGGAAGACGATGGCTCTCTCATACTCCCGCACTACCTGCAGAGGGAAACAAAAGCGAGGCTGGAGCGGAGGAAGAAGCACTGGGAAAAGCAGCCTCGCTGGCACGGGAGGAAGTTTGTTCTGGAAAAGCCCTGCAAAGGGAGGATTTCCGCAGGTTGTGGCATCACCTGTCACTGAGTCACTGTGCCCTTTGCCCAGAACTGCTAGCCAGTGTTGTATATGAAGAGCCCTGTGACAGACAGAGATTTGGTGAGAGCAGCCCATGTTAGACCCACCCAGGGTTTCCCAAGATGACCCAGCATTTTGTTTCCTTATAGCCAAACTTAAATAACCCAAGTTAAAATTTTCCATGTTGCTCGTTTCCCTCCAAGGCAAACATGTGCCCACCCTAAGAACTGAGCTGTAATACTGACATTCTTGTTGATAACAAGATGAATGTGAAATTTCCTGAGAGGTGGGAATCAAAATATGCCTCCATGTAGCCATGCTATAAATCTGAATAAAATTAAGAGGCGGAGGGAAAATCTTCTATTAACTGAGAGATCAATCTCTCTTAAAATTTTTAATTCAAAGCCTATTTACCCTGCTGCTGTAATGGAGCCATCTCTGGGCTAGGTAGGCTGAGGGATGTGTCTGAAAGTGAACAGACTTGCAATCTGTTTTAAAAAAGAAAAACCTTAGTTTCTGCCTGCTGGTATTTCAGCAGGAGTATTTGATAGGCAATGGTTGGACCTCTGTATGTTGCTGTAGCAACATGTGATAAAGGACAAATCAAAATTAATGAGTTGAAGAGGTATAAATAGGGCCTTAGACCAAAAAGGCTTTATGCTCATGTCCAACACATGGTGAATCAGTATGTGACATCCAGATCAGACATCAAATACTGAGAGGCCCCATGGCTATTCTCACCTTCATGCAGAACCAGACAGAAATGGGGAAGGTCATTATGATGAACAGGAAGGACAAGATGGTCAAAAGCCACTCACAGACACCCAGACCAGGAGACTTTACACCTAGGGAGAAACCCAACAGGTCTGTGTTAGAAGAGAACTGCTCCCAAAATACTGATAGCCTGACAAGTACCTGCAGACATGAGCTTCACTGTTGTCCTTTGCCTGGACTCAGTGTAACTGAACCATCTGGCTCTCTCTGGAGGTAAGTTAAGGAACACTCCCTGCTCCATATTGCCAGGAGCTGCAAGGATGGATGGATAGATTTTGTCTCTGCTTTACTGACAAAAATTGAGCCATGCTTCTCCATGGTTGCTTGACTAGAGAGCAGACTTTATCTTGAAGAATTGGGGCTACTACCAAGCAGGGTTGAAAGGCTTGGAATGGGCAGCTTTGCTGAGCTGGGGTCCCTGAAGTTTATCTGGAAAGATGAGCTAAAGACAAAGACTGTAAATAAGAGAGAGCGTTAAACATGCACAGCCTGAAGCACCCTTTTCTTTCAGAGTATTTCAGGTTGTTTTGCAATAGGATTTCAGTTGCATCCTAGCTCCCTAATGCAGTGGGATGAAGCCTCCGGTGCCAGTGAAATCTTCATGTGTTCTAAGAAGTCACCCCAAGGTGCTGGAGGCTGACTGGGGTGGTCAGCCCAGCTGAATATTACTTTCTACATCTCCCCAAACTGAGTGTGGGTCATCTTGCTCTGGCTGCCCTTTGTTGTGCTCCTGTCTGAGGGAAAAATCGGCAGGTATGGCGTGAAAACAGACGGAGCCAGAGAGTGGACCATGATTTGCAACTGTGAAGTTAGCATCCCTCCCATTTTTAATCCCTTCCAACCCTTCCATCCCTGCCCCTCTGTCTTTGAAATTCTCTGCGGAACCACCAGGTCCCGAGAGAGCTTCAGATCCCAAGAACTTGTGTGGTCACTAGAGCTCCTCAGCACTGCTCAATAGCTGTAACTCCTGTAATGGAGGCAGAAAGAGGAAGCTGTGAAAAACTAGTTCCCAGGGAGTCAGGAGCAAGTCTGAACCTTTGTGTCACTCTGGGGCAGCAGAGGTGCTAGCGTGGAAGGGCACAAGTGGTGCTGGCTCTTGTGATACACATCTGCCATGCCTGTGGTGATGCTGGGTCCAAACAGGCCCAGTTGTACTGCCAGAAGGATCACGATGATTCCTCCTATTGTAGCAGGCTGGGAATGTGCCTAACAAACACGTGGCGAGGAGCTGCTCTTAAAGGTCACCCAGCCGGTGAGCTGCAAGTGTGCACCTCAAGGGCAGGTCTTCCCTGCAGCAAGGTCCTTTGGGCTATGAACTGCCAGTAAGGCCAGTGCCATACACCGAAGGGAGGCCAAGCAAGAAAAGGAAGAGACCAGAGCATGAACAGAACTAGGGAGTAGCAAGCTGAAGCATGAAGGATGCTGGGAATGTAACTGCTTGTATCCAAGTTCACTGCTTTCCTGGATGGTGCTGATAAGCCTGCAGAAGCTGGCTGGGAGGCTGGCTGGAGTCTCCCATATCCTATCCTGAGGCTAACCACGCCTGTGCAAGGCGGGTGTGATGACACCACACAGAGAGCAGTCACACTGTGACCCATGCAGCATCAAAGAACCCACAGTTTTCCAACCCCTTCCCTTCTTTAAGCCATACCTTCCTCTTGTTGCTCACTATCCAGCAATGCCATCGCCTCCATTTCTTCATCAGACACCACATCATCCACGTCCACCACCGTGGAGGTATGCACCCTGCCATCAGTCCCCGCGGTGCTCTTGGTCTCCTTGGCTTTCTCCTGCTTTATATCTCCCTTTACTTTGCCGCCTTCTCTGCTGCTCTCCCTCTTCTCTCGTTTGCTCTGCGTAGCCGGGGACTCTCTGCGTCTCCTATGAGACTCCCTGGAAGAGCTCCGAGACCTCTTATCCATCCTCATCTGTGCCGAGGAGCACACAGCTGCCTGCGGAGTAGAATGAGTACGTGCTTGAATTTATTGCTGCAGGCAGGAAAAGCGGGCAGGGGAGGAGAGAAGGGGAGGTGTCACATCAAGGAGGCTCGTTTCAAGTTCATCACAGGCTTGTCAGGCACAATATACAGTGAAGTGAGCAAGCTGTTTCCAGCTGCTCTGCTCTCATCATGCACTGCTGTGGAGACGGGAAGGAAAGTTAGACCTGGACAGGGTGGACCCCAGGGCGACATTCTATTTGCATCTTCTTGCTTTTGGAAATAAAATACAATCAGAAGCACTCAAGTGATTTTTAGTAGATAGTTTCTGCAAAGCTGTTGAAAAGCAACCTAAAAGTAACTGTCAGGCATGTGGCCCCAAAGATATCAAAAGGTGAGAGTGGCCCAGAATAGACACCAGGGTGAAAAAGCTTTGCTGGTGAGACCAGTGGCTTACTCAGGAGTGTCTGGAGGGGGTGTTGTGGTGAAGGTCTGGGTGAGTACCACCTCACGCTGCTCTGCCCTCCACAAGCCCTTTGACTGGCACTGTGAAGGGACACTGGCAGCAACCCCCTTCTCTCTAGGCTCACCTCTTAGCAAGGAGGGAAAGTAACTGGTCCCAACTCCCCTGAATGGGTGTTAATATGACAGCCATCACAAAGTTAGGGCTGTTGACTCTAAACTTCCCAGACAGTTTGTGCCTAAATGCCTCCCTGGTTTTCCACAGCAGGAGCATGGCAGAGCAAACACAGGAGCTTTCCCTTTTCATGCTGCTCAGCCTATGCTGACATCTGCAAAAACCTGTGGAAGAAACACTTTTACAGTCACCAACTGTATTACAGAAATCAGCACCTGGCTAGAAATGACACTACAGCAAGGCACAGCTGGGACATAAAGCAGGGCAGGGCTGAGCTCAGGGATTCCAGTCCCTGATGCGGAGGAGTGGCTGGGGGGAGCTGGGAAGACAGCTGGGGAGGTGCTGATCCTGTTTTTTTCACGGATTCCTGTTTTATTGGAGACTTGTGCTCCACCCAGGCTCAGGATATTGCAGGCAGGGAGGGCAGGAGCACCACAGCTGCCTACTTTCTCTGCTGTGCTGGGTGCCTTGTCAGCAGGTCACCAGGGAAATGATGGATGGAGAGGGCTAAAGGCAGAGAAAAGTTGGGTGTAAGTGGGATGTAATTAATAAATTTTTACAGTGTATATTCTTTGGAAGTGCTCCAGAAACCTTTTCCACTTGGTGTTTATCGCTTGGCCAACATGGGACTGGCAGAGATGGTCTCCAGCTGCTGAAAAGGCAGGTGGTGTTTTTAGCAGCAACAGCAAAAGGCAGCTCAGGCCTGGTTTTGGATTCCAGTCGGTGTCCTGTCAAAAGCACCATGACATATTTAACACCCCCAAGCCTGCACCGCGCTGCTTTTGTCCGATGTTTTATTCAAGCGGTGGGTCCTGATTCCACCACGCCTGGGAGATGTGTTTGGCCACCAACTTTTGGAACGAGGAGATTTTTTAAGAGCACATGCTGATGGGTTTGCAACCTTTGGTGTCCCAAAATTCACAGGTTTCAGCTCCTGTTTCAGTCCGAAAAGTACTCCTGTGTGGAAATCAGCGGTGCAGTCGAGGGGGTTTCGCAGGTATCTGTGAGCCCTTAGGAAACAGCCACTGCACCCCACTTTACCACATTCTGTGACCGCATTCTGTGACCTCAGCAAAGTCACTCAGTGTCTCCTCTGTGGATTTTGCTCTCAGATGGGACTAAAAAAAATACACAAGACTCCTCTTAATAACCCCATCTGGTTTTAAATATTGTTACGTTGAAGGAACCGGTCCTGTTTTGCGTGTGGCTCTTTCCTAATGTGTTTTTTGTGTCTCCACTGTGGGTTTTCCTCTTTGATGGGACTAAAAAATATAAAGACTCCTTACAATACAAGACTCCTCTTAATAACATTAGGAATGGAGGTGCTGGAGCAAGTCCAGAGAAGGGCAATGGAGCTGGGGGAAAGGTCTGGAGCACAAGTCTGATGAGGAGTGGCTGAGGGAGCTGGGGGGAGCTCAGCCTGGAGAAAAGGAGGCCCGAGCGAGACCTTACCACTCTCTACGACCACGTGATGGGAGCGAGGGTGTAGCCAGGTGGGGGTCAGGCTTTTCCCCCAGGCAACCAGAGACAGGACAAGGGGACATAGTTTCAAGCTGCACCAGGGGAGGTTTAAGTTGGACTAGGGAGGAATTTCTTCACGGAAAGGAGCGATTAGACACTGAAACAGGCTGCCCAAGGAGGCGGTGGCATCACCGTCCCTGAGGAGGGTGTTTAAGGAAAGACTTGGATGCCGCACTCGGTGCTCTGGTCTGGCTGACATGGCGGTGCTGGGTCATAGGCTGGACTCGATCACCTCAGAGGTCTTCTCCAATCTGTTTTTTTTTGGTTGATTTTTTAAGAAGGCAGGGGCAGCATCTCCCTGCCGGTCCTCCCCAGCCCCGAGGCGGCGGGACGCCCGTCCCGCCCCAGCGCTGAGGGCGGCGGCGGCCGCTCCCCCTCAGCGGCGCTGCAATGGCGCCCCCGGCGGCGGGAGGGAGCGGCCCC